>CM062805.1:351753550-352325415 GCA_031772625.1 Pinus tabuliformis | reverse complement strand
AAAATGAATAAGTTCCTATGCATAGTCCTATTTAAATATATAAATAAATGTGAAATAAGATAAATGATTCCTACTCAAAGAGGTGAAGAAATCAACTCCGCTAGGGTACTGTCTAGGCTCGTTCGCAATGGAACTATTTTTTTGTTCTTGTAGTGACTTTGTCAAGGTAATGTATAGGCCTAATGGAAGTGGAACAACACCAAATATGAAAAACTATAGTCTAAAAATATAAAACTCACAAACTTCATTACCCTATCTTAATTCGAAACATTTTGTGATTGTTGATCTTATGTTTGTGTTTAACAGAGTAAAGGAATCAAGGGGACTATGTTTATGCATGGTGTAAGTGGGGAAGCCATGGTAATCTAAATGATGAATCAATACTTCCTGAGGAAATAGACCCTACATGAAATAATTAACCAAGGAAGAGAATTTGGAGTTCTACCAGTGTGTCACCAAGTGTTGTTGTTGCGACAAACACTCTCCAAAAAAGTTCCTGCACTCAAATTTTGGATCCTATTATGGATCTCGTGATCGGTCATTTTGTAGTCACTTCTTGGTTAGTTGATGCTTTTGAGCTCCCTTATTGAATTCGAAGTGTCAAGGGTACTTTCTCCCACATGCTCAATCCACAACAAGTTCATGAGCATATTCTTTTATGCAACCATGAACAAGCATAGCATGGTCCATAACAATTGTTTTTGTGTGATCTCCAATCCATGTCAACATTTAGTGTGTACTGACATCAATAGTTTCTCACTCCTAGCTATATTTGTACTTCTATTTCAGTGAGTTTTGCAAACTTTCACTTTCACTCACAATTCTTTTTGCGAGTGTCATTTTCATGTTCTCGATTGTCACTTTTTCTTGATTTCACTCTAATTAGTGTCATTTTCATGTTACCTTCACTATGGCATGTGTTTATTTCACTATCATTCACATATCACAAGTGTCATTCGCACTTTAACTCTTGTCATCTTCTAACATGTTAAGCATCACACAATGTATGTAAGCTTGTTTGGTGGTTTCAAGAGTTATCCTTATGTAAATGAGTCGATCTTACCATCTAAACCTCTATTGCACACATTTCCAAAATTTTAAGCACTTTTGCACAAGTGTCATCATGTTTGTCGCAAAGTGTATCTTTAGTGTCGCACTTGTCGTAAGTTTTAGTAAAGGTTGTCACACTGAGGGAAGTAAGTTGTTAATTTGTTTCAGATTATCTATGTTGTGTCCTAATGCACTCTAAGTTTATGATCATAGTCAAATATTATAATTTTTTAAATCGGTTCCACTGACCCCACACTTAGCCATTTTTTAGAAAAATCCTAGCAACCTAACCCCATTCATCCTTTCTAAACTATGCATTACCCAGTCCCAACCCTCAAGTTGCAACCTTACGTCTTGACACTGCACAACGTATAGTTCTGGCTTCCTGGGACTATGTATTGTGCAGTTTCATTTCTCAAGCCCAAGCCCTGGCCTCCAAAATTACACAATTTGGCCTTCTAGCTAGGCCCCAACTATGCACTACGCAATCTCTGATCTCAAGCTCAAACCCTTAGATCTTGAAATGTGAAATTGCATAATTATCCGGCCTACTCTGCCTCCTGAAACCACGCAATTGGCTGAAATAGTGCAAAATCACTTAGCCTGGCTCACTAACTCCAAAAATTGTGCAATTTATCTCTCCTACCCAGTCAGTGTCGTGCATTGCATAGTCTCTGTTATCACTCAGGTTGTCCTTAAGCTTTAGAAAGGATACGGCCGAGGTAACCACTAACCAACTTTGGACTGCAGGTTCTAGCCCACCTGCAGTCAGAGAGGGCTCTCTCTTTCTGATTTAGCTTTGTTGATGATGATTTTAGGCTAGGTATCGGTTTCAAGGGATTTTGGTTTGTAATTTGGTAGGAAGGAGGATGCTTTCAAACAGAGAGGCAATGCATAGTGTGGTAAGTTTCAAACCATTGGGCATGGAGTCATGGAGTAAGACTGCTGGTGCGTTTTCTTGGTGACAAGAGGAATGAGGAGCAAGGTAGCTACTTATGAAACAATATTCAAGGTAAAAGAGATGGATTGGGGGCTAAGGAATGAGAGGCAACAAAGAATCTCTCAATCAGGTTAGCAGAGGGAAGATGAATGAGGTCTGTCTAGGAGCAGCTAAGAATTCTTAGACAACAGTCATTCATATGTGAAATAGATTAAACATGAGCCATAAAGGAATTCATATTTATGCCTAAATCAAGAAGAAAACATAAAGAGCCACAAAAACTGAGCATAGAGTGCAGCTAAGCAAATTCTAAGCCAATCTTTTGTTCTATGACTTGAGCATTTATGAAATTGAGATAACAGAGGTTAGAGACACTTATTGATCCATATAGCAGCACATGAATTCCATCATCCACTCTTCAACCATTAACAACACATCAGACAGTCCATCCTCCAAGCTTTTAGCAGTCTTTGATTAAAGAAAACATATCAGATACAGAGCGAGTCTCTAGAGGAGTCATACAACCAACCAACCCTTAAAACAGTGCAGAGGGTGGTATATATAGAAGAAAATAGCTACAGACTTCCCTTGAACAGGTGTCAAGGGGAAAAATATCCCAAAAAATATCTCTGAAAACAGATCAAAAGAGATCTGTGCAATCACTATCTTTGAACCTAATCTATGCTGGAAATAAATGCATAAAACATCAGAAACAACTGCGCTGGGGCAGCTGGCATCTTAAGTCATGTAAACAAGGGCTGCGTATGAGGAAGCAGCCTCAAAAATGAGTGGAGAGAGGTCCTCGAGCCGTGTGCTAGCCTCATGGCCATAACTGTGCATGGGCTAAGCAGCGTCGCCCCAAAATGTTGCCTCATACAATGTTTTTGCAATCAATCTGCTTTGAAATCCTTTATCTGTGCCTTCAACTGGTCTTGCTACTTTAAATAGCAAAAATTGCAAGCTGGTGAGCCATTACAGCTCAATGATGCTTTGCTGAATCTGCTGGGGCCCCTTTGGGTTCATCTGCCTTGGAAAATCTTCACTGATACTCCCTGTCGCTTCCTAATATTCTTTGGCACGCACCTGGGCTATCTTGGCTTCAAAAATGCACTTAAACTGTCAAATCAACACTTACTGGCCACTGATCGGCCCGAATATCTGCTGTGAGGCCTTCTGCCGCCTTTGGAGTCATTATCGGCCCTTGCCGATCAGAGAATACCTCAAAAATGGTGAGAAATTGCAATCTGGCCAAAGTTGTGCTTTAGAGGTGCGCCGAGGAGAAGATCTCGCATTTTGGAGGCACTCAGGGCTTGGAGCGATCAGAAAAATTGCAGAGGAAAGCATCACCCATTGTGTAATTGGCGGGCGCGGGCACCGCATACAAATCAATAGAAATAGCCTTTTCTTTGAAATAGGCACAAATGCCTTAAAACACAAAATTTGGACAAAAATGGCGCTTTGGTGGACCACTGTTCATCAGATTAAATCCCAGCCATTGGATCCGGCGGGCCGATCCAACGGCCAGCGCTAACTCGCATCGGGGCGGACCATCGGTCCCAAAACATAAAACCTCCGATGAGGCAGCGGACCCGAAATGCTTATTGTGGCCCCTTTATATTATATCGGGTCCGGCCATCGGCGGAACCCAACATATCGGCGGATTTCCATTGAAAACGGGTCCAACGGACCCGAAATGCTTCCAAAACTGCGCTTTATAATATATCGGCTCCGAAATATCAAAGCCAAACTTATCGCTGTGCCCGGGGACCTTACGGACCCGAAATGGCTTTGAACTGTGCTTTATTACTTTTCGGCTCCGCTGGTCGGAGCCACATGTGAGTGATGCTATTAAATATGGGCCGTTGATCTGGGGCCCAAAAATGGATGGCTGAGATTTAATCGGCGTTTCGCTATCGGCGGGGGCATGGGGGCGCCACATAAAATCGCCGAAATGCCATCGGACCCGAAATGTTATAGGGCCATTTCTTTATTCGAGATCGGGTCTGGGCCTTTGGCAAAGCATTATGGAGTTAACATTATATTTCCCGACCTCCGACAGCGATATTGTGTCGGAGGTAGGGAACATGCCTTGATAAAACCTCCTTTTCGCTTATAGTATGCCACTACCCCCTCCCGATAGAGATATCGCATCGGAGGGGAACAAAAGATAATTTATCACATCGGAGCATGCATTTTAATAAAATGCAAAGGTATATGACTTCGAAGGGGTGATTAATGTGCTTTGAAAGGATTTCTAAGGCATCGGAAGGGGTCCGATAGCCAGAAAAGGGAGGATTTTATCATTTTTTGAGGTTTTTTCATGGTTTTTGCATGGTTTGCCTATTCTTATGCCTTGGAAGGAGTCCAAAGGCACTTAGGAGGAAAGTGATGTGGTTTTGAGAGGGGTTTAGTGGCCAAAGAGGGTTTCATGCCTTATAAAGGTAAACCAAGGTCAAAGGGGTGATTTTTAAACATGTGAAGGGGAATTATGCAAAGGAATGAGTCCTTATGCACTTGGGATAGTTAGGGGGGATGAAGGGTTTTATGCATTGGAAAGTGTCCAAAATACATGAGAAGATGGTTTGAGGGGGCAATGAGGGTTCTTGCTGAGTTTCAGATAAACTTAGCAATTCCCAAGGATGCATATGGTTATTTTTCAACCAAGGGGAGGGATAAGTATATAGGGGAGTTATATACATAGTTTTAGTAGGGGAAGGGGAAATAGATAGGGAGCTACATAGTAGTGTTAGTAGTTAACATGACAAATGATAAGAAAGCGCTAAGCATGTGAATCTTAGGCTATTAAGGGGGAGAATGATTCATAGAAGAAGTGTGTAAATTCCTTGAGTGAAGCAGATCTTCACCAAGGCAAATGATATGGAGAATGATGAAACTAAGAGGTATCAAGCAGATCTTGACCTCTTTGGGGAAAGTTAGTGAGTCATTTGGGGAAAGAGGAAGAAGGGGGGTTAGACATGCCTCGCTTGAAGTCCTCCAACTGAAAAATTGCCTTCAACTTGTGATATGATAGATATAACACTTGACAATATGAAATGGATCACAAGCCATGATTCTGCAACCACAAAGCTACCTACCCGACCTACTCACCTAGCATTTTCTCTTCTTTTTGGTTTGGGTGCACTTGAGCTAGCATACCCAGCTTTTCATCCTTTCTTCTTGTTGTGCTCCTATCTACTTCTACACTTATTTCAGCCAGGGGCTCAGATTAAGCTATTGAGCACCCTTGTTTCTCTACCTAACTACAAATCTAACAAGATTAAGCTGTTTGGACAGATGTTCATTCTCTATATTCTACAACAGGAAATTGAAACCTAGGGAAGCCAAGATTAAGCTGTTTGGCCTTCCCATACTTGAAAACTGATCAAAATGGATTACTCATCAAGACTGGAACAGAGCAGTGCACTTTAGACTAGCACACTCTCAAGCACACTTCTTTAGCCAACTGTAGCAAATATGGAGCATTGCAGCATGCAGAGTACGACCTATTTGGCATGTAAAAATGTCGATCATGAAAGATGATTAACCTGCCGCAGCAGGATGCTAACAGTGGCTCCACTTGGGGATGGCTTTTCCTTGTGAAAAGCCAAGAACAGCAGGTCAGACTGCCTTGATCCTCTGTAGTTGCTGTTAACTAAAGACTTTTTCTGTGCTGACTGCTAAATGACAAGAACTTTGAGGTCTGAACAGCACTCTCCTTCAACTTAAATATTGTGAAAAATAAAGCATCGCCTGCTTTCTTCCGCGTGCTTGATATTGCATACACTTTTGCTTGAGAATTGCATTTTGAAGTACACACAAAAAGGGAACCAACTGGAGCAACTCCTCTTAATTTTGTCTTTGAACAGGTTGTACATGTAACGCTAAAAACAACGTTCCTCTGTTTTGATACTACTGACTGAGAGCTGGAAGCATGAATGCAACATTTTTATTCGAACCCGCTGTTATAAACAACAGTGCTGCCCCTTTATCATTGAGAGTATTTAAAGTATATCAAAACCTGCCTTGTGCACCCTTTGAAGTAATTTCACAGCCGGGGGAAAAATTGATGTGCTTCTCTTTGAAATTCACCTCAAGAGAACAGAGGCTTCGAATGTTGCGCTCCTTTGGCTTCTTTCCTCCGGAACTGCGCTCTTTTCCCAAAATCAATGCAAATACAGAGCTTTGATATTGGGGATTTGCGTGGGTTGCGCCTTCAAGCTTTGCTGTGCTGCTCTGCTGTGGTCAATGCTTATAGTAGATTTTTAAAACGGAGGACTGCGCTGCTTTGCCTCCATAACTTCGCTGCTTGGTTCCAAGCAATCGGATTGCTTACACAAACATAAAAAGAAAGCGCTTATATGTACATGCATTAATATACAAATATATACATCAGAACCCTATATCCCTTAGATCACTGGATCGAGGTAATGCTTCAGCGTGCGGCCATTCACAGGGCCCTCTTCAGTTGCGCAGGCATCTAGAGCTTTGAGAAAATATGTATTATTGCCTTGCTAGCACTGATGATAAAAGGGCCTTTCCACAGAAAGTCAAACTTGGCATGCTTTCCCTTGTCTTCTTGTCTTGAGTCCCACCTTAACACTTTATCGCCAATAAAGAAGTCCTCAGCCTTAGTCCTCTTGTCAAATGCCTTCTTCAACCTTTCTTGTAACATTTGAGCTCTGTCATACACCTGCTCTCTGGTTTGCTGGAGATGAATGGTCTGATTGATCCTTCGTTGAATATCATTTGGTTCAGCTTGAACCTCCTGCAACAGCTTGATGACAGGAATGCCTAGAGAAGATGGAAATCTGGCCTCCATGCCATATACTAGCTCATAAGGGCTCATCCCAATGGCTCTCTTTGTTGAAAGTCTGTCTGCCCATAGGGCATTGGTGAGCTTTTTGTGCCAGTTCTTCTTGTTTTCTTCTAAGGTCTTCTTGATAATACTGATTAGGCTCTTATTAGATGACTCGGCTAAGCCATTACCTTGAGGGTAATAGGCTGTGGAATGGCCTAAAGTGATATGGAATTTATGGCAAAAATTGATCATCTTTTTGGATTTGAAAGCGGCGGCATTATCAGTGATGATCTTCTCAGGGCAGCCAAATCTAGAAAGGATATTGCACTCAAGGAATTGGATAATAATGATGTCATTGCTTGCCTGCATGGGATGGCCTCAATCCATTTAGTGAAATAGTCGGTGGCTGTTAAGATCCACTTATGCTGGCCTGAGGAAGAGGGATGGATTTCCCCAATGAAGTCAAGACCCCATTTTTGAAAAGGCTTCTCGGTTGAGATGGGTTTAAGAGGCAAAGGGAGCAGCTTTTTCTTGCCTTCAAAGATTTGGCAATTGTGGCATGAGGTGGCAAACTTCTTTACATCTGCAAACAAAGTGGGCCAACAGAAACCAGCCCTTAAAATTTTATCAACAGTGGACTTCCAATATAGATGTCCTCCACAGTCCCCTGCATGGAATTCTTTCATGACATCACTAGTTTCATTCTTGGTCAAGCAATTAAGCAATATGCCTTCATGATTTTTCCAAAATAATGCACCATCTAAGGCACAAAATTTCAAAGCCTTCATTCTTAAAAATCTCTTCTTGGTCCTGGACAATCCTGGGGGAGCACACATGTTTAACAATACAAAGCAAATATCAGCATACCATGGGGATTGCAAAAAGGTGTCACTGATCTGTGGAGTCGCCAGCTCCTGTTCATTGTCCAGTTGGTTGATGTCTAAGGCTTGAAAGTTTGTTTGGGACATCGGTTTGGCTAAACCTTGTCCCTTTATCAGCTTGGTCGGTTTATCTCTATGTCATACTCAAGAATGTTAGCAATCCACTTGCCTCTTTTGCCTTCTAACCCCTCTTGGGTTAATATGTCCTTTACAATAGCATTTGGCACATAAGCAATCACATGTGAATATAAAATATAAATTCGGAATTCCTTGATTGCTTTAACAAGGGCATAGGCTTGCTTCTCCATGATTGGGTGTTTCAGGGGGGCATCTCTTAAGGCTCGGCTGAAAAAAGCAATTGGCCTTTCAGCTCCTTGATCATCCTTTTGCAATAGGACAACAGCTATAGTATTATCAGATGCGAATGAAAATATGATAAAGTCCCTATCAAATTTTGGACTTGTGAGGACTGGGGCTTGAGTTAAGGTTGATTTGATGCCCTCAAATGCTTGCTTGGCCTCTAGAGACCACTTTACCTTGGCATCCTTCTTGAGCATGTTGTTTAGCATTCTTATTAGCTCAGCCAAGTTTGGATAAATCTCCTTAGGAAATTGATTTTCCCAAGGAATGCTTGTAATTCTTTTATATTTCTAGGATATGGGATTTGCAATATGGCTCGGATCCTTTCCGGATCAATCCTAATACCATCCTTTGAGATGATATGTCCAAGTAATTTGCCTTCTTCAAGCCAAAGAGAGACTTCTTGGGATTCAAGGAAATGCCATATTTCCTACATGTGATGAATATTTGCCTTAGGTGCTTGAGGTGCTCTTCATCAGATTTGGAAAATGGGGTTAAGTCATCAAGGTAGACAACTAGGAAATCATGTATTTCTTTAGCAAATGCAATATCCATTGCTCGTTGAAATGTAGCACCAGCGTTTTTAAGTCCGAATGGCATTTTTACATACTTAAATGTTCCCCACGGTGTGGTAAAGGCTGTCTTGTCTTGGTCATCCGGGTGAACAAGTATTTGGTTAAAACCTGAGAAGCCATCAAGTAAGGAGATTCTAGATGACCCCACTACTCTTTGTAGGATATGGTCCATTTTGGGCAAAGGATAGTGGTCCTTTAGGGATACTTGATTTAGATTTCTGAGATCTACACAAAGTCTGATCTCATTTGTTTTCTTTCTTGTGGGAACTAAGTTTGACACCCATTCAGAAAATCTAATGGGTGCAATGATTCCTGCCTCATACATCCTCTTTACCTCCTTCTCAACCAAGGGAAGGAGCACGGGGTTTATTCTTCTAAGTTTTTGTTTGAAAGGCTTTTGATTTGGTTTTAAGGGAATGGTGTGTTGGATTATTGAGGTGTCATAGGAATTTAAGTCCTCATAACTCCAAGCAAAGACATCTTGGAATTCTTTGAATAGATCAACGTACTTTGGTTTTTGATCAGGAGGCAGAGACTTAGATAGTTTGATCATTTTGGGCTTTTCTGCTGTCCCAATGTTGTGTTCTTCTATAGTAGCGTTTAAGGGCTGCATTTTTGGCTTTTTTGGGACATCATTGGTATCAAACATGTCTTCTAATGGAGTGAGGCCAGCAGGGAGAAAGTTATCTTTTAGATCAATAATCTCGGCCTCTGTTTTGGCTATTTCCTCCAAATGCATTTGTTTCAATTTCTCTATGTTTTCATTGTCAAAGATGGTTGGCTGTAGCATTTTTCTAGCTGTTTGAGCTGTTACAGTTTGCTGGATTTGGTTCATTGCTTGCAGTTGTGGGTCCTCCATGGTATCCTCATCAATGTTTAGGCCTGAAAACTCATGCTGTAAAGTAAGAAAATTGTTGATTTGAGCATCATCCTCAAACACTTGCCAATCTTTGATATTGTTAGGGACAGCAGGCCTATGTTTTATTTCAGCTGTAAAGTGGTGATTGGGTTCAAAGGGCAGCTTGCATGTACTAGCGAAAGTGGCTAGGCTGTGAGCATGAATGTTATGATTTCTTGAAATCTTGGCAAGCTTGGATTCCGTGAATGTATCAAGTATTGCAGTGGCAGTAGTCCTATAAGCTCTTAGCCTTCTATCATTGGTAACAAAGTTGCCTTTCATTTGTTGGATTACTAGGTCTGAGTCACCTAGAATGGAAACTTTGGCAGCTCCTAAAGCTTTGAGCAGCTTAAGGCCTAAGAGGAGTGCCTCATACTCAACCATGTTGTTGGTGCATTTGAAATTCAGTCTATAAGCATGACCCTCTGCATGGTTGTTATGTGTATTGTGAATCCATATTCCTGCCCCTGCTCCTAACTTGTTAACAGATCCGTCAAACTCTAAATACCATGTGATTTCTTGCTTGTGGGTAGTCTCAAGAGTTTGAGTCATTTTAGGATTGGGCAGATTTGAAAATTCTGTTTGGGGAGGTTCTTCTTGTATGCTGGTTGCATTTGCTGTTGTGACAATTTGTTGAGTATGTGCAACCGATTCTTGATTGATATGTGCTTGCTGCTCTAAATCCAAAGGCTCGTTATTAGTTAGAGGGCAGCTATCATCATTAAACAAAATAAAAGAATCCATGTCGGAATGGATTGAATAAATGGGAAAATTTTCAGGCTTGCTCTCACTACTTACCACATATTTCATGAGCGTTTCTCTGTACAGTCTCTTTGGTTGCCCAAAGACAGAAATAGTAGCGTAGGAAAGGTCTAATTGAAGGGATCATTGGAGCTTTGCTCCCCATGATCTTGATAGGAGCATACCGTACTTTGGTGGGATATCAGCCACCACTATATCCATGAGAATGGTTTTGTTGGGATATTGGACTAAGGAGACACACAAGTCTTTGATGAGGCCTAGACATTTCACTTGACTTGAGTCAAATGAGTAAAGATCTTTGTAAGGTCTTGTAACGTCAAGGTTGAGTTTTTCCATAACTGCTTTGGGCATAAGATTGTGCGAGGCCCCTGAGTCAAACATAGCTTTGTGCAAAACTTTGTCATGTATATGCAGACTGATATAAAAGGGTGGAACAGGTCCATGTGTTGATTTTCCGTTAACTTCTGGACCAAATAGCAGTTCTGGGGAATCATCCAAAACATTTACATCATCTTTGTTTCCCGGGATTTGAAGTGATCTTTGAATTTGTTGTCTATATATATCATGTTTGGCGAGTTCTGAAAGAGGGACAGATATCTTGAGTTTTTCAATCTCTGCCTCTAAGTTAAATGGCTTTTCCAGTGGAGTCTTGCTATGATAATGGCAGTTTTTTCTTTTTCATTTGCATTCTCGGCAATCTGCTCTTGTTTATTAGCGTTGTGGGAAATTTCCTCTTGCGGTTTTACATTTTTAGGAGTGCTTTTTGGGATGCTGTTTGAATTTTCTTTTGAGGAGGGAGGTGGCAGAGGCTGCTCAACAGAAGGCTGAGTGTCTGTTATATCTTCTACAGTCACTTGATGTGGGTTTGGGACAGTTATGTCAGCTGGTTCTGTTACAACAGCTTTGTTTTTAATCTTGTTGGGCTGTTTACCTTCTTTTGTCTTGCTAGGCTCAGAGATGTCAATGCTCCTAGTTCTGAGCTTATACTGTTTGTGTACCTCATACACAGCGGTATCATAACCCTGTTTAAAATCAAAAGACTCACCGGATTTAGTTTGAAACTCATTACAGCCATGCTGATTTTGGTCTTCTTGGGACAGGAAAGTTTGGTGTTCACCCTTTAGATCCATCAGGTTCATGTGAGTATCCTCTATGGGTTCACTAGAAGTGGACCCTTCTACATAGTTGTCTTGAAAAGGGGGTCTAATGTCATGGTCTAGGGTGAGTCTACCAGCATTTGTGTTCTGGGTTTTCCTAAAATTTGGGTTCCTTATGGTATTGGACTGTTGTCCTTCCCATGATGCTTTTCTCTCAACATTTTCTACCCTTTCTCCCAGTCTGTGCAGGCCATTGATGATAGCATCAAGCTTTTGGTCAAAGGCTGAGGGTTCTTCTCTAAAGGCGGTTCTTCTTTCCATTCTCTCTCTGTTTCTCTTGGCAATCAAATTGGCTTCTACAGTAACAACAACATTTTGTGCGTCTGCAAGAGTTGCAGGGGCTCTTTCTTTCAACTGATATGCCATATCAGGGTCAAAACCATCCGGAAATTTATACAAAGCAAGGTCAGGTGGAGGTCTTAAGTTCTGTGGTATTGCATTGTAGACATTGTTGAATCTTGCACAGTACTCTAAAACAGTTTCTTGAGGACCTCTTTTAATTGTATCATATTCAGCTAGTATGTGCAAGGGGTCTTTCTTCTTCTCCCATCTAGTAGTAAAGGATTGGTAAAGCTCATCAGGAGTGGTTATGGAATTTGCAGCAAGTGATCTGAACCAAATTCTTACATCACCGGTTAGACTCTGAACAAAAATTCTCATTCTTACACTATCATCATCGATTTCATAGCTTTCGAAATAGTCTTGCATCTTTTTGGTATGCTGAATGGCTGTGAAAGGACCGGTGGAATCAAAATCTGTGATTTTAGATTGGTAATCTTGAGGTAAAGCCCCAGCATTGGCAGGCAGTTGCAGGGGTGCATATCTATTAGCCATATTGATGGGGATAAGTGGAACAACGGGGATAAATGGTACAACCAGAACGACTGGGATAACAGGGATAACTGGGGTAACTGGAACAGCAGTAGTGGTAGCAGTGAATGAGGGTGTGGAAGGAGTGTTTTGAGATGTGGATGATGAACTAGGGGAAACAGGGGTAGACCGAAATAAGATCTTGACAGGAGTTGGAACAGCACTTGGCCGAGTTGTTTCAGAACTCAGACCAGCGCAATCTCCTTGATTTTCTCGCTTCCTAAGGATCTTCGGATTAGGTTGGGATTCTCAAAAACAGCTGGAGGGTCTGGATCTGGGTTTGACCTTGTATGTCATGGGTTCTTTTTAGGAGCCAGCTTCTGAATTCTATTCCTGGTATTTTTATATGGATGTTTTTAGTAATAGCAAATGACTGGTCAAAATTCGGGATAGCTATCTACAATTTAAACTAGCATGAAGATTGACTGAAGCAACGTTTATTTACTTCTGTTAATGCAAAGCAAAGAACAGTTTCAAAGGCTTCCTGGCTGGAATTCAGGCTTCATCTGTAGTTTAAAGAGTGGACAGCAATTGGGATTGGAAAGTTTGATTTATGGTCTCAGCGAAGCTTTCTTACCTTCTTTGTGAAATCATCTGAGGAAATTCCCCAGTGGAGTCGCCATTATGTTATCACTCAGGTTGTCCTTAAGCTTCGGAAATGATACGGTCGAGGTAACCACTAACCAACTTTGGACTGCAGGTTCTAGCCCACCTGCAGTCAGAGAGGGCTCTCTCTTTCTGATTTATCTTTGTTGATGATGATTTTAGGCTAGGTATCGGTTTCAACGGGTTTTGGTTTTTAATTTGGTAGGAAGGAGGATGCTTTCAAACAGAGAGGTAATGCATAGTGTGGTAAGTTTCAAACCATTGGGCATGGAGTCATGGAGTAAGACTGCTGGTGCATTTTCTTGGTGACAAGAGGAATGAGGAGCAAGGTAGCTGCTTATGAAACAATATTCAAGGTAAAAGAGATGGATTGGGGGCTAAGGAATGAGAGGCAACAAAGAATCTCTCAATCAGGTTAGCAGAGGGAAGATGAATGAGGTCTGTCTAGGAGTAGCTAAGAATTATTAGACAACAGTCATTCATATGTGAAATAGATTAAACATGAGCCATAAAGGAATTCATATTTATGCCTAAATCAAGAAGAAAACATAAAGAGCCACAAAAACTGAGCATAGAGTGCAGCTAAGCAAATTCTAAGCCAATCTTTTGTTCTCTGACTTGAGCATTTATGAAATTGAGATAACAGAGGTTAGAGACACTTATTGATCCATATAGCAGCACATGAATTCCATCATCCACTCTTCAACCATTAACAACACATCAGACAGTCCATCCTCCAAGCTTTTAGCAGTCTTTGATTAAAGAAAACATATCAGATACAGAGCGAGTCTCTAGAGGAGTCCTACAACCAACCAACCCTTAAAACAGTGCAGAGGGTGGTATATATAGAAGAAAATAGCTACAGACTTCCCTTGAACATGTGTCAAGGGGAAAAATATCCCAAAAAATATCTCTGAAAACAGATCAAAAGAGATTTGTGCAATCACTGTCTTTGAACCTAATCTATGCTGGAAATAAATGCATAAAACATCAGAAACAACTGCGCTGGGGCAGCTGGCATCTTAAGTCATGTAAACAAGGGCTGCGTATGAGGCAGCAGCCTCAAAAATGAGTGGAGAGAGGTCCTCGAGCCATGTGCTAGCCTCATGGCCATAACTGTGCATGGGCTGAGCAGCGTCGCCCCAAAATGTGGCCTCATACAATGTTTTTGCAATAAATCTGCTTTGAAATCCTTTATCTGTGCCTTCAAGTGCTCTTGCTGCTTTAAATAGCAAAAATTGCAAGCTGGTGAGCCATTACAGCTCAATGATGCTTTGCTAAATCTGCTGGGGCCCCTTTTGCTTCATCTGCCTTGGAAAATCTTCACTGATACTCCCTGCCGCTTCTTGATATTCTTTGGCACGCACCTGGGCTATCTTGGCTTCAAAAATGCACTTAAACTGTCAAATCAACACTTACTGGCCGCTGATCAGCCTGAATATCTGCTGTGAGGCCTTCTGCCGCCTTTGGAGTCATTATCGGCCCTTGCCGATCAGAGAATGCCTCAAAAATGGTGAGAAATTGCAATCTGGCCAAAGTTGTGCTTTAGAGGTGCGCCGAGGAGAAGATCTCGCATTTTGGAGGCACTTAGTGCTTGGAGCGATCAGAAAACTTGTAGACGAAAGCATCACCCATTGTGTAATTAGCGGGCTCGGGCACTGCATACAAATCAATAGAAATAGCCTTTTCTTTGAAATAGGCACAAATGCCTTAAAACACAAAATTTGGACAAAAATGGCGCTTTGGTGGACCACTGTTCATCAGATTAAATCCCAGCCGTTGGATCCGGCGTGGGCCGATCCAACGGCCAGCGCTAACTCGCATCGGGGCGGACCATCGGTCGCAAAACATAAAACCTCCGATGAGGCAGCGGACCCGAAATGCTTATTGTGGCCCCTTTATATTATATCGGGTCTGGCCATCGGCGGAACCCAACATATCGGTGGATTTCCATTGAAAACGGGTTCAACGGACCCGAAATTCTTCCAAAACTGCACTTTATAATATATCGGCTACGAAATATCGGAGCCAAACTTATCGCTGTGCCCGGGGACCTTACGGACCCGAAATGGCTTTGAGCTGTGCTTTATTACTTTTCGGCTCCGCTGGTCGGAGCCGCATGTGAGCGATGCGATTAAATATGGGCCGTTGATCTGGGGCCCAAAAATGGATGGCTGAGATTTAATCAGCGTTTCGCTATCGGCGGGGGCATGGGGGTGGCCACATAAAATCGCCGAAATGCCATCGGACCCGAAATGTTATAGGGCCATTTCTTTATTGGAGATCGGGTCCGGGCCTTTGGCAAAGCATTATGGAGTTAACATTATATTGCCCGACCTCTGACAGCGATATCGCATCGGAGGTAGGGAACATGCCTTGATAAAGCCTCCTTTTCGCTTATAGTATGCCACTGCCCCCTCCCGATAGCGATATCGCATCGGAGGGGAACAAAAGATAATTTATCACATCGGAGCATGCATTTTAATAAAATGCAAAGGTATATGACTTCGAAGGGGTGATTAATGTGCTTTGAAAGGATTTCTAGGGCATCAGAAGGGGTCCGATAGCCAGAAAAGGGAGGATTTTATCATTTTTTGAGGGTTTTTCATGGTTTTTGCATGGTTTGCCTATTATTATGCCTTGGAAGGAGTCCAAAGGCACTTAGGAGGAAAGTGATGTGGTTTTGAGAGGGGTTTAGTGGCCAAAGAGGGTTTCATGCCTTATAAAGGTAACCAAGGTCAAAGGGGTGATTTTTAAACATGTGAAGGGGAATTATGCAAAGGAATGAGTCCTTATGCACTTGGGAGATAGTTAGGGGGGATGAAGGGTTTTATGCATTGGAAAGTGTCCAAAATGCATGAAAAGATGGTTTGAGGGGGCAATGAGGGTTCTTGCTGAGTTCCAGATAAACTTAGCAATTCCCAAGGATGCATATGGTTATTTTTCAACCAAGGGGAGGGGATAAGTATATAGGGGAGTTATATACATAGTTTTAGTAGGGGAAGTGGAAATAGATAGGGAGCTACATAGTAGTGTTAGTAGTTAACATGAAAAATGATAAGAAAGCGCTAAGCATGTGAATCTTAGGCTATTAAGGGGGAGAATGATTCATAGAAGAAGTGTGTAAATTCCTTGAGTGAAGCAGATCTTCACCAAGGCAAATGATATGGAGAATGATGAAACTAAGAGGTATCAAGCAGATCTTGACCTCTTTGGGGGAAGTTAGTGAGTGATTTGGGGAAAGAGGAAGAAGGGGGGTTAGACATGCCTCGCTTGAAGTCCTCCAACTGAAAAACTGCCTTCAACTTGTGATATGATAGATATAACACTTGACAATATGAAATGGATCACAAGCCATGATTCTGCAACCACAAAGCTACCTACCCGACCTACTCACCTAGCATTTTCTCTTCTTTTTGGTTTGGGTGCACTTGAGCTAGCATACCCAGCTTTTCATCCTTTCTTCTTGTTGTGCTCCTATCTACTTCTACACTTATTTCAGCTAGGGGCTGAGATTAAGCTGTTGAGCACCCTTGTTTCTCTACCTAACTACAAATCTACCAAGATTAAGCTATTTGGACAGATGTTTATTCTCTATATTCTACAACAGGAAATTGAAACCTAGGGAAGCCAAGATTAAGCTGTTTGGGCTTCCCATAATTGAAAACTGATCAAAATGGATTACTCATCAAGACTGGAACAGAGCAGTGGCACTTTAGACTAGCACACTCTCAAGCACACTTCTTTAGCCAACTGTAGCAAATATGGAGCATTGCAGCATGCATAGTACGACCTATTTGGCATGTAAAAATGTCGATCATGAAAGATGATTAACCTGTCGCAGCAGGATGCTAACAGTCTCAAGGCTCAAGCCTCAGCCCTAATCTCTTGAACTGCACAATTGTGTAATTTCTTGGGCTCCTCTATCTTCTAGAACTTTACAATGGAAAAATTAGTACTTAAGTCCTTAGCCTCTCTCCCTAAACTCCCCAACTACGCAATCTTTTTTCTCAGTCCAAGCCTAAACTATGCATTGAATAGTCTCAAGGCTCAAGCTTGACCCTTGACTTCCTGAGCTGCACAACTATACAATCATTGAGCCTCTCCTGCAACCTACCACCCAGCTTCAGCTCAGTCAATGGATCATCATGCAACATCTTAGACTAGGGGTTTATCAGATTGATCTCATCTTGTCGTGAATGGATTGTAAATGAATGAAATTTATCATGCTATGGCAAGAGGATAAAGAAGGAGATAAAGAAGGAGGACATGCTAGAATACATGTAAGGAGCTGAGGATATAAAATTATAATTATACAAGAAGATGAAGGAACACTGGATTACAACAGATGACCAAAGATCATGACCACATGAAGATTCGATCTGATTCACAACCCTTTGGAGGGTATTTATGAAGAAAAAACCATATCTCTCAGGAAGATAAAGCATTGGGTATATATCTTATTGAAGATAGAAAGAAATAAGCAACAAGAAGGACATCTTGGCATTGCCACTTCATCATGTAGTTGATGTCATCAGTGTCATGTCATGTCCTATCACGAGTCATCATATGCCACATCATTATTGTGGATTGTGTAATTATCTATTCAAAATGTATTGTAAAGTGGAAGTCCAAAGGACACATTCAGAATATAATGAGTCATGTTAAGTCCAAAAGTCATAGGAAGACAAATAGTCATGGGGGTAGTCAAAGATTCATAGGGAAGGTGAAGCATCACCTCTTGTTTATATATACACCTTCATTGTATGAGAAATGGATTTTTCACCTTGGCTCCTCTGACAAGGCATTAGAGAGACAAGCTAGTTATTTTGAGGAGAAATTAGTGGCTTTAATTCTCCACTATTGGAGGTAATGGTGTTCATCATATACATGTGTCTTGGAACTTTTACTTAATATCAAAAGCATCATGTCCAGCATAATCCTCATGCATAGATTATGAATATTTGTAAGACTATTATGTGGATGTTTGTAATTCATATTTATTCCCGTCTCTGCTAAAGTAGTTGAGCTATTTTAGTTATTTTAGTACTTATCATATTGAGAATGTGTTGTAATGGTTTCTATTGTTGTCATGTCTTTGTGAACTACTCTATGGGATACTAGACAGACGTTTCTTGTTGCTTGGTTTTAATGACCATCGCATATTTGTAGACTATTTTGTTGGATGTTTAGATGGATCCCCCTAGGTTGTGTGTGTCTCTACTAGGGTCATACTATTACCTCTCTCTTAGAGCCCCACTTTCTTTTCTCCCTCTGTAGTAGAAGAACTGTGTGACACTTACAACCAAACACTCACCAGGCACACTGATTTTCTTTTCAAAGCCACATTTTTATTCCTATCTCTTGCTAACATTTAGAGCCAAGGTAAATCTATAAGAATGCATGGAAATTAGGTTGATACTCCAGATGGGGCTCCTGTTCCATACGGTGTGAGGTATAATTGGGACTTCATATCAAAGAGACACCCTTAGTTAATGCATTTCCAACACTTTCAATAAGAAGCATCCTATGCAAAATAATGGGTATGCCACATTCATATCAACAACATTTCCCATGCCCTTAGTTTCCATTTCTAGAATTTTCATTCATTTATCATGGTCCAACTACCTCTAGACCTCCTGGCATTCCATCACATTCGTTCATTGTTTCCATTGCTTCATAATGCTTCTATATGGAAAAAGTGTAACTCATTATTTTCCTCAATGCATTCATGATCCTAATGAGTATGTACATGAACGTTTGGAAACTAATTCGTTCAACTATACCCTTCCATGCAGTTGCACACCTTCCAAGTCCAAGCATCTACCTTTCTTCCTTCCCAGTTTCTCATGTGATATATTCTTTTACAAGGCTTCCTCGTATAGGAGGACTCTCAAAACTTATTATTGTTGCAATTATGGCCAATGTTTTGTCCTTGGTAGCAACCTGCATGTCAATTTTTTCTTGATGCCAACCTTGTTATAATATGATGATTAAAGAACTAATCTAGATGATAGAAATATTGGTATAGGTATTGCAAAAATGAGGAACTGTGACAATATGGTCATAGGTTTACTTTGAGAAAAGATGAACGTGTGAAGTTTGAAAAGTATACACAGCCCTTGTGAAGAATAGTCACGCAAATACATAGGTTCTATGAACAAAAGTCATGTATAGAAATCCTACCATTGGAAAATAAAAAATAGGAGTTATTACCATGGTAATTTACCATAGTATTGCGATGGAAAAATCTATTTGATCCCATTGAAAAATACCAACAACATTACGAAAGTATTTTCATGTGTTATTGATAAGGTGGAATGATATATAAGGAGAATGAGATTAAGGATCTAAGTATACAATGGAATAGATTATCCATGTGTGATTTGATCTAGAACAGGTGTGCACCAATGAGCAAGGAGAAGGTTCAGACCAAAAAAATATCAAAAGCTTATGGGTATGCTTGATCGATCTGTCTTTTTTAGGTAGCTAAAAATGCAAGACTCTGATTATAATGGAGCGATGATATGACTATGTTTGTTGAGACTTGTAATTTCTGATAGTATGTGCACAAAGGTCTATGTTTTGGGCTATGATTGCAGAGATAACTTTATTTAAAAGTTTAAGATCTATATATGTGGTAGACTACTGAATGTTGCAAGCATATGCAAAACCATTTTAGAATTGTCGTGTATAATGTGGTTTGATTACAGTACCTTTGTATTTTGGGTTCTAGTTTCTTTTAGTCACTGTGATGAATGAGAATGTTTGATTGACAATTGTTTCTCTCCTGATTTGCGATCTGGCATATTGATAAGTTTGTTTAGAGCATGGTTGTTGAATATTTATTTGAGATATGTATGTTTTTTCATAAAGAATAGTCACCTACATACGTGGATGATAATAAGGATAGTCAATTATATATTCTAATGTAATTAGGGTTTATTATGGCTGAAGTCTTTGTTGTTTGTTCTTGTTCATAAAGGATTTCCTTATGTTTATAACAATTGTTGTTCATAATTTACCTCCTGATTTGATTCACATATGGTTGGTTTATTATTGGAATATGATGTTGATAATAAAAATGGATGACTATTAACTTGGTTCATGACATATCAACATTTCTTGTTTATGACAATATATAATATCTTGTTGCCATGATTTGATTCAGTATTAATATTAATTGGTCCGAGGTCTGTACATAGTTATTTGGCATAAAGGTCATGTATATACATGGATCTATTTAATCATAGTCATGTATATATTTTAGGGTTTGAAGTATTGTATAGTTATGATAGTTGAATAATTTTGTATCATTTTATGTTGACTGTCAAGGATGTTTTGATCTGGATGGATGTTATATGACAGTGTTGATTGGTAATTGGATATTGGCTATGATATTATTTGGTGGATTGATGTGGTTAGTTTTCTATACTAGTTTGATCTGGTTGTAGTAATTAATCTACTTCAGTAATTTAGTTGGTATTCAATATTTAGTGATTCAGTATTCAGTGGTTGGCACATTAGTATTCAGTACTGGTTTTGGTTTAGTATTTGTTATCTTGATATATGGAATAGGGGCTTCACTGGGGGAGAAAAACCATACCATGTTGGTTCATATTAGGGGATATATATTGAGGAGAAAATGATATAATATATTAAGCATTTATTAGGGGGTAAAGGATTTTTTGTGTTGGCAAGTATACAAAATTGAGCTCAAAATTAATGAAAAAATATAAAGGGGTATAAAAAAAGTTAATGAAAAATTGGATGTCTACAATATCTATTGAATGTAGGGGATTTTTAAACAAGGAAGGTATATTGGATTCATCTTGATAGGGGTTAAATAATGTGATTTTTAGAGGTATTTTTGAATATGTAGTCAAATTAGGGGTAATGTTTAGCATGTCATGAATGCACGTGATATGTCAGAGGTTAATTGAGAGAAGCCCCCATGATATATGGGGGTTTCCTACATGTTTTATGTTTTCATTGAGAGAAGTGGATCCAATCTTAAAAATTATGAAATGTGGTCCACAAGGTGATGAGGGTTCTAGCCTTCAGTGTGGGAGTTAGAGCTTCCTTCCAGTAAGAGCCAGTAATCATGACTAGGGGTTTGTAGCTCCCTTACAATGGGTGTTAGAGAATGAGTGGAGGTTTTATCCTCCTGTAGGGAAAAATTTTCATCATGGTAAGAGTCTAAACCAGTACAAAATTGTAAGAATAATTTTCTTTATAATAAGTGAAGAAGACAAAGACAACAACAACGGTGGTTTTATCCCACATTGGGTTTCCTCCTAAAATCCTTGGGTTCCTATGTGTTCATTTATTTCTTTCATGCTATGGTTTATCTATTATTCACTGCTCATAGTTACTTCTGATGGAAATTTTGAAATATTCATAATTTGGATAATGTGGATCTCATTAATTAAAATCATGTACACATGTGAGTTGTTTGAATAACAGTAGCATAGAGATTTCTGAAATTGAAGTTGAAGATAAAGTGAAATAAAATATTGATTCATCTTTACCCTCTTAGTATTTTTCCTAATAATTGGTATCAGAGCAGGTCCCTTAGAAGAAGCTTGATCACTTAAAGGGAGATCTATCAAGATGAGAATTCAAGATGGAGTATTCTCCACTAATTCACCCTTGTTGAATGGAACTAACTTTATGTTTTAGAAGGTCAGAATAAGATCATATTTGTAGGCACTAGGAGCTAATGTATGGGAAGTTAATGAAGGCGGATATCAATATCCATCCTCATTCTGACAAATGAAATAGAAAAGAAACTATA
Source organism: Pinus tabuliformis (assembly GCA_031772625.1). Lineage (NCBI taxonomy): Eukaryota > Viridiplantae > Streptophyta > Pinopsida > Pinales > Pinaceae > Pinus > Pinus tabuliformis. The sequence continues at coordinate 352,303,721 of CM062805.1, read as the reverse complement.
TGAGAACAATGCAAAGGCAGTAAATGATATCTTGCAAGGATTAATGGAATCTGATTTTTTGAAAGTAGTGCAGTTAAGCACCGCAAAATCAATATTTGAGAAAATAGTCAAAAGCTATGAAGGTGACACTAAGATAACAAATTCCAAAATCTAGACATATAGAATTCATTCTGAGTCTCTTAAAATGAATGACAATGAAATCATTGCAATATTTTTCCTTAGAGTAGACGAGATTGTTAACACAATGAGAGGTCTTGGTGAAAAAATACAGGAATTGTTCCATTGTTGAAAATATTTTGAGATATCTAACCCCAAAGTTCAATGTTAAGGTCTCTACGATTGAAGAAATGAAATATTTAAAAAGTATTACTCTATAACAACATCATGGGATCTTAACATCTTATGAGATGAGAAAAGGGAATACGTGAGAGATTAGAGAAGCTCCCTTCAAAGCCACTTACAAAGGGAAATAAACGTAAGAGCCGAAAGATACAATTTACAATTCAGATGAGGAAGAAGTGAATTTTCTAAGGAAGTTGCAAGTAGGAACTGGTAAATTCGAAGATAAGCTTCATTTTAAATGTTTTTCTTGTAAAAGAGAAGGTCACTCTATAGCTAAGTGTCCTTATAAAATGAATCATGATAAGAAAGAAAAAGCAAATAATGTTTCGAAGAAGAATGTCAAAAGAGGGTTTACTAGTAAGAAGAAAAATTATACACATGAAGACAGTGCGCGTTTCAATAATGAGGATGGCGAATCAGATTCTAATCAAGAATACCCATTACTTATGGCCTTTGAATATCAATGTGTAGATGAGTCTAATAGTAATGATAATTTTATCAATGCTCTAGAAGAAATTGATAGACTCATATTTATAAAGAAGAATAAAAAAAGGAAATTGGTATGTATAAAGAAACTAGCCTAGTTGAAGAAATAACCCAACTAAAGATCTATCTAAAAGAGGCCAAATTAAAAGAAGAATCTTTGAGGAAATAGGTGCAAGAAAAATAAAAACAGTGTGAAGACCTAGAACTTAAAATTGTGGGTCTCATAAAGGAGATTGAGAAAACAAAGGATCAATTGAATATAAATCTTAGATTTGTTAAAGGTTCTAAAACCTTTGATCAAATCATTAAGGTGAAACGTTCTCCATTAATGAAGGCAGATCTTGGATATATTGCAAATAAAAATGGTGAAACATCATAACCTATGAAATCTTTTGAAGTAGATACAAAAATCTATGCCAATGTTGTAAGTGGAGGCAATCATCATAACAGTAAGACTGAGTGAAACAATGAAGGATCAGACTATACACAAGCAAGGAGACATTTCCATAAAAAAAGGCCAAGCTACTTAAGAAGGTACTATATTCATAGGTATTATTACTTCAATGGTCAATGCTTTACTTGCCATAACTTTTTTCACAAACAAATTCATTGTGTTACTTATAAAACTATTACCACTAAAGAAAGAAATCAACATAATGTGAACAGGTTAAAGAAATATTCTTATAATTCTTTCTCCCCTCTTCAGAATGGAGTTGAATGTTCTATTTGCAATAACTTTGTTCATGAGGAAACTTAATGTAGAAGTTTGATTATTCCAACTTATCAGCATGAGTAGAAGTCAAAACTTCCTATAGTATGGAAAAGGAAGATTACTTCCTCTGAAAAATGTGGTCTATCCTTATATGCGGGAGCTCAAGAGAATATATGGTACATTGACAGTGGTTGCTCAAAGATAAGACATGTGACAAAGATAAGTTTGTTTCTTTTAATGAAAATAAAAAGAAAAAGAATGTGACTTTTGGTAATAATTAACCTACCACTATTAAAGGAAAATGATCTATGGGGTTGAAAGAAAGGTTCAAAGTTTAGAATGTAGTACTTGTCGATGGACTAAAGCATAATTTCTTGAGTGGTAGTCAAATTTCTAATCAGGGGCATGAACTTATTTTCAAGTAAAAAGGTTTCTTATTGAATAATTGGGTGCAAGTAAGACAATAATCAAGGGAACCAAAACTCCAAGAAATGTCTACATCCGAGAAGGTGGTGAAGAGTACTATTTTTTGAGAAAATCTAAAGAAAGTTGGTTATGGAATAAAAGATTGGGACATGTCAATTTTTCTCAACTATATAAATCAAGAAAGAAGGGAATAGTTCATGACATTACCAACATCACTCCACCTGAAAATAGATGATCTGCAAGTCATGATAATTACGTAAGAAATGAAGAGTTCAGTTCAAAACTAAAGAATGGATTTCAGGTAAGCTTCTTGAACTTATTCATACAGATTTATGTGGACCTATGATAAAGAAGTCTCCTCGTGGTGAACATTATTTCATGTTATTAATTGATGATTTTACAAGAATGTATTGGGTCAACTTACTAACGTATAAAGATGATCCAATTGAAAAGTTTAAAATATGAAAGGCTATGGTGAAAAAATAATTATAATTGAAAATCCAATGTCTTATATCTAATAAAGGAGGAGAGTCTAAATCAAATGAATTTTTCAATTTTTTTGAGTAGCATGGCATCAAAAGGTGATTCCCCATAGCTAAAAATCCTCAACAAAATGGAGTAGTAGAAAGAATGAATAGGATAGTACAATAAATGGCACTTATTATGCTTGATGAGTATAGAACATCTCACACCTCTTAGGAGGAAATAGTACAAACAACTATTGGTATACTCAACAAGGCCCATGTTCGAATCAATAATGATAAAACATCGCATGAACTCTTATATGGAAAACTTGGAACTGTTAAATACTTTAGAATCTTTGGAAGCAATATTTTTTATAGAGAAAACTAATGATAAGATTGGGAAATTTGAACCTAGATTTGATAAAGGAATCATTCTTGGATACTCGTCCAGAAGTAAATGATATAAATGTATTAACAAAAGGTTTCAAAATAATTTTGAAAATATAGTTGTTGTGATTGATGAATTATCTGTAGGTATCAAAAGAGAAGTACAATTAGATGATGAAAAAAATTCCTACTAATATCTAAGAAGTTGTAGGAGAAGAGGAAGGTGAAGCATCAAAAGAAGAAAATGAAAATGTATTGTGCCAGAAAAGACATCATCAAGGTATGTTCAGAAAAATCACCCTAAATTCCAAATTCTAGGTGATAAAGTAACTAGAATACAAACTAGAAGAACATTTGTTGGATCATCTAGTCACTTAGCCTTATTATCCACAATTGAACCTCAAAATGTGAATCAAGCAAGAAAATATGAATGTTGGGTTAAGGCAATGAATGAATAACTTGATCAAATAGAAAAGAATCATACATGGGAGCTAGTACCAAGGCCTCATAATAAAAATGTAATTGGGACAAAATGGGTATTTAAAAACAAACTGAATGAAAATGGAGAAGTAATCTTGAACAAGTCAAGGCTAGTATGAAAAGGCTATGCTCAACAGGAAGGAATACACTTTGAAGAGACATTTTCACTTGTAGCTAGACTTGAAGCCAAAATAATGCTCCTTGCATTATCCAACTTTCGTAACTTCAAAGTATATAAAATGGATGTTAAATATGCATTTCTAAATGTGGACCTAGAAGAAGAAGCTTATGTTGAAAAACCTAAAGGATTCATACTTGGAAATGATAAAATCTTGTATGGAATATTAACAAGGCACTGTATGGGTTAAAATAGACTCCTCGTGCATGGGATTATCATCTTGACAGGTACCTTTAGCAACAGGGGTTTAAGAAAGGATCTATAGATAGAAATATATATATCAAATTTGACAGAGATAAGCTATTTGTAGTAGTGTTTTATGTTGAATACATCATATTTGGAAGAAACATTGAATCTATAAGTCAAGGATTTTCTTCAGCCAAACAACATGAATTTGAAATGTCTTTACTTGGTGAGATAACTTTCTTTCTTGGTCTTCAGGTTCATCAAGCTAAGGATGATATCTTCCTTTCTCAAACTAAGAATATCAAGAAAATCACGAAGACGTATGGATTAGAAGACTACAAACCTATATGCACACCCATCATAATAGGATGCAATCTCATCCGAGATGATGACTCTCCTATAGTTGATCAACCTCAATAGAGATCTACGATTGGAATCTTGTTTTATTTAATGGTACAAGACCAAACATTATGCATTTCGTTGGCATAATTGGACAGTTCCAAGAAAGTCCTAAGGAAACACATCTCAAGGAAATCAAGAGGATATTCAAGTATCTCGAAGGCACTCAATATCTTTCACTATGGTATCACAAAAAAACATATTTTTCACTTCATGCTTACACATATGGAAATTGTGTAGGTAGTGTTGATGACCACAGACATACTAGTGGAGGATCATTCTATTTGGGACCATTCTTAGTTTGTCAGTTTAGTGAATAATAGAGTTTTATTGCTTTATCAGTTGCTAAAGAAGAATATCTTATTGTTGCTATCTGTTGTACTCAACTTCTATGGATGATTAAAACATTACAATACATTCGAGTCACTTGTCCTCAACACGTACTTATTCTTTGTGACAAAACAAGTGCCATAAGTATCCCTAAAAATCATGTCATGCACTCAAAAACTAAACACTTTCCAATAAAATACCATTTTCTTAGAGAGAAAGTTCTTGAATAGAAAATCAAATTGGAATATATTCCTTCAAAGGAACAAGTTGCAGATATATTCACCAAACCTTTTCCATGTGATTCCTTTGAGTATATACAACACATGTTAGGAATGATTCCTTCCTCTTCACTCCTCCAATTATTATAACATAACAGGAAATATGAACTTAGGGGAGTTGAGACTACATATTTCATTTTATTTTATATATGTGTTTTTATTGTACATTCACATTTGTACATAGTACTTATCTCAAACAATCACATATATCTATCTGTGGTGAAGAAGAAGCGGTAGAAATTCAAGGGGATCTTCTCATATGCTTTCATCATTTCATTTTTGGCATTCTAGTTCTAACATTGGTTTGTTGCAATCTATTAAGAAAGCTCATATGCTACTGGGGAATGTATGAAAGAATTTCGGTTCATGATGAGTGATGAATTGTTGAAAATACTTATTATCATTATTGATATTTCACTTTGCTGGTGAGAATAACATAATATGATCATAATTGATGATGAATATTTGGCATGGGTTCAGGAGGAGGATTTCCCATACTTCTAAGGGCCTATTGTAGGCATCTTAGATACCCCTTATTTCATTATTATGACTATGATTTCTATTAATATATATATATATATATATATATATATATATATATATTTACGTTTCTTACACCTATTTTGAGCATGATGGTTATTGATGATTATCTACAAAAATTTAATTGTTTCTCCTAGATTTCATGAATCTCATTTTATTGTGCTTGCATTGAGGACAACACACTTTTGTGCATTTGTAAAATTCATGTGTCATTCTTGTTCTATTATGTATGTACTAGTCATGAAAATACCCATGTTGTAATCGTTGTAAAACTGAATCATGTATGGGATACTGGGATCAAGTCATGCCATATATGTGTCCCCATTAATTTGGGTGACTAATGTACTCACGGGTTCATGGAATCATTGGATAGGTCATGTAATTGAGTCATAAAGCCTTGTACTTATATTTCATGTCTCTGGAAGGTACTGCATATGCTCAAGGGGAGCATGGTGAATATGCATATTTCATGGTTCACAACAGTAGATCAATCTTGTAATATTGAGCACGAGAGGGGGAGTAATTCATTCATCTTGGCTTTGCCCTTTGACCTTGGTGTCAAAAAAGGAGAGAATACTTGGTGTTTGCAAGAGGTTGTCATCAAGTCTAAAGGGGGAGATTTTTGGCATTATGGTGAATGTGTTGACCTCGGTGGCATCCTGCATGTCAAATATGTCCTTAATGTCAACCTAGTTATAATATGATAATTATGGAACTAATGCATATGACATAAATATTTGTACAATTATTGGAGGAACGAGGAAGTGTATTAACAATTTTGTCATGGGTTATTTTGAGAAATGATGAAAGTGTGAATTTTGAAAAGTATACACTACCCTTGTGAAGAATAGTCATGTACATAAGAAGGTTTTATGAAGAAAAGTCACATGTGGAAATCCTACCCATGGAAAATAAAAACTAGGAGGCATTACAATGGTAATTTCCCAAACTTTATAATGTCTATTTGATTCCATCAATAAATATGAACAACACTACCAAAGGATTTGTCTATGGTATTGGCAAGGTGAAAAGATATTTAAGGAGAAGGAGATTAAGAAGCTAAGTGTGTAATGGAATGGATTATTCATGTGTGATACGATCTAGAATTGGTGTGCATCAGGGAGTAAGCAAAAGGTTAAGATGTAAAAAATCTCAAAGCTTATGGCTATGATCGATTGATCTATTTTGTTTAAGCAGCCAACAATGCAAGATATCTAACTAAAGTGGATCCATGATATGAATATGTTTGCTGAGACTTGTGGTTTTTTATAATATGTTCAAAGATCTATGTTTTGGGTTTTTAATGCAAAGATAACTTTATTTAGTAGTTTAATATCTATACATGGGTTATACTCATGAATATCACATCCATATGCAGAAGTGTTCCCGAATAGTTGTGTATAATGTGGTTTGATTACAGTATCTGTGTATGCTAGTTTTTGGTTTTTTTTAGTCACTGTGATGCATAAGAATGTTTGATTGACAAATGCTTGCTTGTTGATTCAGGATCTAACATATTGATAAGTCTATTTAAAGCATAGATATTGAATACAAATTTCAGATATGTACACTATTTTCATAAATAATAGTCACATACATATGTAGATAATCTTAAGGATAGTCGTGTATATTTTCTGACTTAATTAGGGTTTACTCTAGCTAAATTATTTGTTGTCTATTGTTCTTCATCAAAGATGTCCTTCTGTTTCTAAAAATTGTTGATCAGAATTTGTCTCCTAACTATGGTTGGTTGATCATTAGCATATGGTCTTGATAATAAGCATGGATGAGTATTGACTTAGTTCAGGATAGATTGACACTGCTTGTTTATGATGCTACATAGTATCTTGTTGGAATGATCTAATTCAATGTTGGTATTCAGTGATATGAGATTTGTAGGTGGGTATTGTGTATAAAGTTCGTGTATATACCCGGATCTATTTAGTAACAATAATATATATATATTATGTTTTTAAGTACTGTTTCATTATGATAGTTGATTAATTTTGTATCATTTGTTATTTATTGTCAAGGATTTCTTCACCAAGATGCTTGGTATCTGACAATTTTGACTAGTGATTGGTTATTGACTATGAGCTTATTTAGTGGAATGATTTAGCTTGTTTGGTATACTGGTTTGATCTAGATGTAGTAACTGATTTGCTTGAGTGATTTAGTATTAAGTGTTTGGCACATTGGTATTCAATATTGGTTCTCGTTCAATATTTGTTATATTCATATATGGTGGTTTCCCACATGTTTGATGGTTGACTGAGATAGGTGGATCTAGTATAAAAAACTATGAAACATCATCCATAAGGTCTTGAGGGTTGTATCCTTTAGTGGCGGAGTTGGAGATTCCTTCCAATATGAGCTGATAAATATGATCAAGGGATTGTAGCTCCCTTCCATTGGGTGCTAGAGAATGGGTGGAGGTTGTATCTGCCAACAATTAGGATCTTTTCTATTGATAATAGTCTATGCTAGTATGAAATTTTAAGAATAATTTTATTTATAATAAGAGAAGAGGACAGATGATAAAAATGATGGTTTTATCCCACATTGGGCTTCCACATGAAATCTCATTATCCATATTTGTTTATGTGTTTCTTGTGTGTTATAGTTTATCTGTTATTTACTTCATAATAAATGGATAATGAAATATATATGAAATGATTAAAGTTAAGCAACTGATGGAAATTATGAAAATTTGGTAATCTAGATATGCATGGATCTCATTAATTAAAATCACGTACACACGTGGGTTTTCTGAATAACAATAGTTTGCATAGTTCTGAATTTAAAGTTGAAGATAATGTGTAATAAAATATTGATCCACCACTCCCTGTCACACGGAATTGGACAAGGGTGCGGACACGACTGACCTTCCTAGAAGTCTAAGACGTTCTAATGACAAACAAGACAAAATGGAGTGATCTTTCTCTAAATACACATTTTACAACATGAAAACTACAAGTGTTTAGGCTTACCTTATTCCAAAATGTTGTTGTTGTAGTTTGTCCTTGCCAATCCGGATGAGCTCCTCCTTCAAGTCAATTCCTGCAACCACAAACAATCAAACAATTACCAAGCACTTGCATTTCATATAATAAAACATATATTCAACATGTAGACCAAGGAACACATGAAATAACTCATTAACACAAGCTATTGAGAAAAATAAACCAGTTTGTATTAATAACGAAACAAAGAAACTCTTACAACCTGGCCTTGGTGTTGTGCAAGTTCCTCCCAGGGTCCATCAAGGGTTTTCCTCTACTTTGACAAAGCTCACCCACTTCCAAGTAGAATCAAGGAAAGACAATCTCTCTTCACAAAGGTTCTAAATGGAAGACCTAAATCCTGCAGCATTTACCCAAAGAAAATGTATAGCTCCAACCTCCTCTCCTTCTGGCTCAATGTCTTTATTTATAGTGCTGTAAAGAGGTTATTCAGGTCCACTATCAATGGGATCATCCCCCTCTTTGGGTGGGATAGCTCCCTTATTGATGGGATAAGTTCCCCCTTAATAGAGATACATGAACCAACTGGAGGCTTATCCATTTCATCAAACCGACCTCTAGAATGTTCTAGAAGTAACCACAAGTAACTTTTTCAAGATAAAACTCGCGCATTTTTCCTTTTACAGAGGGACGCACATGTCCCTTAACATACAGAGCGTCCATGGATGCAGATTTTGTGAACATGGTCAGCGTCCCCACAGGTAAGGCTAGAGAGAACCTGCGACCCCAGAGATAAACATAGTTTTTACAAGACTTTCTCTCTTCTTTGAGTTTGAGATGGATAACAGAGGCATGAGACTTGCCTAAGAGGGTAGCATGACTGTTGATTTGAGCCATACTAACTGTAAGTAGTCAAGGTGACATTTTTTAGTGTAACAGATTGCCCCCTAAAGTGCGAAGCCTGGAATAGAGTAGGGTTTTGTAATTCTAGGAAGGGTGAAGCGCTTTATCATTTCAAGGATTGTCTTGTGGATGGCCTGGTTGGAACCTACAATTTTCAACACAAAATACATGGATAAGATTATATCATCACTGAGGTAGGCATTCCCATACTCAGATTCAAAACTTTAACTAATGGACTAACTATTCTGATACAGGAATGATCTTGCAGTACATCATTTTTATAGACTTTTGTAGACACAGTATGGACGCAGCCATCTGTTTATGATTAGTCTACATAGATAATGAATACAAAACTCCTCGCAGCATGGATGGTAGAAACTAGATCCAGGGTCTTCACTTCTACTTCCCGAATTGGTACGATTCTAGCCATGTGATTAAATGATTTGATGTCGAACATGTTAGAAACCACTTGATTACCAGTCGATGATGTAAACTGTTAACAAGCGTGAGAGAAACCACCAGTAATGTCAATGGTTCTCAAAGTACCAAGAACAACCCGTGAAATGTGAATAGATGTTTTGATGTCGAACACTTCACGGAATCCTTTGATCGAAAGTCAATGATGTAAACTGACGTCAAAGGCGAGAAACCTGCCATTGATGCATGCAGACTTCAAGGTACTGTCGATTCCTAAGTCATCTTTCTAGATAATGTGTCAATGTCGATAGAAAGCGACCCGTTGTAGGCAAGCCCACAACACGAAATCATTGTTCAAGTTGAAGAAATGTTGCTGTAAGGACTGACTCAGGGATGGTCAAATGGATGACAAGTATTTTGCAGATGAAAATTTTTCTTGCAGACCTCTTGAACACATAACGACACAACAGATGGCTTGGTGACGAATAACTCAAATTTAATCCGCGGAACCCGGTTAAAGACTTTCAAAGTGGTTTGGTCAACTGTGAGGTAAAAGATTTCCCAACCCAGGTGAATGAAAAGTGTCGTGTTCAAGAGTGGTAATAAAGTTTCTTTTGAGACAAAAGGTAACAAACAGGCTCATTCTTCTCTCTTTTCCCCCACCATTTCTGGCAAGTACCTCTTTATTTTTAACAAGCTTGAGGAGGATAACATATGCTTGATTATAAGCTCATCCTTCGGACGAGTCCAACCTAGTTTAAATTCGAACCCTAGGAAGGAGTGGTTCGTTCCTGTTTGTAATTGAACAGGTCCTTTACTGTAAAAGTTTAACGAGCCCAGTATAGGAGAAACTCAGTGTTTTTCAATTTTAGAGAGTCTGAAAAACTTAAGGAAACTCCAAGTTGAACTTTTTCGTAAATTTGTGTCCCTCAAGCCCGAAAAAGTATAAAATAATACCTGGGGGAACCGCTTGATCTTGCGACCAAGGAGTACTTTCATGATAGTGTCGTCGACCTGAAAAGTAAAAAGCGATCAAGGACACGTCGTTTTATTTCTGTATCGAGTTTGAAACGACAAAAACCCGGCAATCTTTTCCTGATTTTACGGTCAGAAAAGAGCTATAAGGGGACCGTCTTTTAATTCCGTTTTAACGAGTGTAAAAGAAACGCTCGGCAATCTTTTCATGTTTTAGGAGTCAGAAAAGAGCTTAAAAGATGACTCTAAGGTTTCACTTTTTTGTAAATTTTAACGAGTTCGAAAAAATGATAAAAATGTACTCATGGTCTTCACTTTTTCGTAAGTTTTAATGAGTTCGAAAAAGGGATAAAAATGTACTCATATGGCCGACTTTCAATTTAATTTACGAGCAGGAAAAGACGGAAAGAACTCGGCATTTTCATTTGTTTTACGAGAATGAAAGATAGCAAAATAAGCTCGGGATTTTCATGAGTTTAACGAGTCTTGAAAATAACTGAAATTGACTCGAAATAGGTTTCATTTTTACAAAAGCTTGAAACAGACAAAAACTATGCTTCAAAGTAGTTTCATTTTTACACAAGCTTGAAACAGAGAGAAAACTGTGCTTGATGCCCCCTAAGCATAACTGCTAAAGCGCATGCCCCCCAGCTTCATTTCATTCAAGTACGGTGGATGAAATGAAGGTTCAAGAACGAGATCATTTGAAAGACTTGACCTAAAACTGTAAGAAAATTATGCAAAAAACTGAAATAACTAACCTAAAAACTTAACATTTATAAGATCTCGTCAATCTCTCGACTCAAGTAGAGGAGGATTTGTTTCATTTTTTAATGAGCTTGACACAGGAAAAGAACTATGCTCGGATTCAGTTTCATGTTTATGCAAGCTTGAAACGAAAAACTATGCTTGTTATAAGTTCACATGCCCCCAGCATAAAGATGCAAACCAAGGTACATGCCACCTAAAAACTTAACATTTATAAGATCTCGTCAATCTCTCGACTCAAGTAGAGGAGGATTTGTTTCATTTTTTAATGAGCTTGACACAGGAAAAGAACTATGCTCGGATTCAGTTTCATGTTTATGCAAGCTTGAAACGAAAAACTATGCTTGTTATAAGTTCACATGCCCCCAGCATAAAGATGCAAACCAAGGTACATGCCCCCCAAGCTTCATTGCATTCAATGAGGTGGATGGAATGAAGCTTTACTTTCAAGATCTTGGAAAGACTTGTGGGAGTTGTTTCATTTTTAGTGAGGTTGACACAGGAAAAGAACTATCCTCAAAACCCTTGTTTCATTTTTTAAACGAGCTTGACACAAGATAAGGAACTATGCTCGTAACTACTCTACAATCTACCTACTTAACCTACCCTTGTTTCATTTTTTAAAGAGCTTGACACAAGACAAGGAACTATGCTCAAGAAGTTCACATGCCCCTAGCATAATGATGCAAAGCAAGGTACATGCCCCCCAGGCTTCATTGCATTCAACCGGCTGGATGAAATGAAGGTTTACTTTCAATATTTAACTTGAAAAGGGAGTTGTTTCATTTTTAAGGAGGTTGACACAAGAAAAGAACTATCCTCAAACCTGATTCATTTTTTAACGAGGTCGACTCAGTAACAGGAACTATCCTCAAACCTGATTCATTTTTTAACGAGGTTGACTCAGTAACAGGAACTATCCTCAAAACCCTACTTTCTACAATCTATCTACATATCCTAAAATCTACCTGATTCATTTTTTAATGAGGTTGACTCAGTAAAAGAACTATCCTCATGCTCACTGATTCATTTTTTAACGAGGTTGATACAGGAAAAAACTATCCTCGTACACACTGATTCATTTTTTAACGAGGTTGACACAGTAAAAGGAACTTTCCTCGGACACACTGATTCATTTTTTAACGAGGTCGACACAGTAAAAGGAACTTTCCTCGAACACACTGATTCATTTTTTAACGAGGTCGACAGAGTAAAAGGAACTTTCCTCGATTCACTGATTCATTTTTTAACGAGGTTGACACAGTAAAAGGAACCTTCCTCGTACTCACTGATTCATTTTTTAACGAGGTCGACACAGTAAAAGGAACTTTCCTCGTACCATCCAATTTCATTTTTTAACGAGGTTGAGACGGGAAAAAACTATCCTCGTACACACTGATTCATTTTTATTTTTTTTAACGAGGTTGACACAGTAAAAGGAACCTTCCTCGTACTCACTGATTCATTTTTTAACGAGGTCGACACAGTAAAAGGAACTCTCCTCGTAACATCCTATTTCATTTTTTAACGAGGTTGACACAGGAACAAAACTATCCTCGCACTCACTGATTCATTTTTTAACAAGGTTGACACAGTAAAAGGAACTTTCCTCACTGCAGCCTATTTCATTTTTTAACGAGGTTGATACAGGAAAAACTATCCTTGTAACACCCTATTTCATTTTTTAACGAGGTTGGCACAGGAAAAGGAACTATCCTCGCTCTCCTTGTTTCATTTTTTAACGAGGTTGATACAAGAAAAAACTATCCTCGCACACACTGATTCATTTTTTAACGAGGTTGACACAGTAAAAGGAACTTTCCTCACACTGACTGATTCATTTTTTAACGAGGTTGACACAGTAAAAGGAACTTTCCTCACCATCCAATTTCATTTTTTAACGAGGTTGAGAGAGGAACAAACTATCCTCGTGCACATTGATCATGGCTTCCAACTGGAAGAAAGACATGTCAATGGACACACCTTGATCATGGCTTCCAAGAGGTCTTCATCAGAAGGAAGAATAGTTCTCTGGAAGGAACACATGTCAAGGGACTCAAAAGGGATAAAAACATCGTGTTCAAGTAATCCCATAGAGTTTTCCATGTCAATTACCGTATCTAAATCAAAGGAAGATGAGCAAACAGTGAGAGGCTCACTTACATCGGTAACTGAAAACATGGGACCAGTTGCCACATAATTAACCCATGGCAGGGTAGATACCACTTTAGAATCAGGAACATTTAGGGGTGTCATATTATTGGTAGTTGAAAAAAGACTAGGGAACGAAAGCTGGTCTACAGTCACAATACTGCCATTGTGAGGGAAAGACATCACGCGAAAGAGTATCGATACGACAGCTTTCATTGTATAAACATAGTCTCGCCCAAGGAGTAAATTGAAATCCAAGGGACCTCGAACTACCATAAGATCAACACAAACAGTTTTACCTTCCAAGGTAATAGAAAACTTAGGAAGGATCCCTAAAGGTTCACTAATTGTTCTGTTAAAAGCTTTCAGATTCTGCGTAATAGGCGCAAGCTGAGGGGAACCCAAAGCTTGCCAAACAGTTGAGGATAAAATACTAACAGAAGCACCTTCATCTACCTGAGTACGATGAACGTCGCTACCACCAGCTTTGACAATGATTTGGAAAGGGATGGAGGAAGGAAGACGAGGTTCTGTCAGTCTATTCCAATCAAAGGAAAAGACCTCAGTGCTTGGAGGGGGTTCTGTAGAAACAGGTGAAATGCCCCCTGGCATAGAAGAATCTGATGTAACAAGAAGTACCTGAGCGGTATGAAGTTCACTCTCTAAAGGGAAAGTGGGATCGACTGAATGTGAAATTGAATCGACCACTTGATCAACTAACGGATCATCAACCTGAGTGACATGAGTATCACTCTCCAATGGAAGAGTGTGATTGACGGTACTTGAATTTAAATCAATCACTCCGTCAGTTGACGGTAGGTTGGGAGAAAGTTTACGGTAACCAGATGGAAATTCTTGCTGTGGAACAGTAAGGTTTTCCAATAATGTTGAGGCTTCATCCATGTGAGGGCAAATGTGAGTTTGATGACTCCCTTTGCATAACTTACAAGGAAACCTAACTTTACCTTTTTTCCCAGGAACCTGACTATCACTGGTTGATGGATCAACGGAAAGTTGATGGGATTTTTCTGACCAAACTTCCAGGACCTTTGGAATACCAGGACAATTGACAAGGAAGTGGTCACCCTTACAAAGCCTGCAAGGGTATTTGGGTTTACGGTGCATGTTGGAATTTTCCTCAACACAACTAACACTTACAGCCATGGTTGGTTGGTTGACTTCTTTCTTATCTTGCTTCTTTTTCTTCTTCTTCTTCTTCCCTTTCTTCTTCTTCTTAGCCTCCTGGTTACTAGCATCAAGGCTTTTACCAGGCGAAGAGGAAGAAATGGAGGAAGAAAAATTAGGCGAAGAAGGTAAAGGGTCAACAGAAGGTTGGTGATGTTGAGATGGTGAACTCTGTTGAGGTGAAGCATCCAGTTGAGATGGAACAATTGGAGTATTTTGGGCCAACGAAGTTGAAAATAACCATATCGGTAAACCTATTGTAAATCCAGGTAATGACAAAGTAGCCATATAAGGAGGACCAACATTTCCAAAGTAAGGAAAAGTACTAGGATTCTCATTAGGAGGGGTTCCTAGGTTGATAAATTCCGAAACATTTGCCATTATATTCAACTTCAGTGAATTTTATTAACAATTTAAAACTAAAATTAACAATTCACAATTCACACTTAACAACTAAAATTCACAATTCACACCTATGGTCTCTAAAAGTAAAAACAAACAAATTAACACGCGCTATCAAATCTAGGAGTCAAACCACAGACAAACAGTAAGCTCTCCGGACCGAAAACACTAGTTGGTGATGAAGCCCAACCTCGCAGAATTCAGTACAGAAATGGCGGGTGGAACAGTTACCCCGGCAACCTGCTTAATGAATAGACTGGACCAAGTTCCTCCACTTTAACCGTCTCGAAGTGAAGTGAACCCCCCGGAAAATCCAAGTGAGTATAACCGACGTCTGCTCCAGGTACAGTGGGACCTTCCCTCCACCGTCACCTCGGTAGAACCCTAAAGATTATGGTCACTAAGGTCACCAACAGTAACAAATACACCTGGGGGAACAGTCTAAACTCCGACAGCACGCAAGGGCAGAGTAGCAAGCTCAATCCCCTTACCGGCTCCTTGACAACAATCCAAGGTTTACCGATAAGTGACCCCTGGCTCCTCGACAATGGTTAATCCGAGGTTTACCGTTTGTAATACGTACTGTCTGGCATCGTTCCCAACGAGGGGGGAATGATCCCCTCACTGGTTCGGACACGAGCTCGTGCTTCTCCTTTAAGAGGAGCTTTCCCAGAGTGCAATTGAAACAATTGGATTTATTCTACTCAAGATAAACTATTTGTTTGGTTTTGTAGTCTTGGAGAGTTAAGTACTCACCTACTCCAAGACCCTAGCCTAAGCTATATTGGTGTTTCAGAGCCTAAAAATTACTAGATGAATTTTAATTAAGCGCTGTGTTATTAAGGCTGTTATTACTCAAATGGGTAAATGGAGATGAAACCAATGGTGTTATGACCCGACTCAACTGAATGCAATCGAATATGATAATGCAATCCTTTCAATTCGATGAATCCTAACTAGAGTAAGGAGAGAGTTTCCATTCACTTCCAACAATGCAAAAAATTGATCACTAAGAGAAAATATAACAAATTCTCTAATGCACTAATTTTATCAAGAAAAACTAATGCAAATCAATTCCAAACCATTTTTTTTTTATTTTTGTGTAAATTCAAATCAAAGAAAGTTGATCTAAATCTACGATTGATTTTTCAGAATGTAAACTATGCAATTGTAATCTAAGCACAATTCACTTGAAAAGTATGCAAATGTAATCTATGCACATTTTTCAATAATATTCTGAAAATGAGAATTCTAATTATGCAAATGTGATCTATGCAAGAGAATTCTCAAACACAAGACGATTCTAATGTGATCTAAGAACCAATCAAGTGCAAATTGAGAAAATTGGGTGAGAGTTCCAAAGATCAAAACATAAAAACACTCAAAGGCGATTAACACTCATACACAATTTAGCCCCCCCCCCGGCGAATGAGGGGGAAATTTTTTTGCAAAAACAAAAGCAAAAAGATGCAAAATTGTGAAAAGACTGAGACAAACCTCCAAGTAATGACCAAAGGAAATCAAATTAAGAATTTCTCAAAAAAGAGACTCAAAACACCCAATTGATGAAAGCTAAAAGCAGGAATGCTAATGAAACAAGTTCAGGTGAAAATTTTTGACAGGGTACTAAAGGATCTGGGCAGAAAACACTAAGAAAAACCAAAATCTAAAAGCAATTAAAGCAAAAATGGAGTTTTCCTAAATTTTTACAGGAAGACGCAGGCAACCCGTTAGAACAGGCGCAGGCCCGCTCTGTGCAAACGGCAACAGCGCGTCCAAAGACGCACTGTGCAGTACTCAGAGGGTGCGTCCTTCTGGAAAAGTTAAGAAAAACCAAATCTAACTAAATCTAAAGCTAAGCCACCCAAATACTAATTCTCACAGTCAAAAACCAGAAAATAAAAATGATTTTCTCAGAGCAAAGTTCACACAAAGGAAAAGACTTTCACATTAATGGATTCCCCAGCGGAGTCGCCAATTTGTCACACGGAATTGGTCAAGGGTGCGGACACGACTGACCTTCCTAGAAGTCTAAGACGTTCTAATGACAAACAAGACAAAATGGAGTGATCTTTCTCTAAATACACCTTTTACAACATGAAAACTACAAGTGTTTAGGCTTACCTTATTCCAAAACGCTGTTGTTGTAGTTTGTCCTTGCCAATCCGGATGAGCTCCTCCTTCAAGTCAATTCCTACAACCACAAACAATCAAACAATTACCAAGCACTTGCATTTCATATAGTAAAACATATATTCAACATGTAGACCAAGGAACACATGAAATAACTCATTAACACAAGCTATTGAGAAAAATAAACCAGTTTGTATTAATAACGAAACAAAGAAACTCTTACAACCTGGCCTTGGTGTTCTGAAAGTTCCTCCCAGGGTCCATCAAGGGTTTTCCTCTACTTTGACAAAGCTCACCCACTTCCAAGTAGAATCAAGCAAAGACAATCTCTCTTCACAAAGGTTCTAAATGGAAGACCTAAATCCTGCAGCATTTACCCAAAGAAAATGTATAGCTCCAACCTCCTCTCCTTCTGGCTCAATGTCTTTATTTATAGTGCTGTAAAGAGGTTATTCAGGTCCACTATCAATGGGATCATCCCCCTCTTTGGGTGGGATAGCTCCCTTATTGATGGGATAAGTTCCCCCTTAATAGAGATACATGAACCAACTGGAGGCGCATCCATTTCATCAAACCGACTTCTAGAATGTTCTAGAAGTAACCACAAGTAACTTTTTCAAGATAAAACTCGCGCATTTTTCCTTTTACAGAGGGACGCACCTGTCCCTTAACATACAGAGCGTCCATGGACGCAGATTTTGTGAACATGGTCAGCGTCCCCGCAGGTAAGGCTAGAGAGAACCTGCGACCCCAGAGATAAACATAGTTTTTACAAGACTTTCTCTCTTCTTTGAGTTTGAGATGGATAACAGAGGCATGAGACTTGCCTAAGAGGGTAGCATGACTGTTGATTTGAGCCATACTAACTGTAAGTAGTTAAGGTGACATTTTTTAGTGTAACACTCCCCCGCCACCCACCCTTTGTATCTTTCCTAACAATGACATCCCATAGCCAAGGCATCTCTACGGATTTCTATAAATAGCACAACACATTTTTCATAACATAACTCATGGTGTTCAATGTATGTCATAGGGTTCAAAGTCACCAAAATGTCGTTGTCCCTAATATTTTCATATTATCAACCATAATTTATCCTTCTTCAATAGATAATCATCTCACATATATGACAAACATATAGTTTCCATGAGACGAATCATAATAATTTAAATAAAATATTCTTCCTTCTTCTTATCTCTTCCAAGCTTGCTTCATGAATGAATCAAATTTCATAAATATAAAATTATTCCAATGTTGTTTGACTCTTGAAAATGGTAGTACTCAGCCTTAAATATCATAACCAAGGTCATTTCGATTGCAATGTGTCCTTTCAATCAACGAAAAAATGGTAAGTGTTCTTATATAAAATATTTTCATTACAAGATTTATAACATCCCTCGAAGTGATCTAGGAATTATTGTATACACTAATTCAATCACTTTCAATTGATTTTAAAAATAAATTAAAATAAAGTTATTGTTTCATTATTTATTTTCATCACAATCATTCCAAGAAATCCATAATGCATTCAAAAATTTATTCCAACAACCAAATAGTCAAAAATAAAAGATATGTATCTCAAATTTCATGAGTAATTAGATTGATATTTACTTTACAAGATGAGGGATTCATGACATTCATTCCACTACTCAACAAGTCGTCAAAATTATTAAAATTTATTTCTTTTCATGACATACAATTATGCAATTTAGTGTCTCATACAAACATGCATGAACTCAATATACCAATCATATGTACCATTATGATTCATAATATGAGTGTCATGACCATATCATGCCATAGTAATTCATGGATGTATAAAAATATTCTATATATCTTTACACACTTAAGAATTCTTAGCTTTGCCTTAACAATTAGGTGTTAATGACAAGCTTACTTTCATATGTCAACAATTCATACAATTTTCACATTAACTAGGAAAAACCAGTCCTTCAATTACATATCCCTACCAAAAAACTCAACATTATATGATAGAATCACTTGTCTCAGGCTTAAAAACTATTGGGTCAATACTCATGAACTCACAAGTACAATTGCAATCCTATTGTGGTACTCAAAAACCCCCCCATTTATTTTTGTTTTAGTCAAATAAATAAATAATGGGGACCCTTCTTTCATGTTAATAAAACTCTTTAGTGTTCAATAAATATAAGGAATTTTCGAATTTGTAATAAAATCCCCTCACTTGAAGGTTTCTCTTATTGGAACCCAAATATCAGAGGTCCAAACTTACAAATATTACGATAAATGAAAACCCCCACAGCCATTTTTGTATTAAATTAATGCATTACCGAAAGATTTGAATCGGATCATCATAATATCGTAACTTTCCTCATAAGAAAGTTATGAGAAAACCACTCTCTAGTTAAACATCGGCAATAGTTAATATAATTATTAAATAGGTTTTTGCTAAAAGAAAAAATTAAGTTGGGCACTCCCTGTTTAAATTAAATACGTTAAAAGTTGTCGGCTCCACAACTGCCACTTGGCATATAGAGCTTCCCAAATATCATAACTTTTAAAGCATGCCATGCCTAAAACATCTGATATCTCAGAAATATGATGCTCAGTGCTTTCACTATCGACTATTTCTGATATCTTAATATTCCTTATGCCTCTCAGTTCCTATATCTGATATATCTAATATTGGTCCCCTCTAATATCATGAAACCTATGATATTCCCGTACTTAGACTGTATCTGGACTTTCATATCGGGTTCTTGCTCTTTAAGTCACTGATATCCTACTGTCGATATAGAATTTCTGATATCACTTCTTGCCTCCGCTTATTATCTATTATTTCTCTAAAAATGATTTATCAAGAGTTTGCTATATCATTATTTTTGAAAGTGTAGCCAACTGATTTCTCTTATATATTTATTCTAATACACTGATGTGTGCAAACCGATGTGAATTCATGTTTTTACATTTAATATTCGAAAGTGGTGAATTTATGGTTTTTGAGATTATGATCAGCCTCATTCGTTGTAGTTTGATTTTATCATAATTCACCCTTTAAGACATAAATTGTTATGTAAAATTATTATTTGCGCTAAGTGTTCAAGTGAAGAAGTTATCGCTCAATCTCTTTTTTTCATTACAAGCTAGTCCCGATAAGCGCAACTCAGAAAAATTGTCTAAAAAAGCTAAATCAAAGAAGAAACTTGTTATTCGGGAGCAGTTAGCTGCTCCATTAGCTCAAAACCGTGATACAACATGATTGATTTCTGATACAGTATGTTCTCTAGATTATGGCAATTCCTCTTGGGAATCTATTTATAAACTATTTGAGGATGAAGGGCCCGAAGTCACAGAATAACAATCACAACTAAGGATTTGACACGAGTCTATACCACTTATAGTGATGTGGAAAATTCATTTTCCTGTAGGATTGTAGCCTGTCCCAAGATCCTTCCTTATACATATATGATTCTATGGGTCTTTGATAACTTAATCATTGCATAAAGGAATTTTGTGACACAAAAGAAAATAGTTAGCGGCTCATTTAGTGGTAGCGATCTTAATGCAATGTAACATTTTCCACTCCCTCAATACAAAAAAAAACAAACAGTTTGTGGAGAAATTCATGAGAAATATTTATCACACATTGGAACCCATTATGGAATGGAGAAGAGACACTAACAAGAATAAGCATCAGGAAAAGAGTATATATGCAGTTGACTCTCTTGCTGGTCGTTATAGTCAAGTAGTTGCCATGATATGTAGGCTCTTTTCTTATTCCAATACACAGAAATTCTCTGACCAACAGACACCATTAAATTATGTTTCCTTAGAAGGATATATTTTAGATTGGAATATATACTATCTAATAACCTAGCCACTCATATTCTGAGTTTTAGAAGTAAGTGTAGAGTTTTAGAAAATATAATTCCCCCTTTCTACGTGAGTGTATATGTAATGGATGCCTTATGCTATGCTATGGATTTTACTTCTATGGGATGGAAATGGACCTTAGAGGACCCAACCCCAATTCACATTTATCATGATATCCTTTGGGACTCCAAGTATCATCCACACTTACTTCCAGTAGGGAACTCGTTTGCAGAGGAGTTATTTACCTACATCTGGGTTTTTGGTAGTCTTTCTGATCCCCGTGTCTTGCCTCTGTATGACCCTAAGAAACTTCTAGCTCGAGATATAGCATACCAGACCATAGGTAATGGCGTTTAAAATGTCCTAAAAGATTCCAATAAGAAATTATGATCCATGGGTAAAAGCATGTTAATGTGTATCACTTTTTCCCTTTTTGTGGCAAAGAAGTTTTATAAAAATAAATGGAGTTGGAATGTTTACTCTTAAATTCACAAAATCATCAAAAACTAGGTGGTGGTAAAAGAAGACAAAACATGTCAATTTAAATTCAATTTCATGTCATATTTTTTTCTAAAATTTAATATATAATTTTTATCTAATTTATTCATTTTCTTTAAAAGGTATCATTAATATTTTACATAAATTTTTAAGTAGTGACAAAACCACGACCCCCCATTTCTCTATTGATTTATGTTTTTTAATTCCAATTTCTTTAAGAGATGTGTTGTAAACATTCTAAATATTGCTAAACAAATTTAAAAATAAAAAGTAAGCATATTTTTTAATTATTATTAAAATACTAGTAAAAATGATCATATTTTCGTATATATAAAACCGCAACCCAAGAAACTACCCTTTCAAGTTTATAAAATCATTTTTTTTTAATAGAAATTTGAAAATAACATATAACATATAACAAAATGTTAAAATTATTTTTTGAAATTTTTTAAAATATATTTTATATCTTTTATAATGAAATTTTTTATTATGATTATAATAACGTATTTTATATTATTCAAAATATAATATATAAAATTATTTGTTTAGAAATTCTACTTATATTTATATATATATATATATATATATATATATATTTAAAGAGTTTTAGCATTTCATTTAACTTTACATCAAGTTATTTATATTTTGTGAGTGACTAACCATAGCTTTTACTAATATTTACTATAAGTTGACTAATTTGCAAATTTAGTATTTACTTTTTATAACATTATTTATATTTTCTAAACCCATTAAATAGGTTCACTATAGCTTTTACCAAAATTTATTGTTAGTTAACTTTGTTACAAATTTAGCATTTATTTTTTATAATTAACAAGTATGAAACTCAACTCATTTAATTGATATTTTTATATTATCTTTTTTTATCTTTTTTTCATTTGAGTACTTTTTTGCTTTTGCCATATAATGAGACACATTAACATGCTTTTACCCCCATTTTCCCTCTTCATTTTGGTATATATACTTTGGAAAGTTTCAAACATGCAACCATTGAAATTAATTCTATTTTAGAATTCAATTTTCCTACAATCCCTAACAAGTGTTATGATCCCAATCAAACTGTCAAGAAGGTTACTGCATAGTCAAGCATCAAACAGTGCTTTCATCAACTAGACAAGTTTAACGACTTATTTGAAAAATATTCGACCTACTCAATCGTTATTAGATAAGTATCAGAGTAGTTAATGCCATAGGGAATCATAGCTATCCCATTTACCTATAGATTCATTAAATCTTAGTCAAGAAAGAATAGGTCAGGATGAGGTTATATCGGTTCATTCCACACAGGTTACCAATACACCTCAACCAAAAGAGACAGGGGCTTCTTCTTGTTCTCATATTGAAGGTATTTTTCCAAGTACCAAGGTTGAGTAGATATGGGAACAATACAGTTAGGTTATGAAAGAAAAGGAATCTCAATTTTTGATGACTCCCTCACAAGAGAAGGCCTTAGACACTTCTGAAATTTTATAAAATAATATGATTACAATAAAGGCCTCTAATATTTTGGAAATTGAAGACATTCAATTTACACCATCCTTCCCGACCTCTAAGGTTGTATGGAGGGTTGAAGATATTCCTCCCCTTGATATATTCTATAGTCCTGAACATAAGGTCATTGTTAAAAGACAAAGGAAGAAAAGGAAAAATGAAAATTTTCATTCCTTAGATCCTATAAATGCTTCTTGTGAAGTAGTATGGAAGGTTTTTGTATCCACTCCTTCAAAGCATCTGGGAAGACTCGCCTAGTTCATATGAGCTTATTCTTCCACAATTGTGGACAAAGCCACTGAAATACATTAGCTATTGAAGGAAAATGAGGAAAAAATTTTGCAGTTAGAATGGAGTCTTGAGAGTGATAAACAAAGGATTTCTAATAAATTGCAGGGACAACTTGTTGAGCTCTAGAATACTTTCAATACCCTTAAAGTCCAACATGATTCCCATTCGTAGGCCCAAGACACTCAGATATAGGAGTTAAATAATAGGTTTGAACAACTTAAAGTCAATCCTGAATTAACAAATTTCAAAAGGGAAGCAGGAGAGTTAAATGCTCTCTTTTCTCAACAACAAATTGTATTCCGTCAAAAGTTAGCTATGATTCATGATTTGTGTCACATAGCTAGTTCCATAGTTCACAAATTATTTGACCACATAACGTATTGTGATGATATTGAAGAAAATATTACAGGTTTCATAACATGGAAAGACAACATTGATGGGAGGTTTGTTGATATCCCTAGGATAAAGGAGTCACATAAAGAAATAGTCTTCAAATAATGTGAGATTTTCCTTAAGCATATAAAGACAACAATATTCAATGCAAGGGATATCTCTAACAACATCATTAAAAACATTAGCGATATTTTGTTTCAGGTGAATCTCATTTCAAACTGCCCAAAGGGAGCTCTACTAGATATCGAAATTCTAAACAAAACATGGTAGGAATTATATAAAAAAAATGGACCGAAACAATTGAACAACTATCTAAAATTGACATGTAATGGTATTGGAAGTTCTTAGTCAAGCCTCATAGCCAATGGTTAATGCTCATATTCTTATCCAATACAACCACCCACATACTGACAGTATTAAGGGATGCCATATTTACCAGTAAACTTTGGATTAAGTCGAAGACTCCACCTGAATTGAAGCCCATTACATATATTTATGAACTTCAATAGTGAATGGGAGAACAATCCTCTTCACATACCTAGTCAATTTGTTATAAGAAATTATAAAAATGTCTTGTTGGTGTATTTTCAGCATTGTTTGTGGAAACGCTTCATGCTTGTACTCTACTTTGATATATTTGTATTTCATTTTGAAACTATAAATCCCTCTCCATTTGTATGGAGTAGGAGGTTCTGAATTTTGGAAAGAAAGCTTTTGTTTGCATTATTGTAACTTAAGTTCCTCTTAATATAAAGTTGAACCACTACTATTTTCTCATAAGTAGAGTTACAATATATTGGGTACTACTATTTGTCTATTATTTCTTTTCTTAAGATTGTAATGGTTATTTGATTATGTTTATCATATATGTTGTGTAAGAAATCATACATTTTTCACTACTTATATGTGTGTTTGAAATCATATATTATATGTATAAACAACGAAATTGTATATGTGTAACGAATTCATCAACTAATTTAATTAACTATTTAATTAACTATTGTAATGTTTCTTATGATATCGTTTTGAATCACTTATACAGATAAGATTTCCTAGGACGGATATTTAGTTTAAGTATTATTTATTCTCATTTTTAACTAAATCATAGCATCATACCTATATACTCCATCCATTTTTATAATTTATTTTAAGGGAAATTGGTCCCATAATCCCAGTTAGAGCCGTGATCTCAAACAAAAAAGAATCTGCTCTAACATCACGAGGAGGTGGTTTTTCCTAATTTTGAGGCAGACATTTTGAGCCTTCAACATTTTTCGCACTAGAAGGAGGGCCATTAGACTATGAATGGAAACAAGGTCTAATCCCAAATTAAAAGGTCATTCTAAGAGTCAGTTTCGCTCGAAGTCATCACCAACTTCAAGTTCGCATTCCAAATCTCCTAACCCTAGATTTGAAGTTGTTCAAACAACCACCAAATATCTTAACACACTTCCAAATTCAATTGGCCAAACTTCTAGAGAAGTACCTATAGAACCCCCTGAAGTGCAAACTTTGATTAATATGTTGGAAGGAATTTCTAATTCTAAAGAAAACTATGTTCAATCTGATTTATCGGAAGGAAGTGTTACCTCATCCAATTTACAATATTATAGTGTGTTAACTAGATTCAAGAGTGAGAAAGTCAAAGTCAAACCTTTTGAATTCTCATTACCCACTCATCATAAAAAGAAAATTACTCTAGAGACTCAATCTTCTGTTAGTGAGATTACATCATCCTCTCCACCTCATACTCCTTCTGTTGATCCTGCTTATTCCTCTACCCCTTTACCTTCCTTCTATGATCCATTGATTCCTTTTGTCCACATTCCTCAACCACAATCAACTAGCATTATTATAATCAGTAGCACTACAGGAGAAACCTCTTCAATTGCTCAATCTCCGAGAGCCTCCACATCATCTAAAACTTCCTTTGTTCCTAGTACTCCCATAATGGAAAAAATACCATGGAGCAACCCAAGGGTAGTTTAGATGACTCCACCATTACATCCTCTTACCAAACATCTAGAAAGATGGCTACCTCAGTTTAATCTGAATGATGGTCACCCTGCAAAGGAACACCTTAACAATTTCATGTTAGCCATTAATCTGAATGGAGTCACAAAATAGGATTGTGTTTGTAGACTTTTTCCTTACACATTTGAAGGATCTAGAGGACCTTGGTATTTCTCTCTTCCTATTGGGCCAATAAAAAATTGGTATATGTTAGAATAATAGTTTTAGTTAAAATTTAGGGATGACCAAACAATTGCCTCTTTGATTAATGATTTTTCAAATCTTAGAGATAGTCCAAATGAAAAGATTAAAAATTTTAATTTGAGATTCAAAAATTTGTTAAACAAATTCCTAGAAATTTCCAGACCTGGTACTGATGTGAAAATTGAATGGTACATTTTCTCTTCCTTCAAATATTGCTATGTTCATAGATAGAACTAATAAAACAGTACTACTTGATAACATGAAGGATGCTCTATCTATGGAAAAGAGATTTCTAGCCCTTAACAAAAATTCTTCTACTGAAGAAAGAAAGAAAAACAAAAAATTTACTTTCAAGGATGAATCCAAGAAAAATACTCCCAAAGATCATTAAGACTTGGAGGGATTACAAAAGGTTTTTGAAGACAATGTCTAATGAGACGGTAGAAATCTAGAAATAGGTTGTTAAGTCTTCAAAGAAGTCCTTTCAGCCTGTTGGGTCCCTATAATACTAGTGATTACCCCATTACTATTATAGTTATACCCCTTATTTATATTTTTGTGCCCCTATTAACCCCATATTGTTATTTCTGTGCCCCATAGAATCCCTCTATTGTTATTTTTGTGGCTTTATATTATTATTGTTAGGTCGGCTGGATTATATTGTGACTCCTTAGACTCCTATATATAGAAAGGAGGTTTTGTCATTTGAATCATCCAAGAATTGTTCATTTATGTAATGTAAAGGAGGTTTCTCCCTTGAAGAGGCTGAATTCTAAGGCGTTGATCTATCTTTTCTATCTTTTCTTGAGCTGGTTTCATAACATTTGGTATCAGAGCTTTGGATTCTAGGGTTTCGCTGCTCCAAACAGGTCATCGTGGCATTTTCACTATAACTTTTTTTTTGTGATGTTTCAGAAGTCACAAAAAAAACCCATTTGAGAAGAAATCGTGCTGAACCTTGGGTCCGAATTTCAAACCTTTTCACATGATATTTTTGAAGATATGATCTGAGGAAGTTGGTCTTTTTGCAGACTCCTGAATTACATTCAAAACAGGTGACCTAGGGAAAATTGTCATAACTTTCTCTCTGGGAATCAGATTGAAATTTCGTCAGAAGGTAAAGAAAGAGGACAGACTTTAGTTTCTTGTATATCTTTTTCAGAACCAAATATCGAAAATTGTACACGTGGCACTTCATACAACTTCGCTCTTCTGGAAAGGTCTATAATCAGGTCATCTTGGGAGATTGTGCATAAATCTTTCTTGGAGAATCCAATTTGGATCAGACTGGTGGCATTGGAAAGAGGACATAGAGAGATACTACAAGTCACAAATTCAGAACTAGATGATTGGAAAGTACAGAGATACATCAGAGGCAATATCGAGCTCCTACAAAGTGAAAAAAGGTGTGTAGATTTTTCTAAATTTTTGCTTAAGCTTGGTTTGAAAATTTATTTTGAAGGAATTCAAAGGGCATATTAGAGCATTATTATCGGTAACTGATGCCCCGAGGAAAGAAAATGCAAACACCTAGTAAGGAACCTGAAATCTCTAGCATGACTCATGAAGAAGAGGAAGAAATGCTACATGATATATCCAAATTACAAGAACAAGTGCAACAAATGTCACGCTCACAAAAGTTAACATATGCTAAGATAAATGGCATGGAAGCTAAGATAAATGGCGTGGAAGCTAAGATGAATGGCATGGAAGCTAAGATGGACAATTTGAAGATAGATTTGAACACAAATTTGAAGACAGGCATGGCAGATTTAAAGACAGATTTGACAAATTTTCTACAAGAAATACTTACTAATGGTGAAAAGGTAGTAAAGGAAACTCATGATGAGAACAAAAGAAATGTTAATCATGATTCCATAGATGCTAATGTTGGATCGAAGAATCACCATATTCCAAAAATCGATATGAGGAAGTTTGATGGCAAGGATCCCGCCACATGGATATTACAGATGGAGCAATTCTTCGATCTCAATAATGTGCAAAATGCACAAAAGGTACGTATGGCAACTATATATTTGGAACCAAATCAGTTTGTATGGTATCAATGGCTTTGTTCTCATAAACAATTTATCACTTGGGCAATTTTTACGAAAGAATTAATAGCACATTATGAGGATACAAAAAGCAACACTTTTTTTAGCCAATTGATAAGTCTCAAACAAAAGGGTTCAATAATGGAGCACATTGAGGAGTTCCAAAAATTGAACATAAGGGTAAAAGATATTCCAGAGGAGCATAGGATTGATGTGTTCATAGGGTCTTTAAAGGATAATATCCAACATGATGTTCGCCTTTGGGAACCTGATTCATTAGAGAAGGCATTCAGGTTAGCAAGAAAAATGGAAAGCAAAATTATGGCAACTAGGAAGCATACCACTCACAACTATAAAGACAGAAGTGTTGTTGCCCCTAGTCTTCCACAACCTACAAGGTTGACACCACAACAATTGGAAGAAAAAAGAGCAAAAGGGCTTTGTTACAATTGTGATAGCAAATACACAAAAGGTCATAAGTGTGCTGAGAAGAAATTATTCTACATAGATTGTGAAGAGGAAGAAGAAAAGGAGCAAGAAAGGTCAAAAGAAGAGGATATATTCCAGGAACAAAGCCTAGATGAAGAACAAATAAATCCGACCATATCTTGTAATGCATTGGCGGGAATTACCACTCCTCAAACCATCAAGATAGAAGGACAAATCAAGAAGAAAAAGGTAATAGTGTTGATTGATTCAGGAAGCACCCACAATTTTATTCATTGTAGGGTAGCAAAAGAATTGAATTGCTTCCTATATCCAGCACCAGAGTGTCAAGTGATGATTGCAAATGGAGGAACAATAAATTGCTCTGGAAAGTGCCATAATATCAAGCTATCCATGGGAGAATATGTATTGACTAGCCCAATGCTTTCCATTCCAATGGGAGGTGCCGATGTTGTACTAGGAGTCCAATGGCTACAATCCTTGGGTACAATAGCTTTTAATTTTCAAGAAATTTTCATCAAATTTTCTACGGAAGGAAAGGAAGTTGAATTAAGGGGTATTGCAGGGAAACCAGGAAAGATAATCAGCTCTAATGGCATGACTAAGCTTCTAAAAAAGGAGCAAAGAGGTGTAATTGCA
This sequence comes from Pinus tabuliformis, assembly GCA_031772625.1. NCBI lineage: Eukaryota > Viridiplantae > Streptophyta > Pinopsida > Pinales > Pinaceae > Pinus > Pinus tabuliformis. The sequence continues at coordinate 352,274,715 of CM062805.1, read as the reverse complement.
CAATTATGTTCGCTAGATGTTTCCACATTGGAATCATCTATTTCTCCAGATCTCCAAAAAGTCCTGGACAATCATTCCAAGGTATTTGAGACTCCCAAAGGTCTCCCACCTATGCGTGATCATGATCATGCTATTCATCTGATTCCAGGAAGTGTTCCTCCAAACATCAGGCCGTACAGATATCCCTATGTCCAAAAAAGTGAAATTGAACGTATGGTTGCAGAAATGCTAGAGGCTGGTATAATTCAACCAAGTCAAAGTTCTTTCTCAGCTCCAGTAGTATTGGTGCACAAGAAGGATGGATCATGGCGCATGTGTCCGGATTATAGGGAGCTCAACAAGCTCACTATTAAAGATAAGTTCCCCATTCCTGTCATTGATGAATTACTGGATGAATTGCATGGATCAATTTACTTCACCAAGTTGGATCTTCGTTCGGGATATCATCAAATCAGAATGAAGATTGAAGACATTTCGAAAACGGCATTTAGAACTCATGAGGGTCATTATGAATTTTTGGTCATGCCTTTTGGCCTTACCAATGCACCTTCAACATTTCAAGGTTTGATGAATTCAATTTTCAAACCATTCCTTAGAAAATTTGTGTTAGTATTTTTTGATGATATACTAATCTACAGCAAGTCTTGGAAGGATCATGTTGAACATGTTGACAGGGTGCTACAACTATTGGAGGAGAAACAATTATATGCAAAAAGATCCAAATGTTTCTTTGGAGTCCAGGAGGTGGAATATTTGGGTCATATTGTATCTCATGAAGGAGTTAAGGTAGACCCTAGCAAAATTAAAGCCATTAAGGAATGGAAAATCCCCACATCCATAAAGCATCTGCGAGGATTTCTTCGGTTGACAGGGTATTATCACAAGTTTGTTAAGAATTATGGGAGAATAGCAGCACCTCTAACAACATTATTGAAGAAAGATTCATTTTCATGGACTCCGGAAGCAACAAAGGCCTTTGAACATCTTAAAGAGGCAATGTGCCAAGCACCGGTCTTAGCTACACCGGACTTCACAAAAACCTTTATTGTGGAATGTGATGCTTCAAGAAATGGAATTGGTGTTGTTCTAATGCAAGATGAAAGACCCATTGCTTTTGAAAGTTGTCCAATCAAGGGAAAGTTTTTAAGCAAAGCTATTTATGAGAAGGAAATGTTGGCAATACTCCATGCACTTAAGAAATGGCGACCCTACCTAATGGGAAGACACTTCAAGGTAAAAACGGATCATGATAGCCTTAAATACTTTTTAGAACAAAGATTATCCTCTGAAGAGCAACAAAAGTGGGTCACAAAGATGTTGGGTTATGACTTTGAAATCATCTACAAAAAAGGGAAGCAAAATGTGGTGGCAGATGCACTCTCAAGAAAGGATGAGGATGTGGAAGCATTGTTGTATGCCATTTCTATTATCCAACCAGATTGGATAAACGAAGCAAGGGAGGAATGGAAGAATGATGAAGAAGTGTGGGCACTTATTCGAAAGCTACAACAAGATTCCAGTACTTCTGATACATTTAGCTGGCAAAATGATTCGTTATGGTACAAAGATCGCTTATACCTCTGTAAGAATTCCCAGCTAAAACAAAAGATTCTTATGGAATTGCACACTTCTCCCTTAGGAGGGCACTCAGGATTTTTAAAAACTTACCACAGGGTTAAGAAGGAATTTTTTTGGGATGGCCTTAAATAAGATATTCAAAAGTTTGTGGCGGAATGTTTGGTTTGCCAACAAAATAAAGTTGAAACAATTAAGACACCGGGTCTATTACAACCTTTATCCATTCCAAGCCAACGTTGGGAGGAGGTTTCAATGGATTTTATCATAGGTTTACCCAAGTCTGAGGGAAAGAGTGTCATCATGGTGGTAGTTGACAGACTTACCAAGTATGCACACTTTTGTGCATTATCACACCCATTTAAAGCCAGTACAGTTTCTATTGCATTTATGGAAACAATTCAAAAGCTACATGGAAACCCAAAGATTATTGTAAGTGACAGAGATCCCATTTTCACTGAAAATTTTTGGACAGAATTATTTTCTTGTCTTGGTACTCAGTTAGCTCATAGCTCATCTTATCATCCTCAATCTGATGGGCAAACTGAGATAGTAAACAAATGTTTGGAAGGATATCTTCGTTGCTTTGTATCTGATAAACAGACACAATGGGTCAAATGGTTGCCTCTGGCTGAATGGTGGTATAACACTTCCTTCCATATAGCAACAAAAATGACCCCATTTATGGCACTTTATGGGTATCAACCACCATCCATCACATCATATTTAAGAGAAAATTCTAAGGTTCAGGCAGTGGAACATCACATCGAACATCAACAACAAGTCTTCCAACTCTTAAAGGATAACCTCGTGTTGGCACAAAATAGAATGAAACAACAGGCAGATCAACATCGCAGTGAAAAAAGTTTTGATGTAGGTGATTGGGTATTCCTACGGCTACAACCATATAAGCAAATGTCCCTAAAGCAAGCTAAGAAGGATAATAAACTATCACCAAAGTATTATGGTCCGTACAAGGTGTTGCAAAAGATTGGTACTATGGCATACAAATTGGAGCTTCCTGCAGCTTCTCGATTGCACCCAGTTTTCCATGTTTCAAGTTTGTAGAAGGTTATAGGCGACAAGCGCCCAATTCAAACAATATTTCCAGAACTTGACGAGGAAGGAAAAATTATATTGGAACTGGAAGCAGTCACAGAAACAAGAACTCAACAGCTACGAAATCGATCAATTTCAGAGTATCTTATCAAGTAGAAGAAATTATCCGCTGAAGATTCCACATGGGAGGATGAGAATTTTATGCAGAAGTATCCAGAATTACTCAAGCATTGAGGACAACACTTTTTTGAAGGAGAGGGGCATGTTGGGTCCCTATAATACTAGTGATTACCCCATTACTATTATAGTTATACCCCTTATTTGTATTGTTGTGCCCCTATTACTCCCATATTGTTATTTCTGTGCCCCATATAATCCCTCTATTGTTATTTTTGTGGCTTTATATTATTATTGTTAGGTCGGCTGGATTATATTGTGACTCCTTAGACTCCTATATATAGAAAGGAGGTTTTGTCATTTGAATCATCCAAGAATTGTTCATTTATGTAATGTAAAGGAGGTTGCCCCCTCGAAGAGGCTGAATTCTAAGCCGTTGATCTATCTTTTCTATCTTTTCTTGAGCTGGTTTCATAACACAGCCTTTCAAAATGAATCAACCATCACAATCACAACCTCCTGCCAATATATCAAATGTGAAATTCGATGAAGATGACGAAGAATAATAAGAAGCCCTATCTACAGAGGAATCACAAGAAGACTAAATAGTTGAAGCTCATGGTTTATGGGATTTCATTCTGACCACTTCATAAAATGAAGAAGAAGAGGAAGCTCTGCTAGTGAGTAGTAGAATTAAGCGACATGCTGATACTTCTCCATCAAATCAAAACCAAAAGTACCCTACTCCTACTAAAGAAAAGGGCATGGTTAAAAGGACTTCTACTCCATCTTCTAATTCTACTGCAACTACTTCTATATCTCCCTCATAATCTAAGACCTTGATAGTCTCCAATAGCATTGAATATAATATCGTGGAAGACATGAAAAATATCAAAGCCAACATTTCCCTATATGAGGTTAGTAAATTAAAAAAACAACAGAAGTCTTTACTCAAAGAATTGAATGCAATATCTGCATCTCCATTACCTAATATTGTTACTACAAAACCCTCAATACGGAAAGGAAAGCCTCCAAATTTCCCTATAGACAAGACTGATTCTTCTCATGCTATTTTGATTGGAGATAGATCAAATTCCCACACTCCTACTTTTCTTTCAAATTTTGAAAATTTTAATAAGAATGTTCACAATTATTTAGTAGACTCTGGTGCATCATCCAATATCATGCCTTGTTTAGTTTGTCTCAAAATGAATATTTCACCTCAAAAATATATTGTTCAGATTTTTCAATTAGGCCAAACAAAAGTGAAACTTCTAGGAGATATGAATTCTGTTTTGATTAGATTATCTTCAAATTTGAAAATTTGTCAAATAATCGATATCGTGGTTACATACATCCCCGAATTCTATGGTATTATTTTAAGCAAGGACTGGTGTGAGAAATGACATGGTTACTTTGCACATGATTGGGCACATCTTTGGCTTCCCTAAAATCGAAAACCTAATCAAATTAGTGTTCATAGGGAGAATTATATTAAATATTTGATAGTTGATTTTGATGAGGAAAATGAACCAGTAGTATTTACAAACAACATTCTTGGAAATTATTCTCTTGAACCTTTCTTTCGAAATTTTCTAGTGCAGAACTCTCCCTTTTCAGTTGATTATGTTTCATCTCAGATTGAAATTTTTTCTCAAACATATTCATCTAGATGTATCAATATTGTAGAAAATCCTATAAATAAGTGTGACAATTTGTTTTGGACTCTTTACCTTGATGGATCAAAATCTAATGATGGTGTATCAGCTAGTTTCATCCCAATAAACCCTGATGGAGAAAAAACTATGCTTGCCTATAGATTGGAATTCGATTGTACCAACAACATTGTTGAATATGAAGCATTGGTACAAGGCTTACAGAAGGCCATTATTCTTGATGTCAAATATCTTAAATTTTTTGGTGATTCAGATATTGTAATAAAACAAGTTAGAAACAACATCCACTTTTTTCCAATCACTTCAAACATTACCAATATTTGAATCAAGATCTGACTTCCCATTTCACTGCATTCAATATCACTCTGATCCTAAGATTACAAAATGTTAGTGTTGATCTCCTAGCCAATGTTTCTTCCAAGCTCATTCCACATAATGATTTATTCCCGATATATTTTTAATTGAATTAATTTTTCGCCCCTCCATTCAGGATAACATAACCAACTGGCACATATTTAATGATGACAATGACATCCTAAGTTTTTTAACTTTTGAAGGGTCCTATTATGATCAAATCATTGATGAAGATGAGCATGACAAGCAACAAAACAATTCTTTTGAGGAAAATAATTTTCCTATTCCTATAGTGATATTAGAAGACTTATATGATTTGAAATATAGATTCAAAAAGTTGACCAATTGCAAACTCCAATTCTCTATTTTAAGATTCGAATTGGTTAACTTGGGATCTGATCATCAACCCCAAAAAATTAACTTAGGCATTGGACTTACACCAGATGAGAGATCGTATTTCGTTCATCTATTGAAAATATACAAGGATGTATTTTCTTGGAGTTATGATCATCTTCAAACTTATTGTTAGAGTCAGTCCTTTGGCCTTCCTTTAGTGATCAAAATGGGCTTCTTATTATGTCTATTTTGTTAGATCCTTTGCACATGATATTTAGTGCAAAACATTTCATAAATTTGTCCATCAGAAGCAGCTCGAAAAAATCTTGCCAACAGTATATTGCACTCCCAAAACCAGCTCCCGGATAAGAAGATATGACAGAATGAATGATTGACTCAAAGATCTCCCCATGCAGCTGTTTATGTGTTTAATGATCTTGAGGAAGCTAGGAGATGTTAGTGGCTGGATTGTGATAGAGAAGAAGAGAACATAGCATTTGAGGCCTATTTCCATGCTACTAACCCTCATCCGAACATATGGCGAGTTCATTTCTCTGATTTGATTGAAAGAAATGTCCATGAATCTGTGCAGAGGGCATTGTGCATTACTGACAGTGATATTGTTGGTGAAAGGTATACAGTTGCTGGTCTCATGGTTCTTAAAAGGAATTACTTGGAGATTTATAAGTATGAATCTTGGGGAGGTTGCAATTGATGAGGAGGTAGATGTCATTATCTTTCCAGTGTTCCAAGATCAAGTCCACTCACAAAAGGTTGTAGCTACTCAGGAGGAAAAATATCCGACAGAAGCTATGAAAGGCAAACTTGCAGTAGAGTTAATGTTATCAGAACAGCAAGTCCACAAGTGGTTTTGTCGTAGAAGGCAGAAGGAGAAAAAGAGCAAGATAAATGATACCAACCAGTGGTGGTAAATAATATTGTGGCATTGGTTCAAGAATCCCAGTTTTTCTAGTCTCAGAAGGGTTGAAAACCAAATGGCATTAAACATTAGGAATCCCCGAAGTGCAGCCATTGGCTTGGAGCTTAATGATGAGAATGTCAATCCAGGAAACTACAATGCTATAGAGAACACTTTTGTAAGAAATTATTTCATCACAGGAAAAATCAACATTGCAGAATGGGAGTCCTTGCAAAATGCAATCAACCAGATTGCGGTGGTTACAGAATGGGAATCATTTTAAAATGCAGCCAAATAGACCATTATACCAGAGGGGAAATCCTAACAAGATAGAATCAAAGAAGAGAAAGATAAAGTCAGAGGTAGCTACAGGACAGACATATGTGCAAGAGTTCAATTTGGACATAATAAATTCACAGCAGGAAGATCAGGTGGGAAGGTTCCTTTTGCCCCCTCGATATGCTCCAAATTCCAAGTGCCCCTACATCAACAACACACACAAGTCAAAAGATTGAAGCCAAGTCAAAAAATTGAAAGTCAAGCCAATCTGGAGTGTGGGGCTGCGCTCCTGGCTATGGCACTGTGCTTCTGGAAGTGTGGTGCTGTGCGTAGCCCTTTGGCACTACGTGTAGGACTCAGTACACTTTCAAAACTCCCATGTTTGAAGATCAAATATGGCATTGTGGATACTCCAGTAGGCAAGATCCCTTCTTGGATTTGCATGCCGAAGTTTCAATTCTTAGGAGAGATAGATGTAATCTAATGAGCTCCCCAAAGAAAGAGATTTCGAAACACGTGCCTACCCCATTGGAGGATTTTCCTTCACCTGTCAATAATAATGAGGCAACAATTTAGGTCATAGGAGTTGGTGGGGGTGGTTTTAATGCTATCAATAAGATGATCGTGAGTTAAATGAAAGGTGTGGAGTTATGGATTTTCAATACAGATGTGAAGCATGAGCACTACTTACAGTTGTTATTTCTCCATCTAGTCATTGTGGTGGTTTTAACATGTTTCGAGATGATGTTGTTCATTTCTCTACAATATCATCCTTACTAGGATCGTTTGTATCATCAGGTTCATCTTCGATTTCTAAAGCTTCTACCTCACTTCGACATCCATACTCTTTGCAGTCTCCTGGTTCTGTTTCTTCTAACTAATCATTAATAGGGCACGATATCAGTCAAGGCATGCACTTTTAACTAAAATAGATCAACTCACCAAAGAAAATCATAGGGTTGGCTAGCTTTCCGATGGGCTCCGAAATGCATACCACATGTGATTCAGAATATTAACCAAAGTGACAAAATGACAGAAATTATTCTAGTTTATGGCATAAGTATTGAACCAGATGTCTGTGAAGAAAGCAATCCAAGTGCTTTTTCATATAGTTAGGTGTCACTAGGATCTCTAAAGTTTCAACATCTTAGTCTGAACCGGAAAGAACATGCACAATGGGTATCATAGAGAAGATAAAGGAGATAGAATTTGATATGGCATGGACACAAAAGAATAAAGCTACAGAATACCATCTTGGGAAGCTTAAAGCTAAGATAGTGAAGCTTAGGACATAGCTATTGGAGCCACTGAAGGGTTCTAGTGGTGTTGGTGATGGTTTTGAAGTCACAAAATATGGTCATGGTCATGTTGCTTTGATAGGATTCCCAAGGCTGATACCACTCCTTGGAGGCCGATTCAAGCTGATTCTGAAGCCGAGTAAATAATTAAGGCAGGTTGAGTACCTTCCTATTGGCAACCAAATTTATCTTTCACTTTAACTACATCTACAACTGAACGTGCTAGGTTTCCAAGGGGGATACATCTTCTTGGAAGAACAAAAACTAGTGGTCATTGGAGGAGCTGATTCGTCTTGAGAAAACTGAGTTATCTATAGTCATCTTGTTGAATCAATTTTTAGTGTGGGGGAATCAACACTTCTTACTTTACTCATTGGAACTCTCTCAGAAGACACATCATAAGAGTTCACAACACTTAACTGTATTCCTGATGTCATACACTACAATGATGCTAAGATACAACTTCTTGATCTTCCTGGAATCATTGAAGGTGCTTCTAAAGGGAAGGGTCATGGTTGATAGGTGATTGCGGTCACAAATTCTTCAGATCTAGTGTTAATGTTTCTTGAAGCATCTAAAAATGAGGGTCATTGACAAATTTTAACGTGGGAATTGGACGCAGTGGGCTTGCACTTAAATAAGAGGACTATTGTTCTGTCCCAGCCTCTAGTACAGTAAGAACTACAACATCTATTATAGTGCAGGATCAATGAAATTTTGGCGTTGCAACCAAGGTTGCCCCTGCCAAGACTTCTTCAGGTGCTACCTCCAAGAAAGCAAAAGATATTTCCAAAGTGTCATCAATTTTCGGGTATGATAGTGATGGAGAATCATAACTAGATGTGGCATTATTCGAATCATTCTAGGAATCAATGGCAAGTATTTTAGCCATGAAATCAATAGCATTGAGTTTCTAAAGGAGAGGTGGAAGTATTCAAAATAGTCAACGAACATATGGCAAATATTTCTGGAATCCATGGCATCTATAGGGTGCGGGTGGTAGATGATTAATCAACATCTCAACATCCCAGATTTCCATCAATAACACCTTCAACAAATCTACAACAAACCAATTATTCCGTTCTTATGAGATTTAATTAAATTATTTAGTTATAATTCAATTTATGTAAGTTGACCGCAACACATATTTGGTTTTTTTTTTTAGTTTTTATTATTTTGATTCTTGTGTTTAGGAAATCATAATTAATATGTAATAGGGTATATATAGGATTATTTTTAAAATATAGAGGTTCTATTTTTGCAACAAGAAGAGGCATTTGGACTGTGTAAAATTTCTTTGAATATTATTTTAATAATGCAGTTTCTGCCCTTTAGACCTGGGATCCATCACGGTGTTAATGTCTAGTATGTTTCTCCTGTAATTCATTTACATATTTTGTTTTTCTACCTTGTACAACATTATCTAAGAGATATGTCAGGGATTCATCTACACATGATGCTTCTTTCATGATGATTTTGTTGTTAAATGTAGTGGTTGTCTTCGCAAGATCCATCCTCTGTTAGATGCTCTGTTGAGCAACCCTTTGTTTCTCATTCTTCTAAAGCTGCTACTGCAGATCCATCCCCTGTTTGATACCTGCAGGGTAGCAGGCTTTCTACCCTATTATTCTCACATTTGCAATATTTTATCTAGCTAAGCATTGCACTTACTTTGCCCCAAGTTTGCTGGCAGAAATTCGCATCGACTCCATAGCATAAATGGTCCTTTCTCTTGTAGTTTTTGACTCAAAAACCTTTCAAACAAATTCCCACACTCCATAGATAGCCTAAGAATTAGTTATCACAGCCACATTTTGTTGGCAAGGAGAGATCCCTCTCTGGTCTGGCAGGGCTAGATGCCAGACCAAAATCTTGGTTTGTGGTTACCTTGGAATTGCCTCTTCTCAACCTTGAGGTTCATTTTGAGTGCTAACATATTGGCACCATTCCTGGAAACGAGGTGACAGATCTTCTCCGGGAAAGATCATTCAAGTTGCAGATCTAGTTGCTAATGGTGGGTAGTGACCAGACACACATGAAGTCTGAAACATCCACCTGGCGACTCCACTATTCGAAATCCTGAGTTTCAAAGTATTGATGGTGGCTCCATTAGCTAAATGAAGGACTTAGATGTTGCTTCTATTTGTTCAAGGTTTCATGTATCGATTTTTCTATTCTTCCTAGTTTTCCTAATAAATTACCAAAGGATGTATATATTTTGAGTAATGGCCCTAAATTCAATGGGGAAGATCTGACTTTGGCTCTTGAACATATAGAAAATTTTAAAACATTTGTGAAAATTCTTAGAGTTAAAAAGGAAGATGTCTTCATCAGATTCTTCTTTAATTCGCTTCAACGCAAATGTAGAATATGGACTGAAAGTTTTCCTATCAGATCTATTAAGTCATTCGTAGATTTTTGGCATGTCTTTCTTGAAACATCGATGGAGAAATAGGAAGAACATAAAATAGAGGTGCCCTCTATTCAAGGCTTTAGAGAATGGGGAGATATGTGCACAAACGATGAGGTAGATGAGAACTTTGCTTCATCTCTCTCTTCTTATCTGAAATCCTGTCGATGTAGCCATGAAGTTAAGCTCATTTTTTTGCAAGATTTTGCCATCAAAATTGAAGGAGATCTAACTGAAATGGAGACCCCAATACAGTCCCAAGATCTGGACTGTCAAGTCCCATTCTTTGGGGACCTTTTCTAGCAGAAGAAAGAGAAGGTAAGGTTGCCCGTGGATATTTGCATTGATAGTTTGGAGTTGGAAGCATGTATTGAGGAGTTAGGGTAGCAAACAGAGTCTGGCTTCTTGGGTCCTATTTCTATGTACATGGAAAATTTTTTGAGTTTGAATGATAGATCAGATTGTCTTTTACACAACCAGACTCATTATGTGCATGTATGGTCACCAGCATTTCCAGTTGTGTCCTAGTTCAAACACTTCCAAGTAGCATCCTTGTCACAGTTACTTGATTGGTTGATCTGGCATTACAACATCACTTGATATATTGATTTTTCTGCACAGTAGGGTAAGTTTGTGTATAAATAAGTTGCCCAAGGCAACATTTTAGTTTCCGATATTTGTGTATGTATAGGTTGCAGTATGTGTATGTTTTATGGATTGGTATAATTTGTTTTGAGTTTGTAGTTGTTTGACTGTATTTCTCAATGGATGAGGCACTAATCTACATGTTCCTAGAGATCTACAGTTCTTGGCACCTCCAAGGAGCTACCATCCCAAATAGCGCCACTGTTAGAGTCAGTCCTTTGGCCTTCCTTCAGTGATCAAAATGGGCTTCTTATTATTTCTATTTTATTAGAAATTTTTCACATGATATTTAGTGTAAAACATGTCATAAATATGTCCATCAGAAGCAGCTCAAAAAAATCTTTCCAACAGTATATTACACTCCCAAAACCGGCTCACGGACAAGAAGATATGACAGAATGAATGATTGACTCAAAGATCTCCCCATGCAGCTGTTTATGTGTTTAATGATCTTGAGGAAGCTAGGAGATGTCAGTGGCTGGATTGTGATAGAGAAGAAGAGAACATAGCATTTGAGGCCTATTACCATGCTACTAACCCTCATCTCAACATATGGCGAGTTCATTTCTCTAAGTTGATTGAAAGAAATGTCCATGAATTTGTGCAGAGGGCATTGTACATTACTGACAGTGATATTGCTGGTGAAAGGTATACAGTTGCTAGTCTCATGGTTATTAAAAGGAATTATTTAGAGATTTGTAAGTATGAATCTTGGGGAGGTTTCAATTGATGAGGAGGTAGATGTCATTATCTTTCCAATGTTCCAAGATCAAGTCCACTCACAAAAGGTCGTAGCTACTTCGGAGGAAAAATATCCGACAGAAGTGATGAAAGGCAAACTTGCAGTAGAGTTAATGTTATCAGAACAATAAGTCCACTAGTGGTTTTGTCGTAGAATGAAGAAGGAGAAAAAGAGAAATATAAATGATACCAACTAGTGGTGGTAAATAATATTGTTGCATTGGTTCAAGAATCCCAGTTTTTCTAGTCTCAAAAGGGTTGAGAACCAAATGGCATTAAACATTAGGAATCCCCAAACTGCAGCCATTGGCTTGGAGCTTAATGATGAGAATTTCAATCCAGGAAACTACAATGCTATGAGAACACGTTTGTAAGAAATTATTCCATCACAGGAAAAATCGACATTGAAAAATGGGAGTCCTTGCAAAATGCAATCAACCAGATTGCGGTGGTTACAAAATGGGAATCATTTTAAAATCCAACCAAATAGACCATTATACTAGAGGGGAAATCCTAACAACAAACATATGTTCAAGAGTTCAATCTGGACATAATAAATTCACAGTAGGAAGATTAGGTGGGAAGGTTCCTTTTGCCCCCTCGATATGCTCCAAATTCCAAGCTCCCTTGCATCAACAACACACAGAGGTCAAAATATTTCAGCCAAGTCAAAAAATTGAAAGTCAAGCCAATTTGGAGTGTGGCGCTGTGCTCCTGGGTATGGCTCTGCGCTTCTGGAAGTGTGGCACTGTGTGTAGCCCTTTGATGATGCACGTACGATTCAGCACACTTTTGAAACTCCCATGTTCGAAGATCAATTATGGCATCGCAAGGATAGGCAGCAAGCAAGATCTCTTCTTGGATTTGCATCCCAAAGTTTCAATTCTCAGGAGAGCTGGACGCAATATAACGAGCTCCCTAAAGAAAGAGATTGCAGAACATGTGCCTGCCCCATTGGAGGATTTTCCTTCACCTGTTAATAATAACAAGGCAACAATTAAGGTCATAAGAGTTGGTGGGGGTGGTTTAATGCTGTCAATAGGATGATTGAGAGTTAAATGAAAGGTGTGGAGTTTTGGATTGTCAATACAGAAGTGCAGCATGAGCACTACCTGCAGTTTTTATTTTTCCATCCAGTCATCGTGGTGGTTTTGACATGTTTTGAGATGATGATTTTCATTTCTCTGCAATATCATCCTTACGAGGATCGTTTCTATCATCAGGGTCATCTTCAGTTTTTGAAGCTTCTACCTCACTTTGGCATCCATACTCTTTGTATTCTCCTGGTTATGTTTCTTCTGACTAATCATTAATAGGGCATGATATCGGTCAAGACATGCACTTTTAACTAAAATAGATCAACTCATCAAAAAAAATCATAGGGTTAGCTAGTTTTCTGATGGGCTCCGAAATGCATACCAAATGTGATTCAGGATATTGACCAAAGTGACAAAAAGACATAAATTATTCCAGTTTATGGCATAAGTATTGAACCAAATGTCCGTGACGAAAGAAATCCAAGTGCTTTTTCGTATAGTTAGGTGTCACTGGGATCTCTAAATTTTCAGCATCTTAGTCTGAACTAGAAAGATCGGGCACAATGGGTATCTTAGAGAAGATAAAGGAGATAGAATTTGAGATGGCATGAACACAAAAGAATAAAGCTACAGAATACCATCTCGGGCAGCTTAAAGCTAAGATAGCGAAGCTGAGGACACAACTATTGGAGCCACTGAAGGGTTCTAGTGGCGCTGGTGATGGTTTTGAAGTCACAAAATATGGTCATGGTCATGTTGCTCTGATAGGATTCCCACAGCTGATACCACTCCTTGGAGGCTGAGTCAAGCTAATTCCAAGGCCAAGTAAATATTCAAGGCAGGTTGAGTCCCTTCCTATTGGCAGCCGAATTTATCTTTCACCTTAACTACATCTACAACTAACAGTGCCAGGTTTTCGAGGGGGATACATCTTCTTGGAAGGACAAAAACTAGTGGTAATTGGAGGAGTTGAGTCATCCTGAGAAAACCAAGTTATCTACAGTCATCTTGCTGAATCAATTTTCAGAGTGGGGAAAGCAACACTTCTTACTTGACTCACTGGAACTCTCTCAGAAGCAACATCATATGAGTTTACAAGACTTACTTGTATTCCTAGTGTCATACACTACAATGATGCTAAGATACAACTTCTTGATCTTCCTGGAATCATTGAAGGTGCTTCTGAAGGCAAGGGTCATGGTCGACAGGTGATTGCGGTCCAAAGTCTTTAGATCTTGTGTTAATGGTTCTTGACGCATCTAAAAGTGAGGGTCATCGACAAATTTTAACAAGGGAATTGGATGCAGTGGGCTTGCACTTAAACAAAAGGACTCTTGTTCTGTCCTAGCCTCTGGTATAGTAAGAACTACAACATCTCTTGCAGTGCAGGATCAACGAAAGTTTGGCTCTGCAACCAAGGCTGCTCCTACCAAGACTTCTTCAGGTGCTGCCTCCAAGAAAGCAAAAGATATTTCCAAACCGTCATCAGTTTTCGGGTATGATAGTGATGGACAATCATAACTAGATGTGGCATTATTCGAATATTTCTAAGAATCGATGGCAAGTATTTTAGCCATGAAATCAACGGCATTGAGTTTTGAAAGGAGAGGTGGCAGTATTCAAAACATTCAACGAACAGATGGCAAATATTTCAGGAATCGAAGGCATCTATAGGGTGCAGGTGGCAGATGATCGATCAACATCTCAACATCCTAGATTTCCAGCAATGTCAACTTTGGCAAATCTACAGCAAACCAGTTATTCTATTCTCATGAGATTTAATTAAATTATTTAGTTATAATTTAATTTATGCAATTTGACCATAGCACATATTTGGTTTTTTTTTTTTTTAGTTTTTACTATTTTGATTCCTGTGTTTAGGAAATCATAATTAATGTGTAATAGGGTATATATACGATTATTTTTAAAAGATAGAGGTTTGATTTTTGCAACAGGAAGAGGCATTTGGACTATGTAAAATTTCTTTGAATATTATTTTAATAAAGAAGTTTCTTCCCTTTGGACCTGGGATCCATTACGGTGTTAATGTCTAATATGTTTCTCCTGTAATTCACTTACATATTTTTTTTTCTACCTTTTGCAACATTATCTAAGAGATATGTCAGGAATTCATCTATACACGATGCTCCTTTCATGATGATTTTGTTGTTAAATGTAGTGGTTGTCTTTGCTTAATCCATCCTCTGTTAGATGCTTTATTGAGCAACCTTGTGTTTCACATTCGTCTGAAGTTGCTACTACAGATCCATCCCCAACTTGATGCTTGCAGGGCAGGGGGCTTTCTTCCCTATTCTTCTCATATTTGCAATCTTTTATCTGGCTAAACATTGCACTTACTTTCCCCAAGTTTGCTAGCAGAAACCGGCATCGACTCCATATCCCAAATGGTCCTTTCTCTTGCTTTTTTCGACCCAAAAACCTTTCAAACAAATCCCCGCACTCCATAGCTATCTTGAGATTCAGCTATCACAGCCACATTTTATTGGCAAAGAGAGAGCCCTCTCTGGTCTGGCAGGGCTAGATACCAGATCAAAAGCCTGGTCTATGGTTACCTCAGAATTGCCTCTTCTCAGCCTTGAGGTTCATTTTGAGTGCTAACACTTATGACACATCTATCATTCAACACACTCTTCCTATGCTGTCAGATGTAAATACAATTTAACAAATACTTAGGAAGATTCACCCTAACTTCGAAGCCCAAATTAATACCAAATTAAATAAGCTCCTCAAAGCCAAAATCGTTTTCCCAGTCAGACACTACAAGTGGGTTTTGAATCTTATATCAGTGAGAAAAAAGAATGGGGATATTCATATTTACATAGATTTTAGAAATTTAAATAAATCATGTGGAAAATATACTTTCCTTTACCTATGATGGAACAAATTTTGCAATCTTTTGTTGGTTCTAAGTTGATGTCATCCTTAGATGGTTTTTCAAGTTCTAATCAGATCCTTGTACATCCCGAAAATAGACTAAAAACCACATTTAGAACGAAGTGGGGAATGAACGCTTATCAAAAAATGCCTTTTGGATTGATTAATGTTGGAGCCACATTCCAGAGAGCCATGGATATTTCCTTCAAATATTTGATCAATAAAATAGTTTTCGTGTACTTAGATGACATTACAATTTATTTGAAAAAGAGAAGTAATCATCTCCATGAAATAAAAAAATCTTTCTAAGATGTGGATCTTCTCCGAAAAAGATCATTCAAGTTGCAGATCTAGTTGTTGATTGTGGGCAGTGATCAGACACATATGAAGGCTGAAACATCTGCCTGGTGACTCCACTATTCAAAATCTCGAGTTTCAAAGTATTGATGGTGGCTCCACTAGCTAAATGAAGGACTCAAATGTTGCTTCTATTTGTTCAAGGTATTCATGTATCGATTTTTCTAATCTTCTTGGTTCTCCTAATCAATTACCAAAGGATGCATATATTTTGAGTAATGGCCTTAAATTCAATGGCGATGATCTGACTTGGCCTCTTGAACATATATAAAATTTTAAAACATTTGTGAAGATTCTTAGAGTTAAAAAGGAAGATGTCTTCATCAGATTGTTCTTTGATTCATTTCAAGGAAAATGTAGAAGATGGATTAAAAGTTTTCCTATCAGATCTATTAAGTCATTCACAGATTTTTGGCATATCTTTCTTGAAACATGGATGGAGAAAGATGAAGAACTCTAAATAGAGGTGCCCTCTATTCAAGGCTTTAGAGAATGGGAAGATATGTGCACAAACAATGAGGTAGATGAGAACTTTGCTTCATCTGTCTCTTCTTATCTGAAATCCTGTCGATGTAGCCATGAAGTTAAGCTCAATTTTTTGCAAGAGTTTGCCATCAAAATTGAAGGATATCTAACTAAAATGGAGACCCAAATACAGTCCCAGGATCTGGACTGTTAAGTCCCATTCTTTGGGGACCTTTTCTAGCAAAAGGAAGAGAAGGTAAGGTTGCCCATGGATATTTGCATTTATAGTTTGCAGCTGGAAGCATGTATTGAGGAGTTAGGGCAGCAAACAAAGTTTGGTTTCTTCGATCCTATTGTGGTGTACATGGAAAGAAATTTTAGTTTGAATGATAGATTAGATTTTCTTTTACACAACCAGACTCATTATGTGCATGTATGGCTGTCAGCATTTCTAGTTGTGTCCTGGTTTAAACACTTCCAAGAAGCATCCTTGTCACGATTACTTGATTGGTTGATCTGGCATTACAACATCACTTGATCTACTGATTTTGCTGCACAGTAGGGTAGGTTTGTGTATAAATAAGTTGCCCAAGGAAGCATTTTAGTTTCTGGTATTTGTTTATGTATAGGTTGCAGTATGTGTATGTTTTATGGATTGGTATAAGTTATTTTTAGTTTGCATCTATTTGACCATATTGCTCAATGGATGAGTCACTAATGTACATGTTCCCAGAGATATATGGCTGTCGGCACCTCCAAGGAGCTACCATCCTAGATGGCGCCACTGTTAGAGTCGGTCCTTTGGTCTTCCTTCAATGATCAAAATGGGCTTCTAATTATGTCTATTTTGTTATCTGTTTTGCACATGATCTTCAGTGTAAAACATGTCGTAAATGTGTCCATGAGAAGCAGCTTGGAGAAAGCTTTCGAATGGTATATCACACTCCCAAAACCAGCTCCTGGATTAGAAGATATGACTGAATGAATGATTGACTCAAAGATCTCCCCGTGTCGTTGTTTATGTGTTTAATGATCTTGAGCAAGCTAGGAGATGTCAGTAGCTGGATTATGATAGAGAAGAAGAGAACATAGCATTTGAGGCCTATTGTCGTGCTGCTAATCCTCATCTCAACATATGGCAAGTTCGTTTCCCTGATTTGACGCTTGTAGGGTAGCAGGCTTTCTCCCATATTCTTCTCACATTTGCAATCTTTTATCTGGCTAAACATTGCACTTACTTTGCCCCAAGTTTGCCGGCAGAAACTCGCATCAACTCCATAGCCAAAATGGTCCTTTCTCTTGTTGTTTTTAACCCAAAAAACTTTCAAACAAATCCCCACACTCCATAGCTAGCCTAAGAATTAGTTATCACAGCCACATTTTGTTGGCAAAGGGATAGCACTCTCTGGTCTAGCAGGGCTAGATGCTAGATAAAAATCTTGGTCTATGGTTACCTCAAAATTGCCTCTTCTCAGCTTTGAGGTTCATTCTAAGTGCTAACACTTATGACACATCTATCATTCAACACACTCTTCCTATGATGTTAGATGTAAATCCAATTTAACAAATACTTAGGAAGATTCACCCTAACTTTGAAGCCCAAATTAATACCAAATTAAATAAGCTCCTCAAATCCAAAATCATTTTCCTGGTCAGACACTGCAATTGGATTTTGAAACTTGTATCAGTGAGAAAAAAGAATGGTGATATTCATATTTACATAGATTTTAGAAATTTAAAAAAATCATGTGGAAAAGATAACTTTCCTTTACCTCTGATGGAACAAATTTTGCAATTCGTTGTTGGTTTTGAGTTAATTTCTTTCTTAGATGGTTTTTTAGGTTTTAATTAGATCCTTGTACATCCCGAAGATAGACTAAAAACCACATTTAGAACCAAGTGGGGAATGAACGCTTATCAAAAAATGCCTTTTGGATTGATTAATGTTGGAGCCACATTCCACAGAGCCATGGATATTTCCTTCAAATATTTGATTAATAGAATAGTTGTCATGTACTTAGATGACATTACAATTTATATGAAAAAGAGAAGTAATCATCTCCATGACTTAAGAAAATCTTTGAAAGATGTAGACAATTTGGAATCTACCTAAATCATAAAAAGCCATTTTTTGGTCTTAGTGAAGGTAAGCTTCTAGGATTTATTGTGTCCAAAGAGGGAATCTACATAGTCTAGATAGAATTAAGGCAATTTTTGAAATTCTCTTACCACACTATTAAATTCCATGCAATCCTTTCTTGGGAAAATCAATTTTCTCAAATGGTTTGTCTCGTATTTTTTACAAATTGTCTTTTCCTTACAGATAATTATCAAAAGGAAATCAACTTTCAAATGGGGATAAATGGAAAGAAAATAATTTGAATCAATAAAACAAGAAATAATAGATGCCCCTTCATTATCAGCTCCCAATTTTTCTAAAGAATTTATTCTTTACACTTTTGCTTCTGAAAAATCCTATGCAGCGGTGTTTACACAACCAAATGAACAAAAATTTGAAGCTCCTATTTCCTTCTTTATTTCCAATTTACAAGGATTTGAGCTAAATTATTCAGATGTCAAAAAACAAGCCTTTGCATTTTTTAAATCAATAAATCATTTTAGACCTTTCCTCCTAAAAGAACATACAAAATTAATTGTTCCTTTCCCCACGGTCAAACAATTTCTCATCCAAAAGAAATTTGGAGAGAAGAGAGGTAATTAGGTTACTGCTCTACAAGAATATGACCTAGAGATAAATCCATCTAAAATAGTCAGGGTTCAAGGTTTTTTTGCAGATTAATAACCGGAGCTTTTAACACTTCAACTGATGAAGATTTAGGTAACAATGTTTAAATTATAGAGGTATTCCCTATTAACACTGAATCTCAATATGTTGATTTAATCTTTTATTTAAGAAAATTGTATGCTCTAGAAGAAATCAATTAAAAAATAAAAAGAGCTTTGAGGCTTAAATCTAATCAGTATCAACTTATCAATAATATCTTCTTTAGAAGAAATTATGATTTTGTTTTATTAATATGTTTAGAGAAATATGAAGAAGAAAAAGTGTTGCATGAGCTACACGATGGACCAGCTGGTGGACACTACAGCGAGGACACTACTACTCATAAGATCCTGCATGCTGGTTACTATTCCCTGACTCTATTCAAAGACACCCATGCTTATGTCAAGAAATGCAAAGTCTGCCAAACTGCTTTAGGGAGGGAAAATAAACCAGCCTTGCCTTTGCATCCAGTTAACTTCGAGCAACCCTTTCAGCAATGGCAACTGGATATTATAGGTGAGATCATTCCTCACTCTTCTGAACAACATAAATATATCTCAACTACTACATATTATTTCACCAAATGGGTGGAAGTGATACCCCTGAAGGTGGCGAATTCTGAAAACATTATTGATTTTATTGATGAATTTATTATTACGAAGTTCGGCCTTCCTTATTCCATTATGTTTGACAATGCATCTTATTTTTCCGAAAAATTCCATGACTGGATTTTCTCTTAAAAGAGGTTTCAAACTCAAATATTTTGCAAACTATTATCCTCATGGAAATGACTTAGCAAAATCTACCAATAAAAACCTCATAAGAATCATCAAGCGAACAATTGACCAAAAATATAAAAAGATGGCACAAAGATCTAATTTTTGTTTTATGGCTTGACATAATCACTCAGAAGACCTCTTTAGGCACTGGCCCTAGTGAAATATATAGAAGAAAAAACTTGTTTTGTTTTACAATTAAGGATGTCCCAAATTCTTAAGCTATAGGAAGAGAGAGACAAACACAAACAAGTTCATGCCCACCACCAACAATTTTTCATGTCCTCGTTTGATGCAAGTTCAGTAAATAACAAAACTTTTCATATTGGCGACTTAGTTCTGAAATGGGATAAGGCCAATGAAGAAAAAGGAAAACACACAAAATTTCAAAAGTAGTGGCTATACCCATTTCAAATTATTGAGAAACTAGACCCATCAACATTTATCCTTCAAGATTTACAGGGAAAGAGGGATGCTCTTCCCGTTAATGGGGTAGTTTTGAAAAAATAATTTTCTTGAAAATACTTGTCTTGTTGTAAATATGTAAATAATCATATGTACATATTAGTGTCTTTAGCCTAGGTGGTGTTAGGTAATACTCTTTTGACTTCATATTGGGGTCTCTCATCATTAACATGAAGTTTGATTAATTAAAGAAGAAGTGTTAGAAAGAAAATTATAACATTGAAGTTTAGTATTGCATCTATTACAATCTTTGAAATATTTATATCCATTAAGTTGTAAATATTTCATAACTTGAAACTTTAAAAGATCTTGTTGTCCTATGATTGGTCATGAAAATTTTTCTTTAAAAATTAAAGATTATTTTGAAGTTTTAGCATCTTTTGACTTCAATTGTCATCCATGACTCTTAAGGAGTAAATTTACCTCCCCATCCACTAATTTTACAATTTTTAGCGTGTAATTACAAAATATTTAAAAACTTGAAAGATAATAAGCCTCATCATGAGTCGCCTTACCATGATCATGGGAAACTAATGATATTGAAATTATCATTACTGGTCACCAAGCCAGGATAATGGCTTATGGATGCATAACTATAATACAAGAGGTCTCATCATGAGACAACTTGTTCAATATCATTGTGACTTGTGAATGGCATTGTCTTTATCTCGTCAACAAGCGAGGATAATGACTTTCAAGTAGCTTAAAATAAAAATTAATACCTATAAAAATACTGCTATAAGTTGATGGGACACTGATACAATTTGGTTAAACGGTAACCCTACCAAGACTCGAGCATATGGATGCCTGTTGGTAGCAGTGGCCCTACGAGTGACAAATAAGTCTATCTAAAATGTGAATCTTCTATAGTTCTCTATTGTATATTTACAACTGATTAAATGACTGAAAATGAACATTTTCATCAATAACAAGTTATTAAAATTTACAAAGTAATGAGTTATTTTTATTCATTGTAATGTTTATCAATCTAAATTTCAAATATTTTCATCTTTCTAAGTATTTTTATTTAGTAGTTGAATTTTCATTTACTTTTATAGAGATAACTTCTTCACCTAGTATGTCGTCAATTTTTGTAGTACTCAACAATCAGCCCCATTTAGTTGTATTTTAGTCATATAAATAAATAGTGAGGACCCTTCTTTCATGTTAATAAAACTCTTTATTGTTTAATAAAGATAAGGAATTTTTGAATTGGCAATTTAAACCCTCTCACTTGAAAGTTTCTCTTATCGAAACCCAAATATCAAAGGTCCAATCATAGAAATATTATGATAAATGAAAACCCCTATAGGAATTTTTGTATTCAATTAATGCATTGTCAAAAAAAATTTATGAGAACATTATAATATTGTAACTTTCCTCATAAGAAAGGTACAATAAAACCACCCTCTGATCAAACATTGGCGATAGTTAATATAATTATTAAAGGGGTTTTTGCTAAAAGGTGAAGTTAATTTGGGTGCTTCCTGTTTAAAATAAATACGTTAAAATTTGTTTCCCCCACAACTATCACTTGGCATATTTGCCTTCACAAATATCATAGCTTTTAAAGTTTTCCATGCCCAAAACTCTCAATATCTCAAAACTTCGATACTCAGCGCTTCCACTATCCACTAATTTTGATATATTAATATTCCCAATGCCTCCCAGTTCTAATATTTGATATATCTGATACTGGTCTTCTTTGATATCATGAAACCTTTAATATTCTCGTCCTCAGCTTATATCAGGACATTCACATCAGGTTGTTGCTCTTTAAATCCTTGATATCCTATCGCCGATATAGAAGTTCTGATATCACTTCCTACCTCTATTTATTATCTATTATTTCTTTAAAAATAATTTATCGAGAGTTTCTTATATCATAATTTTCTAAAGTGCAACCAAGTGATTTTTCAGATATATTTATTTTGATACGTTGATGTGTGCAAAGCCACGTGAATTAAAGTTTTTACATTTAATATCTAGAAGTGGTGAATTCATGGTTTTCAAGATTATGATCAGCCTCATTGATTGCAGTTTGATTTTTATCATAGTTCACGCTTTAAGACTAAAATTATTATGGTAGATTGTTATTTGTGCTAAGTCTTTTAGGTGGAGAAGTTATGACTTAGTCTTGTGTTTTTCATTACAGGCTAGTCCCAATAAGCACAACTCATAAGAAATGCTTAAATCGGTTAAAGCAAAGAAGAAACATGTTACTCAATAGCAATTGGTTACTTCGCTAGTTGAAAACCCTAATACACCAGTATTGATTTCCAATGCAGTCGGTTCTCTAGATTCTAGTAATGCCTTTTGGGAATATATTTATAAACTATTTGAGGATGAAGGACCCAGAGTCATAGAAAGAACCATCGCACACAAGGATTCAACACCAGTCTCTGATACCACTTACAATGATCTGGCAAAGTCATTTTTGCATAGGATTTCAGCCCAGCCCAAGATCCTTATTTATATAGATATGATCTGATGGTTGATTTGTAACTTAAGAATTGCAAAAAGGAAGTTCACCACATAGAAGAAAATAGTTATTGGCTCATTCAACGACAATAATTTTAATGCAATGTAACATTTTCCATCACATCAACACAAATATAACAAACAGTTTATGGAAAAATTCAAGAGAAAAATTGTTCATGCATCAGAACCCTTTAGGGAATGGAGAAGAGACCCCAACAAGAATAAGTGTGAGGAAAAGGGTATGTATGCAGTTGAATCTCTCACTGGTCCTTATAGTCAAGCAGCTTCGATGATATCTAGGCTCTTTTCTTATTCCAATACATAGAAATTCTTCGACCAATGGACATCACTAATTGATGCTACCTAGAAGGATATATTTTAGGATGGGGAAACATACTATATGATAACCTAGCCACTCATATTTTAAGTTTTAGAAGTAAGTGTAAAGTTATAGAGAATATAATTCCCCCTTTAAACATTAGTGCCTATGTAATGGATACCATATGCTTGACTATGGATTTTATTTCTTTGGGATGGAAATGGACCATAGAGGACCCGACCCCAATTCATATATATCATGATATCCTTTGAGACTCCAAGTATCATCCACACTTTTACAAAATCTTCCTTAGAGTTATGTTGTCCATTTATCAAATTATCTTTAACAAGAAAACTCATAGGATTTCCGTACAAGCTGAAATAGACTTACTTCCAGGTTGGGAACTGGTTTGGAGAGGAGTTATTTACCTATGTCTGGGTTTTTGGTAGTATTGTTAATCCCCATGTCTTGCCTCTCTATGTCCCTTAAAAACTTCTAGCTCGAGAGATAGCATACCAGAGTGTAGATAATGGCATTTCAAAAGTCCTAAAAGGGTCCAATAAAAAATTATGGCATGTTTTCCCTCTTTATTGTGTTATATATACTTTCGAAAATTTCAAACATGCAACCATTGAAATTAATTATATTTTAGAAATGAATTTTCTTATTATCCCTAACAGGTAGTATGATCCCAATCAAACTCTCAAGAAGGTCACTGCATAGTCAAGCATCAACTAGTTCTTTCATGAACCAGATAAGTTTGATGACTTATTTGAAAAAGATTCCACCTATTAAATCATCATAAGACAAGCAATATATGATTTAACTCCATATGAAATGACTCAATTCACTCAATACAGGGAATCACAACTATCTCATTTACCTATAGATTCATTAAATCTTAATCGAGAAACCACAGGTCAAGATGAGGTTATAGTTGTTTATTCCACAAAGGTTACCGATATGCCTCAACCAAAAGTGACAGGGGCTTCTTCTCTTTCTCAAACTGAAGGTATTTTTCCTAGTTCCAAGCTTGAGAAAATATAGGAACAGTACAGCCAGGTAATGAAAGAAATGGAATCTCAAGTTTTGAAGATTCCTTCATAAGGGAAGGTCTTAGACACTTCTAAAATTTTATAAAAGACTTTGATTACAATCAAGGCCTCTGATAAGCCTTTGGAAAATGAATACATTGAATTTATACCATCCTTCCTGACCTTTGAGGTTGTATTGAGGGTTGAAGAGATTCCTCCCCTTGATATATTCTATAGTCCTGAATGTAAGGCCATTGTTAAAAGACAAAGGGAGAAAAGGAAAATTGAGCAATCTCACACCTTAGTTCCTAGAAGTACTTCTTTCAAAATAGTATGAAAGGGTTTTGTATCCACTCCTTCAGAGAAACTGGGAATATTCACCAAGTTCATAGGATACTATGCTTCCACAACTATGGACAAAGCCACTGAAATACATTAGTTATTGAAGGAAAAGGAGGACCAAATTATGCAATTAGAACAATCTTGAGAGTGAGAAACAAAATATTGCTAATCAATGGAAGTGACAACTTCTTGAGCCCCATAATAGTTTCAATGCCCTTAAAGTCCAACATGGCTCTAATTTGTAGGCTCGAGACACTCAGATACAAGAATTACAGAAAAGCATTGAACAACTTTAATTCAATCATGAATTAACAAAGTTCAAAAAGGAAGCAGGAGAGTTAAATACTCTCCTTACTCAACATCAAATTGTATTATGTCAAAATTTAGCTATTATCCATGATTTGTGTCACACAACTAGTTCCCTAGTGAACCAATTACCAGACCTCATAATTTATTTTGATGATATTGAAGAAAAGATTGCGGGTTTCATAACGTGGCAAGACAACTGTGATGGGATATTTAGCTGATCTCCCTAGGATAGAGGAGTCACATAAAGAAGTGGCCTTCAAGTAATTGGAGATTTGTCTTAAGCATATAAAGACAACAGTACTCAATGCAAGGGACATCTCTAACAACCTCATTGAAACCATCAATGATAAATTGTTTCAGGCAAATCTCATTTCAAACTACCTTGAGCGAGCTCTACCAGATACACTACAAGAAAAAAATACATTGGTGAGGGGCAAAAAATGTCACCATAAGCTCATTGGTGACTTTCAAAAGAGCCTTCATCACCAAAAACTGAATGTTGCCAAATGTGGTCTTGCCAAAAGTATAGGTATTGTGGTGACATTCAAGGTCCGTCACTAATAATTATTTATGATGGTGGACAATGACCATCACCATTTCATATGAGAAATGGTGATGGACCATAGCCTCGGTCACCAAAAAAATGAATGTCACCAAAGGTGGCATCGCCAAAAGTATAGGTTTTATGGTGACATTCAAGGTCCGTCACGAATATTGATTATAATGATGAATAGTGACCATCACCATTTCATATGAACAACAATAATTTATTGTGATGGATATTTCATTGCCGTCACGATTGGTGCATATGTATGGTGATGTTCGTTGACCGTCACCATTTCATATCAAAAACAACAATTTTAGGTTACAAACCTTTCATGGTTGTCACTATTAATTTGTATATATGGTGGTGTTTGTTGACCGTCACCATTTCATGTTTTGGTGTGGGTCGAAAAATGTCACCATAAACTCATTGGTATTTGTGAAAAGAGCCTCCGTTACCAAAAACTTATCGTCACCATTCCATATGGATATTAGGGCACAATGGAATCGAACCACCAACCTCCTTCTTGTAAAGCAGGTGCTCTTCCATTGAGCTAGCACCCTTTCAAGAATTATACTTTTAAAAATTAGACCTTGAAACTTCATAAATTGTAAATTCTACATCTTTCAATATATTAAAGGCTCGGTAATCTTTTACTAAACAAGCAAAGAAACATCAAAGTTCGAGGTTCCCACCTAATGGTTATGGAAGTTATGACTAGGTATCAGGCACTTACTTTTACTGTTGCTTATAGCACAGAGCTAGTGTAAAAGGATCACCTATCCTAACTATTAAAATGCCTACCTATTGAAATGGAATGAAAATTAAAAAGTGAAATGTAGATATGCGAGTCCATGTTCAACATATAGATGCGAGTTTGGAAACATGGTGGGGGAATTTTCTATTCTAATTGGTGTACTTAAGGAATGGTGCTAATAAGGGGATCACCTCAAATGGTCTACCCTAACTTCTTGACTGCTTTGAACCAACCAATAAGTCTCTATTTCTTGGGAACCTGGGGTGGTATTTTCTACTTCCTCTTGGCTAGACCTATTAAATGCCTCCTTAAGTTGTGTAATGGTGAATAAACACCCTAGAAATGAGAGGGAAACTACATAAAAGAGTATGGTTGATTGTTGCCTATTTAGGGAGGTGCTAATGATCACATATTAAAGAGTCTAATTGGCATGAAGCTTCACTCTGTCTAAAAATATGGATGGGGCAGGGCTATAAGCCTTAACTATAGGGCTAATGTCCTAGCCACTAAGTACCATAGAATAATAAGATAGTGTCTCAACTCATTGACACTGTGTTTTTATATGATAAATAGTTACATATAAGAGACTCAATATGTTCAATTGAATACTCAGTTAGAAGTGAAAGTCGGAAGAAATTTATAACCTATAAATGCCCTATAACTATAAAATTCACTAAATATTGCAA
This sequence comes from Pinus tabuliformis, assembly GCA_031772625.1. NCBI lineage: Eukaryota > Viridiplantae > Streptophyta > Pinopsida > Pinales > Pinaceae > Pinus > Pinus tabuliformis. The sequence continues at coordinate 352,248,054 of CM062805.1, read as the reverse complement.
AAGAAATGTCATAAGTGGATAGCGTATGGAAGAAGAGCATTGATGAAGATAAATGCAATATGTTATAGGTTGAGTGAAAGAAAAATCTCAATGTTGTTGTTGTTGGGTGCTTTTTTATAATTGAGACCTTTGTCTTTCCTTTATCACGTAAAAATTCAAATAAAAAATTACAAATTTTAGATATCTGAATGATATCTAAACTTTTGTGCAAATGTAACATGGATCTCCGGAAACCGTGAACCACAAAGGATAAAAAAAAATTAATAAGATAAATAAATAAATATATATATATATATATATATATATCCCAATCACATAAACCAACATGCAATTTGGAATTTGACAAGTCCACACCTAAAACATGACAACAACCAACAAATAAAAAAAATTGAAACTTATCACAGTAGGAGTATCTCTTTTCAACAATAGACACCAAACAATAAGTCAGTAATTAGTTCACTTTAAGACCCCAAAACATTGGAAAAAAAATAATGTGTTCAATTATCTGCCAATAAAAAATGGACTTAATTCTAATGAAGAAGAAGAGTCAATACTAAATCAAAAATAAAAATGACCAAACCAATGTAAATTTTGTTTTTTCAACCACACACTCCATCACTACCTTCCATGTCCAGACATCTATATTTTGCAGTGTTGAACAACCTCTTTTGTAGCAAAATCTAGTGAATAAATTTCATGAGTTTGAACTACAAAATCCATAAAACATGGAGTTGATGGTGCCTTTCTTAGTGCATTGGAGAAGAAAAAGATGACAAATCTAATTTGTTGTTTAGTCTTTCTTCACTTGTCTTGCATGTATATTGGGGTGTTTGTTTAATTTTTAGTTCAAAGGCATATGGATCAACATCTAGGGTAGACAATTTAATTGCTCCTTAGTGTGGATGAACCAGAATGCTCAAATGAGCCAACAATTGTGTCATCTCTAGCTTTAGGACCACCCTTTCCCCCTATTGTAGGGCTCTTAATCTCCATAACCTACTTTTCCCATTTACCCACAAGATGCTCCTTAGTTGGTGAATTATTTTTCTTCCTTCTGCTTGGAGTGTTTTCTTTCACTGGAGTTTAGAAATCATTAAGATTAGGTTGAACATATTGCATAAGATAGGCATAATGGCTACTAGTCATATTACTCACTACTTTATTAATAGAACTAGGGATACCTTGTGAACATATCATATTTGAATTTAGATTGAGAGAATCACTTTTCCTTGGATTTCTTTGATCCCCCGATGTTTAAGTTTCTTTGAATACTTTGGTATGTCTTCATCTCCCTCATTCGTCAATTTCTTTGAGTGTGTTACTGTTTTATCATCTGTCATGTTTTGCAAATACCTAAATTGCATTCTGTCGAGGCCCTTTTCTAACTCACGAAATAATTTTTAGTAGTACTTTTTCCAACTATTCGTGAACTTGAACAGAAAACTTGTTTTACAATGCAAATTTTTTTAGCCAAGAAACATGGAGACACGGGAATACTGTGCATATATATTGTAGGAGAGGACATATTGCTAGACTTAAACACCTTATCCTGCTAAGGTGTCCCATAGAAAACAATAGCTTCACCTTCATTCTTGAGCTCCTTATACTTATTCGAATTTGACTTGTGACATTCTTTATCTGACAAGGAATCAAAATCATCACTAGTATTAAATTCATCCAACATGGAGTTTGGAGATCCCACTGACTTCTGGGTTTTTGTTTCCATGCCTGAAAACCATGGAAATCCTTGTCGATAATAGAATAAGATGTGTGTTTGTTTCTCAAGAACACATTCCTTATTAACCATTGTTACATGACAAAAACCAAAGAGGCAACACAATATCAACATACACAAAATCCCCTACCAAAATATAACCATAACTTAAGTAAGAAGTCTAAAAGATGTTCTTAATTGAATTTGGAAATTTTGTTTCTTTAGATTTAAAAAAGACTACGTTCTACAACACTTCTGTCTATTTATCCAGGCAATTATATCATACTATATGTCACATAGTATCAATCTACAATACCTAAAGGTAAAGGGAAATTTTCTTAAGAAAATAGATTTAGAAAAGATCATTAAAAACTATATGTTTGTCATCAAAGGTTTAATTAGTTTAACAAGAAACTAGTTGCAGTTTGAAAATCAAAATCATTCATAGTAAAATAACACAACAATGGCCAAAGTCACTATTCACAAAAATAAAGCTAAAGTCACTATTGCCATTGCAGATAACCGAAATTTGGGTAGTGTTCTAACAATTAGAGTTGATTTGCAAGGAAGACTTGTCAATACCATCATTTTTTTCCATGGTCTATCATCTCTCTAGATCCAGATCATATAGCTTGCTATTCTCAATTTCTACCTTTCAAGTATTGATTTTTGGCTCACCATTTAAAACACAATTCTACCACTCCACTTGATTTTGTTTTGTCAAGAGAATTGGCAGGATCTTCCCATCCTTTGTTCTACATCAATCAATAACCATACATCAATGATATAAAGAATAACGTATACACAACAAAGGCCAAAGATGTGCTTACTGTATACATATGTTCTAAGACTCATCTAAACTTATTGGTGGGAATATACACCTATGTAACTACATAATGTGCCCATCCCCTTCCTATGTAACTATAGGATGTACCCATTCTTCCCTTCCTACTCCTTTATAAATATGAAAATGTCTGTGATGCTCTCATGTACCAGCTAAGATAGTTGTTAGCTCTTTCCTGCATGCTTATGATAGAAATTGATTCTCCTTGTGCTCTATTAGATTCTAGTTAGGTCTCGTCGATAAGTTCACATCTGTTTTGTAATGGAGTCCAATCTATCAGGACCAAACATTATATGGATTTTCAGTGTTATACAAGAATAATTTGTATTGTATTTTTTTGTCACTGTTGGTGCTATATCTAATTTTTTCAAAGTTTATGTCTGGGAGCCTTATTGGATAAGAAGATCTCTGGAAAGGCAAGGAGTGAAGATTCAAGAAGTATGTAGCCCCTACTTCTTTATTGGACTAGATAAGGACTCCTTAGAAAAGTATTAAGAATGTTTCAAATCACTAGAAATCCATGGCACTAACCTTTCCTATCGTTGGAAACTCCTTTACATGGAAAAATGGAAATGAGAAGAATGTAAGGATTGACTTAAATCCAATTACGGGATGTGGTGAACAAATTATTCTAGGTCCTAACCTGATAAACCATTTTTCACAAGAAAAAAAGGAAGTATTTTTTACTTTACATCAAATTGTGTATACTAATGCTACAAATGTTTGGCAATGGGGTTGGGAATCAACATAATCTATCAATTTGGGTGGAGAATGGAAGGATTCAGAGGATTCCTTGATGTGGGCTAAAAATAATGTTACATGTATGTACACTATAAAGTCAGGTTATATGTCTTTAATGGATATTTTTGGTCAAGAAGATATGTGATGGTGGAATAAAATACAAAAAATAAAGACACCTAAGAAGCAAGAATCTTCGTATGGCTAACAATCAGAGATAAGGTCCAAACATGGGAAGACTTACATAAAAGAGGAAGACAAGGACCCAACATGAAGAATGTGGAAACAATTACTCATTTAGTTATTCATTATGCACATGCTTAATATCTCTAGAAGGATCTAGAAAAAATAGCTAGAATGGACAATGCTCGAAGAGGTACTTCGATGGAAGAATGCCTTATATCTTGGTTTCAAAAGTAGGAATTAAATTTTTTTAGGGTAATTCTATGTCAGGCTAAATGGGGTAATTTGCTACTAATTGATGCCAAAATATTTGTACTAAAAAAAATTCAAACTTCCAAGTTTTACATTCAAGTCTAAGGCATTTTTCATCAATGCAAAACATCTTCAAAGATAAGACAACAATGGAAGGTGAGAGACATATATATTGGCAAATCCTCTCCATGAAGTTTCTTTGATGGTGCTAGACAAGGACAAAATAATTTTAGAAATGCAAGAGGTCTTTTATTCCCATATGAAGAGCCCCTCATCACATTCAAGGTTGGTCTTGAAATTGGATCAAACAATTACATTAAAATAATGGTCCTTCATCTTCTTTTTAAAAAATCCATAGACAAAGGGCTAGGAAACGAAACGTATATGGGAACTAACTATTTATTCAATGGATGAAAGGGGAGATTAAAATTCAATGTATTATGTCGGAATATTTTGGAAAATTAGTTAAAAGCGACATCATCCTTGTTCGTTGCCATATCATATACTCATGTATAATGTGAACACAACATGGTGGATGGTGCTCTTTCAAAATAAGGTCAACAAGTTGAAGTTGGATTATCTATTTTAGAAGAATCTATCTCTAGTGCCGTGACATGGCCAAGGTCTTGTGTCTTTTGATTTGAAGGCTATTGCTGAGGAGTCATTCTCACTATTATTTGTTGCAAGTTCTACATTGTAATTTTCTTAGGACAGTCATGAGACTTACTTTTGGCACCAACCTTTAGAAGATAATCTCAAGTTCTTAACAACAGAATGTAACAGGGATTTCTTTGCTTTAAACTGTGATCTTTTTAATCCATATTTATCAAGAGGACAAATTGATTTATTTTTTTTATGCTCATCTTGTTTTGTAGACATGCCTAAAGTGGAAAAAGAATATGATTTCCATTCTTTATTTTTAATAGAAATTATAAATTTTTTCTGAGGAAAAAATTTGAGCTTGTACTATGATTTAGACAATCTAGGTAGCAAGGAATTCAACTTAATATGTAGCTATTTGGAAAATTGTCATTAATTTACATGAAGTTTCAAGTGAAAAATATAAATCCTCTTCCAAAAAAGCCATTTAGTTCAAAATATGAATAAAAACAAACTCAAGATATGTAACTTTTTGGCTAGATTAACGCATGAGAAGACAGGTATACAGAGCCAAAATTTGAAAAACAATAGCATCCACGTTTACAAACCATGACTAGCTTGAACTGCCATATTTCAGATTCGAAAAAACTTAACCCTTTCCTTCATTAATTCTAGAATGGATAAGAAATTATGTTAAAGATAGATGGAAAAGAATGTGAGTGAAAAAAATCCTTGACTAGATTGAAGTACTAACCAACTAATACTTCTACAATTTTAGGAGGACATACTTCCATTTAAAACCATCTAATACTTCTACAATTTTAGGAGGAGATACTTCCATTTAAGAAAAATATATAATAAACCTAAGGATATCTTATAATTTACATACTTGACTTGTTGAAGATATTAAAGTCCATCCTGAAGTGGTCTGGAATCAAAGTCAGGGTCTCCAACAAGGAACACACTATCGTCAAAATCAACTTACTCATCATATGACATGTTACTATTTTGTTGAATGTTCTCAATATTGGTTGCTAAAATATGAAAAGGTAGCTCTTCCTAGTGCTCTTTGTTTGATTTTATCAACAAAAATGTACCTACAAAATAAATTTTGACAGAAATATAAGATACTCATTGGCACATTGACAACGATGTTCTAATGGAGATGGGTGAATAAAGGCAAGGGCTTCTGATGTGTTTCTTATTTTATACATATTAATCATTCGGGAAGGATACACAAGACACTAATGTTGAGAGAATTGTATCCTTGAACAAAATAAAAGTGATAATTAAGAAAAGTTTCATAATGGAAAAAGCTTCATAACAGTTTCTAAAATTTGAAAAGGTAGCTCTTTGTAACATTGTTCATTTGATTTTATCAGCAACAATGGACCTACAAAATAAATTTTCACAAAAATATAAGATACTCATTGGCACATTGACAATGATGTTCGAATGTAGATGGGTAAATAAAGGCAAGGGCTTTTGATGTGTTTTTTATTTTATGCATATTAATCATTCAAGAAGGATACAAAGAACACCAATGCTGAGAGAATTGTATCCTTAAATAAAAGAAACGTCATAATTAGGAATAGTTTCTTAAGGCACAAGCAAACTATAGAAATTTAAACCACAAAACATAAAATTTATTGTAGATATATGTAATGAACCTCATGATTGTATGAAATATAAAAAATCTAAATTCATACTAAAGAATCCAAATATGTAAATTCCTAGTATGAAATATAAAGATATTTCTACATGGAAAAAATTGTCCACCTAGGAATATCTAAATCTCATGATTTCGAATAGTAGAACCATAAATTCAAATCAAGCAGCATATTCAAAAAACCACATACACACACTCATCAAATTTTGGAAAAACGACGGGAGGCATTTTTTACCTAGTTTTATTGAAAATCCTAACTCAAGCGAGAGAAGAGGCATTTTATTTGAAGAATCAGAAATAAAAACACTTGTGCACTGAGATTTAGGATCGTTTATTAATTTTAGTAACATCTTCTAATATCTTAAGTATCTTCGAAGTTCAACAAATTTAAGATTTGTTAACACCTGGAAAACTTGTTGGCCCGTGAACTTTAAGATTTGTTGACACCTAGAAAACCTGCTGGCCCCAATAAAGAAGAAAATATGCATTCATGCAAACATTAATTTCAAATGGGAAAACCAAAATTGTGCTTAATCTTGCAGATGCTAAAAAGAGAATACATAGGCATTCGTAGAATCTTACAATCATTTCAACTAAATAAACTCTTGTTATTATATGAACACCTATAATTAAAAGGTCCCCATTAGTATGATCTGTAAATATTTGAAGGGAATTGTTAGTGAAACAATGATAAATATTATCAATATAATAATATTGTTACTATGTGTTTACAGTTATTCAAGTAAAATATAACTAGTATAAGAGTGTTTATAAACTCTACAAAAGACATCATTTCCAAAAGTATTAGACTCTTAAATAGTTTCATATTCAAGCATATAAATACACATATAATAACCAATTTTAGAAATTCCAATTGAAAATAAATTCCTATAATGATTGAAAAGAAAAACCATTAAGATAAAATAAGGGTAAGCTCTTCAAAACTTAGCAGTGGATTAAAACACAATTCCATAATTAAAAAAATTAACCTCTTTTAGTCTCTAGCCCAAGCCATTAAATTCAAGTAGAATAAACTTCTCAAAGAAAACTCATAGGGGTTTTATATCAAAATATTATAATTTAAGAAAGAATGACCTTAAGAGCGATATTAAGCTCAGAGTAGCTCGAAAGAATATCCTCAGAATGATCCAAATGGGTGATGGCTTCAATGTAACTATGATTGAGCACAAGGGCATGCAGCCCAGGCGTAGAAGTGACGGCGGCATTAACAACCTTCCCACATTTCTCACTATTGTGGGATGTAATGATGTTGTTCAGAACCGAGGCTTTCTACAAAAAGTCCCCCACGCGAAGCAAACTCTCACTTATTTCACTCATCAAATCCTCAGCAGGGCTATGTTATTATGTCCCACAAGATAATCACCATCACCAACTGTTACAACAACTGCATGAGGAGAAGGAGGAGTCTGTAAAAACCAAGAAAAAAGTGCCAAAATGCCATAGAACTGAACCTGCGAGAACCACTCAATGAATCGATCCTCTGGGCTGCTTTGTGGAGAGTCGATCCCATGACATTGAAGTGATGATGAATTGATAATGATATCACACACCCAAACAACAAGACTCCTTTGTTGGAATCAGAATTAGGAGTTTGAAACATTTATGAGGAAGTGGTTACCCTAGAATTTCATAAGCTCTGGACCTCTGAAAGTCAAGTACATCTTGTTAGATTGAATTTATTGGGGTAGTGAACTATAAATCTTCTTGGAATCATCTTATTCTTTGGCAATTAATGATCTAATGTCAAGCTCTAGTGTCTTGTGCTTCGAATTCTAATGCTACTTACACACACAGCTTAGCTTATCTTGTAACCATATGAACAAGATATACTAGCAGTTGTAGGTTGTATAAAGCTCGTACTAACTATAATTGTAGTTGCTTGTAAGAGTTTGTTAAAATCTGTTTGAATCTCCCAATTGCCCATGGAAAACAAAAAGGGAATTGAAGTTGACGTAACAATAAGTGTATCCATGAATTGATATATCACAGATTATTTGTTAGGTTCGTTGCAATCGAAGACCTGTTACTTCTTCTTTTCCCAATTTCTAGTTTTCTGTTTTCTATTTCCCTTTTCTTGCATGGAAATTTCAACTTAAATGTACTATTAATCACCCGTGTTATTGAAGCTCCAGCCTCTGCACCTTCCACATATATATGTTCCATCATTTAATCAACAGTTAATTACTAACAACATCCCGTCCCACTATAGAATATTAGAATCAATGAGCTACATCAGTAAAGATGTAAACTCAAATGCACATTAAAAAGAAAAATAAAAGAATGTTGGTTACCTGAACAAGAAGCATCATCAGAAAATATAAGACCAACAACCTACCTACGGAAGCCATGTGAACAATTTCCACCCAATTGCAATAAATTTAAACCAATTACAATAAATACCAAATGAAGAATACCTATTAAATATATTATTCAGTCATAGAGCAATGCATAATGTGTATCTCCCTTTCTTTATGCAATGCAATGTAGAGGATCTTGTCAATTTAGAGGGAGGAGAAGAATGATGAATACTAACATCATCCCCTTCATTAATAACATTTTGGGGAGTTGTATGAAGACGAATCAACCCTTCCTGAAGTTGTAATTAGGGATTCAATTTTTTCAATTTGAGACCCCACTCATGGGTTATTATGTTTGCAAGTGCTCTAGTTACGGATCTGGTCTCCTCCCTTGCAACCAAGATTCAAGAATGGACGAAGATGCCCCCCCTCCGTTATGCATCTCTTTTATGAGGGCCGACAACTTCAGGAAACAAATAGGCTAAGTGGGCTAAACATACAAGCGTGGCTGTAGAAAACCAATAGATTTTGAATCAGAAACCTGTCGTGCATGTACTCTCTATGTGGTGGTTGAAAACTCATTGAAATTTACAAATGGAACATACCTTGGCACCATCAATAGACTGAAGAGCTGATGGTGGGGTTTGATATCTGGTCTATTATTGCTAAAACCCTCATTTGTAACTATCTGCAATCCGGTTTGGCTATTTTCTTGAAAGCCCTCTTCAAATCATTGTCACGTGCATTATATCTATGAATTAATGGTTTCAAAACCCTGTTTAAACACAACTTTTCCCTCATATTTCCAATAAGTTTTTTGAAAAAAACATACATACATATGGTATAACAATGACCTAAATCATGACTAGCCAAGTCTCTCACTATATTGGGTAGGCTCCTATTATATTATATCATAGATATGCCGAGTGTTTATTCAAAATAGTGGCAGGCGGGCCCTCGAAACCAAAGCTACAGGATTGTTTATGACCTTCTAACTTTATGACTTTCACTGTTAGTTATGGGCTATGATTGACTAGAACTCCCAGCTAGGCCTCTTGGCTATGATCAGCTAGTGGAAGCAACAAACATGGCTCAATATCCTGTGGTGGTAACAATGGGGAAGTTATTCCTCGGGTATGGTGTTTGAATGGGTATTCTGGGTACTTTCTATCTTCTCTTGGTCTGTTGTTGGTTTGACCGTTGGATCAACAGAATCTAGATATGGATCATCAATAGAAACTGGATCTTGATCTCGACAAACAACAGGTGCACAATATGGAAAAACTACAAGCTAAGCTAGAATAATAAGAGGAGCATTTATCCCTTGATAGCGTCGGGGAAGGAGAGAAAATTGTACCTATAGGAGTAAGAAATGGAGCAGCACTGCTGCATAAATAGAGACGTATGAAAGGTATAGATAAAGCCAGAGAGGCACACCTATTTAGAGACTCAGAAGGTGTCAATGCATAACCATAAGCCATGAAAGTTTACCAATCTTGTAACCCTGACTAGATGTACAAGCAAAGCAAGCAGCGCTACTCAAAATTTATGTCCGAGAGGTTCCAATTCGGGGGCTTCCACGAGCAACATAGGCCCGTGTGAAAGATAGATAACAGTTCATATGTACGAGTGAGATAGATAGAATAGCTCGCCCACAAGAAATTTATCGAGAGATATGGATGGATGTAGAAAGAAAAGAAAGGTTCAGGCTGGACAATCTATATTCTAACACTTACAGAGGGCTTTCCTTTCGACATTCCTGTTGATTAAACCTATGATGGAGAGAGGGCTCACCAAAAAAAGGATAGTGAGGTAAAGTAAGTTCATGTTGCTTCCCCATTTATTGGTGGACTAATCTCAGTGGGAATAATGCAAAAAACATTCATCATTCAACATCAATTTTGACTCCCTCTACTCTTAAACAGGTGCGCTGGTTAATTTCTTCTTCCAGCCTACCCCTTAAAGAAGCCCGTGACAGCAAGGATGCCCCGCTAGCCCATTTCTCCTTCTCCCAACCAGCAGGACCAGCCCACCAGCCAGCCTCGTTTCGTTTGTCTCGCCACACATTCTAGCAAAACGTCCTAGCAACACTATCAATATTCTCTAAAACTATGTACATAGTAATTTCTTCCCTACATGTGATAACTGGTCAAGCTGTAACTCCATACCACATTACTACCATGTAGAACTCACACAGATCTATGATAGCTACAAAACAATCTTTTACAATCTCGTTTGGCTCTTGCCTTTTGAAAAATGAACAAATCCTCCTTAGTCCTAGAGGTTCAATAAATTGGCACTTAGGTTTTTCAAAAATATTGAAACTTTCCCTCCCGAAAACCAATAGATACAATTTTAGTTGTATTTGAGCAACTAACTACTCGTACTCTATTTTTTTGGTTTATGTTCGAAAACATTTAACATAGTGGTATTTATCATAATAACAATAATTATCTAATTTTAAATTTTAAGATTGGGATTTATATGCAATGATTTTGTTAAAGTTTATTAGTAAGAATTTGAAATTTCTTAAAGGAAATAAGTGTTTTTAATTTGGTTGTACTGAAAATATTTATGTTTTATTGCATATTAGGTGGGTGCAAACAAAAGAGAGTATATAGTAAGTGTATTTAATAGTTAAAAGCAAGTGTTAGTTTCTTAAAAGTCATAGGACAAATTTGGATGGGTTAGGGTATGTATTCTTCTCTATGTTAAATAAATTCAAATTGTTTTGTGAATGGGGTTGTAAGACCCTTTGTTTTCATCTTGAGAAAATGGAATCCTCTCCTAGTCACTTGCATATTTTAGGTTGTCATAAGAAAAATAGTTTATTTTTATTAAGATGTGAACATTTCATTTTAAGCAATGTGATAATACAGTTTCAACGAGGCATTAACAGATGAAACAAACATGCACATTTGGGATGCTAGTGTTGTGTTATACTTGTCGCAAGAGTGCACGTCTAGGAAGAGTCTAACAAGGTTTGAAGAGGTGGAATAGTTTTGAAGCAAACTTAAGACATTTGAAAAGTTGCATGAAGGCAACTTGGCACTGGTACTAAGTGAACATTCCTTTATCAATGTTGATACCCTCTCCTGCGCACAACCATTTTGTAAGATGAAGAAGAAATATGAGATACATCTGTGGCCCACTAAAGGAGTTGGCAAGGTTGTTGCAACATATATAGATGGCTATGTCATCTTTCAAAAGGAGGTGTTGGAACTTGGAAGGTGACCATTGGAGTAGATTTGTCATGGAGTGCCAAGCATGTGCAAGGATTGGATAAGGATAAAATTATACAAATCCAACAAATAGGCCATATTGGGTTAGGATATTACTATTTTGGGATATCCAAAGTTAAAGGTGCATTTTATGGCAATGTAGTCTAAACACTTGGGTGCATTCCATATCTTAATGGTACCTTGGACTTTTGGTGTGTGTTAGTGGAGTTAGTGAATTTTGTTTAATGAGCACTGGCTAGAATGTGTTTAGTGAAGGAAAAAAGCCCACAAGTTAGAGACTGACTTAACCATTTGGCATTGTAAGGTGTGTTATGCCCTAGTTTGGAGGGGACAACTGGAACCATCTTAGAGAGTGATGGGTTGTGCCATCAACTTAGGTCCACTTACATGGGTTAATGTGTAAAGGTAGCTAGAATGTGTTTAGTGAAGGAAAAAATCCCACAAGTTAGAGAGTGACTTAACCATTTGGCATCGTAAGGTGTGTTATGCCCTAGTTTGGATGGTGTTAGGTTCCTATACCAATAGGTTTCATTTTTCATGATTGACCTGGGAAGTGCCAAATATGTTCATCTTTTCATGCTGCAAAGGTTCCATATTTTGTAAAAGCATTAGAGGAAAATTAAAAAATGTAAAGAGGGTATGCCCCAAAATAAATATCAAAGGGCAAGAAAAATCATTTGATCAGAAAAAATAATAGAAATGAGCCCCAAAGAAAGACCAGGAAAGTGGCTAGCCAAAATGCCACTACTAGCTTGATGGGTGGCCCAACAGTTCAATCTGGACCATTCCATGTTTAAATTGTTGTTGTAGAATAGAGAAAGAATGTCTGTCCAGATAGTTCAAGCTTGGCAGATGCGTAGCTAGGTAGAGAGATTAAGGAGCCCAACTGCTTAATCTGGGCCCTTGGAAGAAATAAGGGTAGATTTAAATAGGAGGGCAGTCAAAAGAAAAGAGGATAATCAGGGTTTGCTAGTTCAAATGCACCCAATCAAATGGAAGAAAAAGTGTTAGGTATATTAGGCTGGGTAGGTAATTTGAGGTTGCAGAAGCAGGTGGGTGCTAATTTCTTGTCTTGTTAAAAAACACTCATATCATCAGTGACATAAGCACTTAGGCAATTATTGGACTGTGGAACAATGGAAGCATGACTAACCCCCCTTCTCCTCCCTCACAACAAACAATCACTAACATCCCTCAAAGAGATTGAGATCTGCTCAAAAACTCTTAACTTCACTCCATTCTCATCAAAAACTTAAGTAAAACTTCTGGTTTGCTTAAAGGCTCAAAGCCACATTTCTTGTGTAAAATCATCATTCCAATTTCCTCTCATGCCTAAGTTCACTTGATAAACTTAGCATTCACTTATACAAGTTCAACCCATAAAGTCATATTAACTCCTAACTCTATTATTTAACTCCCTAAATCATTTTCCCTACCCCTAGTTCTACAAAAATTATATAAAAACCCAAAAATAGTAAATATCCCACCCCTTGGCACTATAGCCATATAACCTAAGTTTGGGGAAATGCTAAGTTCATTTGGAGCCTACATTAACCCCTCCCCATCCACTTACTTTGGAATTAACTTAGCATTTGGCTAAGTTAATAACCATTTCCACCCCCTCACCCATAAACCTTACCACACGACCCTCCGCGATTGTATGTTTTGGGATTAATTTAATCTTTTGTTAAATTAATAACCATGTCTCAAACCACATAATCGGGAACCCATTAACCCAGAGTTTTAAAACCCCCCCCAACATATTATAATATTAAATACGGGCAGGTCCCCGCGTCGAATCGCCCCAACATCTAACCATCCCGTCAACCGTTGATTTGATTTTGGAGCGCCCCCGACGTACGGGAGTTAGCGCCCAATAGCACGACGGTTTTGCCATGGTACAAAAGATGCATGTCCCATTTTGATTGTGTCGGGCCTCCTCTGACACATACCGCCCCCGTACCAAAGGCAGTCCGATAAAACCGTTTACCGCCTTCTGTCCCCGCTGCCAGCGTCATACGCCACGCTAGCCCCCATGCCACTGTTCCGTCCTACCTATCCGCCTAATCATCCGGCCACGTCACCATGCCGTACCAGCTACCCACCAAATGACGTCATGCTAACGTCATCCTGAAAAAGCGCCAAAAGTGCCAAAAGTTCCGAAATTTCATAAAATATGCCAAATCGACCATTTTTGTTCATTTTCATTGGTCAATTTGGAAGCTCCATGCATGCTCTTTTACGTCGTTTGTCTACCCAAGTGAAAATTTGATCATCTGAGCCAATGCCGCCTACAATTTCCACTCCATTGTCGCCATTGAACAAGCTCAACACCCTCGGCGCTATAAATCCAGGTATTTGCCCGAAATTTCACCTGTTTACCCCTGTTTTTGTTATTTTCTCCAGTTTACTTGCATGAAACTCTGCAAATATCCAAACCAAGGACATTTTTGCACCTGAATTCTGCCTAAAATTTACTAAGTAACCCCATGTTAAAAAGAAACCCTGTGAACCCACGGCCATTTGAAAAATCCACCATCAAAAAATCATTTCTAACTAAGTTTTACCGAGAGAATATTTATATTGCCCTTGCATTGACTCCTTTGCCAATATCCCCTTCAGGAACTTCCCTCTTTTGGCCAAAATCATCCTCTTTTCCCTTTGCAAATTGCCCACAGTCTCTTAATGCAGGGAATCTATTAGCCAAAGGCAAGTCTGTCTGAACTCTGCCAAAATTTGCCTCCTTTATCATAACTACAGACAGTAAAAACCATTGCCCCATTTAAACTCAGTCTGCATCTCTTTTTCAAATCCTCAGAAGATTGTTCATCATTCTGTTACTACACAAATCCTGGTTCTAAGGATAAACACAGATAAACTTTAAGATGGCCACTCCCACAACTTTAAATATTTCCCCCTTGAATGCACCACATAGGAATTTGGAGTGGCTGCCCCTTGCTGATAGGGATTACCAAATGAAGGAAACGGTTGAACTAAGTAACAAATATCACACTGAAACCTTTTGTGAGATAAGGAAAAGATACAGAAGCAACGCTGATATCCTTGGTATCTGGGAGTCCAACCTGCCAATTTATTATCTCCCACAAGTAAATGTATTCCCTGATCTCATCCATCAGTGTTGTGAAAATTATGAGCCCAGTCAAAGAGTAGTTTTGGCTCCATCTGGGACTGTCTTGTTCCACATCACCCCTCAAGCCATAAACAAGATGCTAAACTTTGAGCCAACTAAGCCTCTGGTCTCTCTTTCCATGAAACTTCTGCTTGACCAAGGTGCCAAACTTCCCAGCTCAGAGATCACAAGAATTGCCCAGCTGTTCATGCAACCAGATTTTCAGCCCCAGCAGCCTCCTCCTTATCTACATGTGTGGTTTAATGAAACAGGGAGAATGCTAGTAGACATCATATCCTGCATCTTAGGATTCAATACCAATGAGTACGTTGATGAGACAGTCTTGATAATGTTGTCCATGTTTGCTCCAGGACAGCCCCCTGCTGTCCAGTATGATTATGCCACTTTCACAGCTGACAAGATTCATGAGCAATTCATGAACCTGGAAAGAGAAAGAGTGTTCAAACATACCTCCTACATATATCATTTGCTGCTGTACTATCAGCCTGACAGTTTCCTAGTTTTCCTCAGAAAATTAGATGCCAAGGGGGAGCGAAGGTCTGTAATATTTTGGTCATCAGTCTGCCACCAAGTTTATTACTCTCCATATACCTACTGCGAGTTTATTGACCTATTTATACATCCAGCTTCTTCCTTACTAGTAAGCACTCCTCTTCCTAGACTCACTGATGAGATGCAAAAAATTCTACAACTTTCCAAAGCTACAGCATTGGTGACTGGTATTTTTACCAACACCACACAGTAATCAGGATTTATGGCTGTGAGTTAGCCCCTTATAGACTGCCAAAATATGTCCCCATGAGACTCTTTGCCTTGGAATACTTCCGGCAATTTGGTAATGCAAATGTGATTCATTTCTATGGCAAAAGCAAAAAGGCACAACTCAAGATTAGGCATCAATTGGATCCATTCATTTTCAATAAGAGAGAAGAAGCCTGGGAGGAGGCAGACAGGATGTTGAAAAATTTTCTATTACTAAAAACAAGCTTTTATTGGGCACCATATGACCCCAATCACTTTATAAGCCTTAGAAGAATCAAATACAGGCTTGCAGCATATGAACACTACAATATCCCTGAAATTGAACAATATGAAAATCAACAAGAATGGGTAGAGGGTACACTAGTTGAAGAACTTTCTGAGGAAGAGATAGCAGAAAAAGCAATCAAAAACCTCGAAAAAGCAGTTGACTTGGAATCTTTTGGACAGGTGTTTTTTACAGCTCCTCGGCACCTTGGAGAAGCCACCTCATCTGCCACGGCCTCCCAGCAACCTGCCCAAGTAAGTGCCCCACCAGCAGCAACAGAGAAAGGTAAATAAGTGTAGCATTCAGAAGAGCAAGTGCAGAACTTAGAACAGTAAGAAGCAATGGTAGACCGACCTGCTTCTATGGATGAACAAAATCAAGGACAAGACCCTTCTACACAAGCAAAGACAACAGAAATCGCAGTGCTACAGACACCCCTTAATGAGGAAAGGGCAAAGAGAAGGGATAGACAAGAAGAGACCCCTCCAGGGATACCTACTGAGCAGCAAGGGGGAAAGAGACAGAGATTAAAGCCTTTTTCAGAAGAGGAGATGCCATAAGGGCCAACAGAACAACAAGTTCCCCCAAGCATGGAGACATCAGCTATCTCCTTTCAGCAGAGCAAGAGAGACAACAAGGGGTGGAGGTTACATCCACCAGGCAACAGAGCAGACAGGACTCTGACATTAAAAAAGCATTCACAAATATTAAAGCTAGAAATGAGGCAGTGAGATACCAGCTGTACAACCAGTTGCTAAGGATGGTTCCCACTAATCAGTAGAGGCTAATGGCAGCCTATGACATCTAGGAAGGGAAAATGACTCTCAGTCATTTCAGACCTACAACTCAGCAACCACAATCAGCTGCCGATTATATCAGAACCAACCTGGAAATGCTCACCAAGGAAATCCACCCAGTCGACCAAATTGAATTACACAAGCAGACCGGGCAAATAGTATATTCTACTTTGGTAGACAAAACATTGTTAGGCCATAGATTGCAAAACTCTCTGCACAATACTTCTGCCCAACTTGAATTAGAGAAAGCTTCATCACAGGCCAAGGACAATAGAATCAAGTCCTTGGAGGAAATCATTATAGAGTTGGGACACGATCCCACTGATCCCAAGGGTGTACAAGCTTTAATAAAGAAGAAAGACGAAGACATAGCAGCCCTCAGAAGACAAATCAGGCTGCCCGCTATAATGCATCCTCAAACTACAGAGGTAGCACAACAAAAAGAAGAGTAGGATGTGGTAGCTTTGCTTATGACCTTGCATAAAAGGTTGGTAGAAACAGAGAGTGCCTTGGAGGCATCATTACAAGGAAGACAGGGAGAGTTGGCCTCTCATCCAATTCAAATAGCTCAGATTCTTACAGCTGCTCCTCCTACGGCCACCACAGCACTCCCTCCCACTGGTCAAACATCAGAAGCAGGTACTTCAAGTTCAGCACTAGTTTCAACAACAACAACAGTAGCAGCAGAGCAAGAGACCAGCTTGAGTATGGACAATATGATGAAGGAGATAAAGGCCCTCGAAGTGCAGATGGCAGAATTAAAAGAGGCCAAAGAAAAGCTGGCTAAAATTGAGGAAAAATATGGCAAGTCAAAGCAGGATGTAGCTGAGAAGACAAGGGAAGTGAAAGCCCTGGAAAAAATAATAAAGGAGCTGGAAAAAGAGCTTATTTTTTATAAAACTGTAGCTGATGTTAAGAAAATTTTGTGGGCCAAAATTGGCCAATCCATTACAGACCATTGGCAATCCATTGACACCATGCATGAGCAAATGGATTTGATAGGCTTGGCTCAGTTTGAAAACCAAAAGGCTAGAGCATCTTTAGGAAATATGCCTGAGCAAGCTAATAGAATGATCCAATTCCTGAATATTCACACCAAGGAGCAATTGGCAGCAATAGGAATCAGGAATAGGACTGATACTATTTTGCTAATAAAAACAGTACTGACCCTAAGGAATTTTGTGCAAACCTTGGAAAGAAAATGCCAAGAAATGCAAGCAGAAGTAGATGAGTTCAGAATAAAGATCACAGCATTACATAGCAGAGGGCTACCCAGCCTAGTAACCAACGCCGGAAGACTGCTGTCACATGATCAGTATGCCAACAAGGTGAACAATTATGCCTCCAATCAGATCACAGCATCCTCAACCACATCAGAAGAAACAGGACCACCATCTGGACAAAGTGTCTATGACAAACTAGAGAATCTGTTCTACATTGCACACGAGATAAACCATCTCTTTGAATTGCAGCCAAACTTTTATAGATACACTGAAGCTGATGAAACACTGATAAAGATACAAAGGCATCAGCTACCTACAGAGGATTGGTGGAGAGGAATGATGGAGACATTGCTCAGGTGATTTTGTTTATTAATTCTTTTTGTAAGCTACAGGTCAGCAAAAGCAGAGACACGGTCCACCTGGCAAAGGAAGAAAAGGCAGTGCAAGGCAAAAAACAGAACGGTCACTACAGCTCATTGAATGCAAAGAAACCGAGCACCGATGATGAAGACAAAGACAAAGCAGCATTAGGACAGCACACACAGAATGAATGCGCAGCAAGCAGCCGACTCATTCAGCCCAGAAAGTCAAAATTCTTTTGACAAATTGGACAGCTAGCACATTCTTATCTACTACAGCATTTATTCCCTCACTTACTTCTGCTTAATAGTTGGTAAAGGAAGTTATGAGTTCAAGACTTATCCTCATGATATTTTGTGTCTTCTTTTGTATAAATACCCCCCCATAATATGTATTTGGGGTTGGTAATTTCAGTTCTGAACTGCGCTGTAAAATATTGAAGCTGTATAATACAAAGGCTGTTGGAATTTCACTATGCTAAATCGTCTGAATGTGGAGTTGAAATCCTGAGAAATACTACAGAATCCTTGCGTCATTTATGGATCAATAAGTCTCTCTTCTCTGTGTTTTTATGCTTTTTATGTATGCAACTTCATGTATGTTCCATAAACTTGGTAGCAGAGAAGAAGAATAGCACAGAATTTGTCCATTAAACACACTGTGTTCAATCTCAGCTATTGTGTATGTTTTCTTCAGAATTAGTCATAATTAGGAATTCTTAATTGCTCCTGTTTGCACTAGTTCTTTCACTATGAATGTTGCTTAGGAATTCTTCATTGCTCCTTAGCAATTCTTCATGCATTTTCCTTCTACCAGCATAATGGAAGATTCTTGATTGCCTTTCATTCACTGAGTTCATTCCATCATTTCAGATATCAAAATTGCTCCTGAATCGACTACCCTTCTCTGTAGCAAACTCCTTTGACCAAATAAACATTTCAACATTTCACCAATTCATTCACTCTGACTCCATCTACCCAATGGAAGAAACTGCTTTCTACTTGCCCCCTGTTCCACCTGAAATTACTTTGCATCAAACCCAAAACAAAATCCGTGTATAATAACTAGCCTAAAATATTCTGAAAACAAAGCCAAAATATAAAGAGAGAGCCCTCTCTGGTTGTAGGTAGGCTAGGGCTTGCAGCTAAAAGATTGGTTAGTGGTTACCTCGGCCGTATTCCCTTCAGAAGGCAGGGAACAACCTGAGTGATATCATCATTGGCGACTCCGCTGGGGACTGAATGTTTATTTGTAACTACTGTTTATTTTCTAAAACTACAGATGGAGCCTGAAGTTAGCCAGGTAGCCTCCGAAACTGTTCTTGTTGTGCATTTACATGAGTAAGCAAAAGCTGCTTTAGTCAATCTCCAGCATAGTTCTAGACTCTAAATAGCGGTTCCAAACATCTGATTAGTTTCCACTATTTTAACTTATTCAAGGGGAAAACTCAAAGCCTCTCATATTTCAAAGAAAATACCAAAACAGATTTAGAAGCTGGCTCCAAAGAACAAAAATCGGTATACTAGGTCAAACCCTGACCCAGATCCTCTAGCTGTTTTTGACAATCCCAACTTAATCCCAAAGATCCTTAGGAAACAAGAGGAACAAGAAGATTTTGCTGATTCAAGCCCTGAAACAGTTCAACAAAACTATATTCCAACCCCTGCTAAAGCTTCAATCCATCCTCACATTGCTCCTACTTCCCCTAGTTCTTCATCCACCTCTCAAAACACATTCCCTACACCTCCATCCACTGCACATACTTCAACTCCAATCCCTACAGTTCCAGCTGTCCGATTTCTTCTTGTTGTCCCATTTGTCACTGTAAATATGGCAAATAGATATGCTCCTTTACAGTTACCTGCAAATCCAGGGGCTATGCCTCAGGATTATCAAAGTAAGATCACATATTTTGATGGTACGAGCTCTTACACAGCCCAGCAACACACTAAGAAAATGCAGGACTATTTTGAGAATTATGAAATTGACGATGATGATGTAAGAATGAAGATTTTCGTCCAAAGTCTAACTAGTGATGTTAGGACTTGGTTTAGAACACTTGCTGTCAACTTTATAGCCAATCCTGATGCCCTTTATCAGTCATTTTTTAATAGGTGGGAAAAAAAAGGATCCATTGCACATCCTATCAGAGTATGACAGTATAAAAAGAGGCCCACAAGAAACTGTCCTAGATTATTGTGCTAGATTCAACAATGTATACAATGCCATCCCTCAAAACCTTAGACCTCCACCTGAATTAGCCTTAATCAAATTCCCTGATGGATTTGATTCTGACATGGCATATCAATTGAGGGAAAGGGCCCCTCCAACCTTAGCAGACATGCAGAATATAGCTGTTAGTGTAGAGGCAAACCTCATTGCTAAACGAAATCGGGAAAGAGCTGAAAGAAGAACAACTTTTAAGGAAGAACCTTCAGCATTTGAACAAAAGCTTGATGCAATCATCAAAGGTATGGACAGACTTGGGGATAGGGTGGAAACCATCAAAAGAAATTCATCATGGGAAGGTCAACCAAATACAACAAGGACCCCAAATTTTAGAAAAAACCAAAATCCAAATGTTGGAAGGGCGGGCCCTGATTAGAACATCAGACCTCCATTTCAAGAAAACTATGCCGAAGCCTTAACATTTAGTGAACCAACAGAGGACCCTCATATCAACTTGATGGGTTTAGACAGTGAACAGCAAGTCTTTCTAACACAAGAAGATCAAGAGGCCCATAATTTCAATCAACTTCAAACTAAATCAGGAGAATCATTCGATTTTAGAGAAGGCTATGATGCGACAGTCTATGAGGTTCATAAATTGTATAAATTAAGAGAACCATAGATGTGCCTAAACCTACCAAGATCAAGGATATCAAGCAACCAAAGAAAGTAAAAGATAAAGCTGCGCTCACAGAACCCTCTGATAAAACAGACCCAAACCCAAGAGAAGTTACTGTGGAAGATATATCAGATGTACAGCCCACAAAAAATTAGACATTTACATGTCCTCCCACAAAATCAAATTCAAACAGTGTTCCTGAAAATATTTCCAAAAAAGAGGTACTTCAAAACAACATTCAAAATCAAGAGAAAGTCATTGGAAATCCAGCTAAAAAGGAAAAGTTTGCCACCCACAACACAAAAGTGCAGATAGAAAAACCCTTTAATTTAGAAATAGAAATAGGTAAGCTGAAAATAGCTATTCCACTTTCTGAAATGGCCAAACATGAAGTATTTAGATAGCAAATCAATAAGTCACTCCAAATACCAGACAATAGGGATGCAGTTAATGTTCTTGATGATCAACCAGAGTTAATTTTTGGTCTTGAAGTTAATGGAAAAACAACGAATGGAGGAGTTCCACATTTTTATGTCAATTTAAACATTCATGACAAGGTGTTACACAATGCAATGTTTGATTCAGGAGCTTCCCATAACCTAATGTCTAAATCTGTGATGGAAAGACTAGACCTAGACATCACAAGACCCTATAAAGATTTGTTCTCATTTGATTCCAGCCAGGTCAGGTGTCTAGGCCTAATCAAAGACCTTTGTGTAGCCTTAGTCCAATATCCAGCTAAAACAATCTTGATGGATGTGGTGGTAGTTGACATTCCACCCAAGTATGTCATGCTGTTATCCAAATCTTGGGGTGCAAAACTCCAAGGATCCTTGCAATTAGACATGTCCTATGCCACTATTTTAGTCTTTGGACAACCAAAGAGATTATACCAAGAAACATTAATGAAATATGTGGTTAGCAGTCAAGAAAAGCCTCAAAACTTCCCCATCTATGCAATGCATTCTGACATGGACTCATTCATTCTATATAATGCTGACATGTGTCCCAAAGCTGATGCCAAACTCCTAATAACAACACCACCAGAAAGTATAAATGAACAATCCACTGCTCAAGATCAAAAAATTGTTGATGTGATTAATACAACAAATGAAAATGACATATCACGCAACACACAAAATCCAAATCTGCCCACTGAACAAACTTCCAAAACTCTTAAGGTAAGTCATAACCAAGAAATCTTATGGTACTTAGAGTTTGATGGTTCTATGAACAAATTAGGAGTAGGGGCAGGTGTTTGGATACACAACATGCAGAATGACCATGCTGAAGGTCATGCATATAGGTCAAATTTCAGATGCACAAACAATATGGCCGAGTATGAAGCCCTATTATTAGGACTCAAATTGATCAGAGGCCTAGGGGCAACCAAGGTCTCAATTTTAGGGGATTCAGATCTGATCATACAACAAATGAAGGGAAATTTTGTTACTAATGATCTTAGGTTAAGGGCTTACAAAGGGGCAGCCATTGAAATACTTAACACTTTCTTAGAATCTCAGATAACCAAAATCCCTAGAAAGCACAATTTACATGCACATAGCTTGGCAACTTTTGCCAGCACTTACAAGCTTCCTTTTGAGCCCAATCACGGTTTCACTGCCGAAATCAAACATAGACCTGCTGTCCCTGATAATGTCAAAAATTGGCAGATCTTTGAAAATGACACACAGATAAATAACTTTCTGACTCTGAAGGAAGAATTCTCTAACATCAACATTGATACCAGCACTGTGGATGACCAACAACAGATAGACAGAATTGAACAAAATATATCAGCTGAAGTAGCAAATCTGATCTTGCACCCAACCATTTTTTATGTCAAAAAGGTATGAAAACTGAAGCAAACAGATTGTGATGAAATAGCTGAGGCAGAAGCCGAAGTAATTGAACTAAAAGACAATTTTCTGCCCACAGGTTCAACCCCTTTGGAGGATTTATTCGATTCAAATGACATTTCAAGGAAGCCAAAAATGCAACCACTGAATGCTGAAATTGAGGACTGTAACATTAGAACCACACAATATCCCAGAATGGTAAAACTATCCAAAGCATTGCTTGCTGATCAGAAATTGAAATACATTGACTTGTTTAAGGAATTCCAAGATGTGTTTGGTTGAGGTTATGAAGACCTCAAATCCTATGATACCTCAGTCATCCAACATACTATACCTTTGAAAGAGAATCAAAAACCTTTTAAACAAAAGCTTAGAAGAGTGAATCATGTCCTTCTCCCTCTGATTGAAAAAGAAGTTAAACGAATGTATGAAGCAGGAATCATTGCTCCAATTAGGTTCTCAGAGTGGATTTCAAATCTAGTACCTACTAGGAAGAAAATGGGAGAGATAAGACTGTGTGTTGACTTAAGAAATTTGAACAAGGTCTCTCTCAAAGACCATTACCCCTTGCCTAAAATGGATTATATCTTACAAAGGGTAGTGGGAGCCTCTAGGATTTCATTGTTAGATGGATTCTTAGGATTCAATCAGATTTTAGTCCACCCAGATGATGAAGACAAAACTGCCTTTACAACACCTTGGGGAACCTTTAAATATGTCAAAATGCCTTTTGGACTCAAAAATGCAGGGGCCACTTTTCAAAGAGCAATGGATATAGCCTTCACCAAAGAAATCCATGATTTCCTAGTAATCTACCTTGATGATCTCACTGCCTTTTCAAAATCAGACCAAGAACACTTAGAACATTTGAGGCAAGTGTTCCTAATTTGTAGAAAATATGGCATATCATTGAATCCACAGAAATCATTGTTTGGCCTAGAGGAAGGCAAGCTCCTAGGTCACATCATTTCAAAATATGGCATTAGGATCGACCCAGACATAATTCAAGCTATCCTTCAAGTGCCTCATCCAAGAAACATTAAAGAACTACAAGCTTTTCTAGGGAAGATTAACTTCTTGAGAAGATTCATTCCTAATTTGGCCGAGCTCATAAGACTATTAAACAATATGCTGAAGAAAGATTCTAAAGTAAAATGGACCATGGAAGCCAAACAAGCCTTTGAGGACATCAAAAGAGCTTTGACAAATACACCAGTCCTCACAAGTCCCAGGTTTGATAGAGATTTCATCATTTTTTCCTTTGCATCTGAGCATACAATTGCTGTTGTCCTGTTGCAAAAGGATGACCAAGGGTGTGAGAAGCCCATTGCTTTCTTCAGCAAAGCTCTTAGAGATGCTCCCTTAAAATATCAGTTCATGAAAAAGCAAGCTTATGCCCTTGTAAAATCCATCAAGGAACCACACTAGTTGCTTCGAAACACGTCGACAAATGACCTGTCCTGACGATGACGATGAACCACACTAGTTGGTTCGAAATGCATCGACAAATGGTATTCCATGTGATTTTCGCTAAAAAATCTCTCACAAGCCATCAAGGATTTCAGAATTTACATTTTATACTCACATGTGATTGCATATGTCCCAAATGTTGTGGTTAAGTACATTTTAACTCAAGAAGGAATTGAAGGCAAGAGGGGCAAATGGATTGCCAATATCTTAGAATATGACATTGAAATCAAGCCTACAAAACTGATAAAAGGACAAGGGCTAGCCAAACTAATGACTGAAACCAATTTCCAAGCCCTTGACATCAATGAACTAGACAACAAAGAGGAGATGGCGACTCCACAGATCAATCAAGCCTTTTTACAATCACCGTGGTATGTTGACATATGTTTTGTATTGTTAAACCTGCAAGTTCCTCCAGGGTTGTCTAGGACTAAAAAGAGATTATTGAAAATGAAGGCATCAAAATTTTGTATCTTAGACTATGTTTTGTTTTGGAAAAATCATGAAGGTGTTTTGCTTAATTGCCTAACATTGGATGAAACTAACAAAGTCCTTAAGGAATTTCATGTAGGTGACTGTGGAGGACACATATACTGGAAATCAACAGCTGATAAAATCCTAAGGGCTGGATTTTATTGGCCCTCCCTGTTTGCTGATGTGAAAAAATTTGTGATGTCTTGCCATAAATTCCAGATCTTTGAAGGCAAGAGAAAGCTGTTACCTTTACCACTCAAACCTATTTCAACTGAAAGACCATTCCAGCAATGAGGTTTAGACTTCATTGGGGAAATCCACCCTTCATCTTCTGGCCAACACAGGTGGATTTTGACTGCCACAGACTACTTTACCAAATGGATAGAAGCCATCCCTTGTAGGCAAGCCAATGATTCAATCATCATCCAATTTCTAGAAACCAACATCTTGTCCATATTTGGCTATCCAAATAAAATTATTACAGACAATGCTGGTGCTTTCAAATCCAAAAGAATGATCAACTTTTGCCATAAATACCACATGACCTTGGGCCATTCCATAGCCTATTACCCTCAAGGCCATGGCCTTGCCGAGTCCTCCAACAAAAGCCTCATCAACATCATCAAAAAGGTCTTGGAGGAGAACAAAAAGAATTGCCATAAGAAGCTGGTAAATGCAGTATGGGCAGACAGATTGACCACTAAAAGATCTATTGGTACAAGTCCCTATGAATTGGTTTATGGAATGGAGGCAAGATTCCCTTCATCCTTGGGAATCCCTGTGATCAAGTTGCTGCAAGAAATACAAGCAGAGCCAAATGATATTCAGAGAATGATCAATCAAACTATTCACTTGCAGCAAACAAGAGAGGAAGTATATCAGAGAACCTAGGTTCTACAAGATAAACTCAAGAATATCTTTGATAAAAGAACAAAAGCTGAGGATTTGTACATAGGAAACAAAGTACTGAGGTGGGACTCTAGGAGGGAAGATAAAGGGAAACATGGAAAATTTGATTTTCTTTGGAAAGGACCTTATGTTATTCATGATGTACAAGGTAACAACACTTTTTTTCTGAAGAGTTTGGATGGCGCAAACACTCAAGAAGGCCCAGTCAATGGGAGAATGCTCAAACATTATTTTGATCTCCTTTGATGAACACAACACAGCTGTATATTGTACATAAATATTTGTATTTGTAGCAGTTTTATTTACAGTAGATTGATAAGGAACCAAATGGAGCAAATTTTGAAGAAAAATCAGGGAACTGCATCACCTATTGATTTGTATTTTGAGTCCACCATAAGAAATCAAGAAAAGTGCTTGTGAAGTATGAAGATAATGATAAGCACTCAGAAAAACCAGCAAGAAGTAGAGCTGTAATTTCAGATAGAACAACTCAAAAGCTACTACATACAGGTTACAAAGATTCAGATCATTGGTCTTCAAGAAAAGGAAGTTTCAGACTACAGCAGGGTTGAAAAATAAGGCAATCTGACCTACTATTCTTGGCCTTTCACAAGGAAAGGCCATCCCCAAGTGGAGCCACTGTTAGGTTCCTATACCAATAGGTTTCATTTTTCATGATTGACCTGGGAAGTGCCAGATATGTTCATCTTTTCACGCTGCAAAGGTTCCATATTTTATAAAAGCATTAGAGGAAGATTAAAAAATGTAAAGAGGGTATGCCCCAAAAGAAAGATCAAAAGGCAAGAAAAATCATTTGGTTAGAAAAAATAATATAAATGAACCCCAAAGAAAGACCAGGAAAGTGGCTAGCCAAAATGCCACTGCTAGCTTGATGGGTGGCCCAATAGTTCAATCTGGACCATTCCATGTTTAAATTGTTGTTGTAGAATACAGAAAGGATGTCTGTCCAGACATTTCAAGCTTGGCAGATGAGTAGCTAGGTAGAGAGATTAAGGAGCCCAACTGCTTAATCTGGGCCCTTGGAAGAAATAAGGGTAGATTTAGATAGGAGGGCAGTCAAAAGAAAAGAGGATAATCAGGGTTTGCTAGTTCAAATGCACCCAATCAAATGGAAGAAAAAATGTTAGGTATATTAGGCTGGGTAGGTAATTTGGGGTTGCAGAAGCAGGTGGGTGCTAATTTCTTGTCTTGTTAAAAAACACTCATATCATCAGTGACATAAGCACTTAGGCAATTGTTGGACTGTGGAACAATGGAAGCATGACTAACCCCCCTTCTCCTCCCTCACAACAAACACTCACTAACATCCCTCAAAGAGATTGAGATCTACTCAAAAACTCTTAACTTCACTCCATTCTCATCAAAAACTTAAGTAAAACTTCTGGTTTGCTTAAAGGCTCAAAGCCACATTTCTTGTGTAAAATCATCATTCCAATTTCCTCTCATGCCTAAGTTCACTTGATAAACTTAGCATTCACTTATACAAGTTCAACCCATAAAGTCATATTAACTCCTAACTCTATTATTTAACTCCCTAAATCATTTTGCCTACCCCTAGTTCTACAAAAATTATATAAAAACCCAAAAATAATAAATATCCCACCCCTTGGCACTATAGCCATATAACCTAAGTTCGGGGAAATGCTAAGTTCATTTGGAGCCTACATTAACCCCTCCACGTCCACTTACTTTGGGATTAACTTAGCATTTGGCTATGTTAATAACCATTTCACCCTCCGTGCTTTTATGTTTTGGGATTAATTTAATCTTTTGTTAAATTAATAACCATGTCTCAAACCACATAACCAGGAACCCATTAACCTAAAGTTTTAAAACCCCCCGTGACATATTATAATATTAAATATGGGTGGGTCCCCACGCCGTATCGCCCCAACATCTAACCATCCCGTCAACCGTTGATTTGTGCCCGACAGATCCGATGGCCCAGGTAGATTTCGGAGCACCCCCGACGTATGGGAGTTAGCGCCCGATAGCACAATGGTTTTGCCATCGTACAAAAGACGCGTGTCCCGTTTTGATTGCGTCGGGCCTCCGCTGAGACATACCACCCCTGTACCAAAGGCGGTCTGATAAAACCGTTTATCGCCTTCTGTCCCCGCTGCCAGCGTCATACGCCACGCCAACCCCATGCCACTGTTCTATCCTACCTGTCCGCCTAATCATCCGACCATGTCACCATGCCATACCAGCTACCCGCCAAATGACATCATGCTGACATCATCCTGAAAAAGCACCAAAAGCGCCAAAAGTTCTGAAATTTCATAAAATATGCCAAATCGACCATTTTTGTTCATTTTCATTGGTCAATTTGGAAGCTCCGTGCATGCTGTTTTACGTCGTTTGTCCGCCCAAGAGCAAATTCGATCATCTGAGCCGCTGCCGCCTGCAATTTTGACTCCATTGTCGCCATTGAACTAGCTCAACACCCTCGACGCTATAAATCCAGGTATTTGCTTGAAATTTCACCTGTTTACCCCTGTTTTCGCCGTTTTCTCTAGATTACTTGCATAAAACTCTGCAAATATCCAAACCAAGGACATTTCTGCACCTGAATTCTGCCCAAAATTTACTAAGTAACCCCCTGTTCAAAAGAAACCCTGCGAACCCGCGACCATTTGCAAAATCCACCATCAAAAAATCATTTCTAACTAAGTTTTGTCGAGAGAATCTTCACATTGCCCTTGCATTGACTCCTTTGCCAATATCCCCTTCAGGAACTTCCCTCTTTTTGCCAAAATCATCCTCTTTTCCCTTTGCAAATTGCCCATAGTCTCTTAATGCAGGAAATCCATTAGCCAAAGGCAAGTCTGTCTGAACTCTGCCAAAATTTGCCTCCTTTATCATAACTACAGACAGTAAATACCATTGCCCCATTTAAACTCAGTCTGCATCTCTTTTGCAAATCCTCAGAAGCTTGTTCATCATTCTATTGCTGCACTAATCCTGGTTCTAAGAATAAACATAGATAAACTTTAAGATGGCCACTCCCACAGCTTTAAATATTGCCCCCTTGAATGCACCACATAGGAATTTGGAGTGGCTACCCCTTGCTGACAAGGATTACCAAATGAAGGAAACAGTTGAACTAAGTAACAAATATCACATTGAAACCTTTTGTGAGATAAGGAAAAGATACAGAAACAACACTGATATCCTTGGTGTCTGGAAGTCCAACCTGCCAATTTATTACCTCCCACAAGTAAATGTATTCCCTGATCTCATCCATCAGTGTTGTGAAAATTATGAGCCCAGTCAAAGAGCAGTTTTGGCTCCATCTGGGACTGTCTTGTTCCACATCACCCCTCAAGCCATAAACAAGATGCTAAACTTTGAGCCAACTAAGCCTCTGGTCTCTCTTTCCATGAAACTTCTACTTGACCAAGGTGCCAAACTGCCCAGCTCAAAGATACAAGAATTGCCTAGCTGTTCATGCAACCATATTTTCAGCCCCAGCAGCCTCCTCCTTATCTACATGTGTGGTTTAATGAAACAGGGAGAATGTTGGTAGACATCATATCCTGCATCTTAGGATTCAATACCAGTGAGTATATTGATGAGACAGTCTTGATAATGTTGTCCATGTTTGCTCCAGGATAGCCCCCTGCTGTCCAGTATGATTATGCCACTTTCATAGCTGACAAGATTCATGAGCAATTCATGAACCTGGAAAGAGAAAGAGTGTTCAAACATACCTCCTACATATATCATTTGCTACTATACTATCAGCCTGATAGTTTCCCAGTTTTCCTCATAAAATTAGATGCCAAGGGGGAGCGAAGGTCTGTAATGTTTTGGTCATCAATCTGCCACCATGTTTATTACTCTCCATATACCTACTGCGAGTTTATTGACCTATTTATACATCCAGATTCCTCCTTACTAGTAAGCACTCCTCTTCCTAGACTCACTAATGAGATGCAAAAAATTCTACAACTTTCCAAAAGCTACAGCATTGGTGACTGGTATTTTTACCAACACCACACAGTAATCAGGATTTATGGCTATGAGTTAGCCCCTTACAGACTGCCAGAATATGTCCCCATGAGACTCTTTGTCTTGGAATACTTCCGGCAATTTGGTAATGCAGATGTGATTCATTTCGATGGCAAAAGCAAAAAGGCACAGCTCAAGATTAGGCATCAATTGGGTCCATTCATTTTCAATAAGAGAGAAGAAACCTGGGAGGAGGCAGACAAGATGTTGAAAATTTTTCTGTTACTAAAAACAAGCTTTTATTGGGCACCAGATGACCCGAATCACTTTATAAGCCTTAGAAGAATCAAATACAGGCTTGCAGCATATGAACACTACAATATCCCTGAAATTGAACAATATGAAAATCAACAAGAATGGGTAGAGGGTACACTAGTTGAAGAACTTTCTGAGGAAGAGATAGCAGAAAAAGCAATCAAAAACCTCAAAAAAGAAGTTGAGTTGGAATCTTTTGGACAGGTGTTTTTTACAACTCCTCGGCACCTTGGTGAAGGCACCTCATCTGCCACGGCCTCCCAGCAACTTGCCTAAGTAAGTGCCCCACCAGCAGCAACAGAGAAAGGTAAAGAAGTGCAGCATTCAGAAGAGCAAGTGCAGAACTTAGAACAGCAAGAAGCAATGGCAGACCGGCCTGCTTCTACACATGAACAAAGTCAAGGACAAGACCCTTCTACACAAGCAAAGACAACAGAAATCCTAGTGCCACAGACACCCCTTAATGAGGAAAGCGCAAAGAAAAGGGATAGACAAGAAGAGACCCCTCCAGGGATACCTACTGAGCAGCAAGGGGAAAAGAGACAGAGATTAAATCCTTTTTCAGAAGAGGAAATGCCAGAAGGGCCAACAGAACAGCAAGTTCCCCCAAGCATGGAGACATCAGCTAGCTCCTTTCAGCAGGAGCAAGAGAGACAACAAGGGGTGGAGGTTACATCCACCAGGCAACAGAGCAGACAAGGCTCTGACATTAAAAAAGCATTCACAGATATTAAAGCTAGAAATGAGCCAGTGAGATACCAGCTGTACAACCAGTTGCTAAGGATGGCTCCCACTAATCAGCAGAGGCTAATGGCAGCCTATGACATCCAGTAAGGGAAAATGACTCTCAGTCATTTCAGACCTACAACTCAGCAACCACAATCAGCTGCCGATTATATCAGAACCAACCTGGAAGTGCTCGCGAAGGATATCCACCCAATCGACCAGATTGAATTACACAAGCAGACCAGGGAAATGGTATATTCTACTTTGGCAGACAAAACATTGTTAGCCCATAGATTGCAAAACTCTTTACACAATACTTCTACCCAACTTGAATTAGAGAAAGCTTCATCACAGGCCAAGGACAATAGAATCAAGTCCTTGGAGGAAATCATTATAGAGTTGGGACATGATCCCACTGATCCCAAGGGCATACAAGCTTTAATAAAGAAGAAAGACGAAGACATAGCAGCCCTCAGAAGACAAATCAGGCTGCCAGCTACAATGCATCCTCAAACTACAGAGGTAGCACAACAAAAAGAAGAGCAGGATGTGGTAGCTTTGCTTATGACCTTGCATAAAAGGTTGGTAGAAATAGAGAGTGCCTTGGAGGCATCATTACAAGAAAGACAGGGAGAGTTGGCCTCTCAGACAATTCAAACAGCTCAGATTCTTACAGCTACTCCTCCTACGGCCACCACAGCACTCCCTCCCACTGGTCAAACATTAGAAGTAGGTACTTCAAGTTCAGCACCAGTTTCAGCAACAACAACAATAGCAGCAGAGCAAGAGACCAGCTTGAGTATGGACAATATGATGAAGGAGATAAAGGCCCTGGAAGTGCAGATGGCACAATTGAAAGAGGCCAAAGAAAAGCTGGCTAAAATTGAGGAAAAATATGACAAGTCAAAGCAGGATGTAGCTAAGAAGACAAGGGAAGTGAAAGCCCTGGAAAAAAGAATAAAGGAGCTGGAAAAAGAGCTTACTTTTGATAAAACTCTAGCTGATGTCAAGAAAATTTTGTGGGCCAAGATTGGCCAATCCATTACAGATCACTGGAAATCCATTGAAACCATGCATGAGCAAATGGATTTGATAGGCTTGGCTCAATTTGAAAACCAAAAGGCTAGAGAATCTTTAGGAAATATGCCTTAGCAAGCTAATAGAATGATCCAATTCTTGAATACTCACACCAAGGAGAAATTGGCAGCAATAGGAATCAGGAATAGGACTGATACTATTTTGCTAGTAAAAAGAGTATTGACCCTAAGGAATTTTGTGCAGACCTTGGAAATAAAATGCCAGGAAATGCAAGTAGAAGTAGATGAGTTCAGAATAAAGATAACAGCATTACAGAGCAGAGGACTACCTAGCCTAGTAACCAGCGCCGGAAGATTGTTGTCACATGATCAGTATGCCAACAGGGTGAACAATTATGCCTCCAATCAGTTCACAGCGTCCTCAATCACATCAAAAGAAATAGGACCACCATCTGGAGAAAGTGTCTATGACAAACTAGAGAATATGTTCTACATTGCACATGAGATAAACCATCTCTTTGAATTCCAACCAAACTTTTATAGATACACTGAAGCGATGAAACACTGATAAAGATACAAAGGCATCAGCTACCTACAAAGGATTGGTGGAGAGGAATGATGGAGACATTGCTCAGGTGATTTTGTTTATTAATTCTTTTTGTAAGCTACAGGTCAGCAAAAGCAGAGACACGGTCCACCTGGCAAAGGAAAAAAAGGCAGTGCAAGGCAAAAAATAGAACGGTCATTACAACTCATTGAATGCAAAGAAACCGAGCACCGATGATGAAGACAAAGACAAAGCAGCATCAGGACAGCACACACAGAATGAATGCGCAGCAAGCAGCCGACTTATTCAGCCCAGAAAGTCAAAATTCTTCTGACAAATTGGACAGCTAGCACATTCTTATTTACTACAGCATTTATTCCCTCACTTACTTCTGCTTAATAGTTGGTAAAGGAAGTTATGAGTTTAAGACTTATCCTCATGATATTTTGTGTCTTCTTTTGTATAAATACCCCCCCCATAATATGTATTTGGGGTTGGTAATTTCAGTTCTGAACTGCGCTGTAAACTATTGAAGCTATATAATACAAAGGCTATTGGAATTTCACTGTGATGAATCATCTGAATGTGGAATTGAAATCCTGAGAAATGCTATAGAATCCTTGCATCATTTATGGATCAATAAGTCTCTCTTCTCTGTGTTTTTATGCTTTTTATCTATGAAACTTCATGTATGTTCCATAAACTTGGTAGCAGAGAAGAAGAATAGCATAGAATTTGTCCATTAAACACTCTGTGTTCAATCTTAGCTATTATATATGTTTTCTTCAGAATTAGTCATAAATAGGAATTCTTAATTGCTCCTGTTTGCACTAGTTCTTTCGCTATGAATGTTGCTTAGAAATTCTTCATTGCTCCTTAGCAATTCTTCATGCATTTTCCTTCTACCAGCATAATGGAAGATTCTTGATTGCCTTTCATTCACTGAGTTCATTCCATTATTTCAGATATCAAAATTGCTCCTGAATTGACTACCCTGCTCTGTAGCAAACTCCTTTGACCAAATAAACATTTCAACATTTCACCTGTTCATTCACTCTGACTCCATCTACCCAATGGAAGAAACTGCTTTCTACTTGCACCCTGTTCCACCTGAAGTTACTTTCCATCAAACCCAAAACAAAATCCATGTATAATAACTAGCCTAAAATATTCTGAAAACAAATCCAAAATATAAAGAGAGAGCCCTCTCTGGTTGTAGGTAGGCTAGGGCTTGCAGCTAAAAGATTGGTTAGTGGTTACCTCGGCCGTATTCCCTTCAGAAGGCAGGGAACAACCTGAGTGATAATAGATGGGACAATTGGAACCATCGTAGAGTGTGATGGGTTGTGCCATCAACTTAGGTCCACTTACATGTGTTTAGGTGTAAAGGTACCCCATGAGTTGAGGAAAATGATTAAAATGCTTACCTCTATAAAGTGTTTATGATATAAGATTAATGATTTTTTGTTGGAGAATGGAAGAGGAAAATAATAGAGGAGAGGTATTGAGGTTTGTTGTAAATTAATCAAAAGGAAGTGAAAGTGTCTCTTTTTAGGAGGATTGTTCAAGTTGTCTCTTCAAATAGGACTAAATGTTAGTTGTGGCTAGGGAGTTGGCCTCAAAATCCTTGATTGGGTACTCTACAAATCCAAAAACTAACATATCTAAGCTAGTCCATTAGATAGATTCATCTTGGGCAAAGGTTGCAAAAGCTAAGGTGCAAATCTCACCTCTTCAATGAGGGTTTTAAACCTTCCATTTTAGAATGCTAAAAACAAGGTAACAATATTGAAATGGGGTCCTTGATTTAACCAAAACCCAATGCGAATGCTTAAACCATGGTGTGATTCTTTCTATGTGGGTTTGGCATTGAAGAGTGAAATCTATCTCATCCTCACAAGAGAGCTCGTGGTTGAATATTACAACAAAATGGGGCACACCATATTCTTATAGGGTTTCAAGGTATAGGTATGTGAGGGAAGTGGAAAAAACCCAAACTTCATGTTCAGTCAAAGGAGGAGTATGTGTTATAGGTGTCTCTAGAGGTATTAACAAAGGTGAAGTTGTTGTAGGGAAAAGTATCCGATTCGGATGACCCTATCCCACTCTAAGGGTGATAGTACCTCAGCAACAACTGTAAACAAAACTACTTAAGGTTTACTTCTTTATGAAAGCAAGAGAGAATGAAGAAATGCACTAATCGTTGCCTTGCGCTTAATATTTGCTCCAATCTCTTCTCTTTGCTGCTTGCTCCTAGCTCTTTGCTCTTTTGCTGGCCCAGCTACAGTGAGATCCTGCAAAATAACAAAGAAGGAAACTACAAGAAGCATGCATTCATAACTGATTCAAGGATTAGCATAAATCAAATATACAATCATCACAATACATCATTGAAACAAATGCATATAGAAGAACCTCAATAGCTTTTATTAATGGAAGAAGTAAAGTTCTGAGAAGGTTACAACCATTGAAGGCTCCAATCCAGCAACACCTCCCAGCAGAAAGAATTTCTCCTCTTCACCTCCTTCAAGCAATCACCCAATAGTTCTATAGTGAAACCAACAGCATATCATTACTTTGCACAAAATTCCAACCTGTTGAGCTCATAGGAGAGAGCTCAATATATAGATGAATTGAGAAAGGATGAGTCAGCTTGCAACTGATGTGTAGCTGCCTTGTGTCCTCTCTCTCTTCAGTTGATCTTCAGTTCTTGAGTCCACTTGGAGAACCTTGCTTCCACTTGGAGAAACAGAGCCTCTGACTCATCACAAGGCGAAATCCCTGATCCAAGTGTCATTTTTGGAAGATTCCAGAGCAATGACTCAGTGTGCCACTTGTCCCATCTCGCTCAGCGCAGGTGGCCTTTGTTCTACCTGCTTTGCAACGCAGGTACACCATGGAGGAGTTGAGTTTTAGCGCAGAAGCCTAGTGGAGCACCTGCTTTGATTTCAGGATTGCTTGTTTTTGAGTGTTTTCAGGTGGAGAACTGATCTGAGAGCTGTTGGTTTGCTGACCTTGTTCCTCTAGGGGTAGGAACATCATGTTTAGGGACTTCGGATTCCTTGGATTATTGACAATTCATGCCTGATACTGCAAGGCACAAAATTGTCTATAACAGATGCCCCCTAAAGTATGAGGTCGTTTATCGGGTGAAATGCTTTATTAGGAGGATCCGAAGTTCATTCAATCTGCTGAGAAGTGTCCTGTAATAAGATACAATACAATACATTATTTTTCATACTTTTTCATGATCTAGCTGAGGCGGGCATTCCCATGCTCAGCTTTATAAATTCATTTTGGTACATAGAACAGACGATCGTCTGATGGTAGACTGATAATTCTCTGCTGAAATTATCATCCTTTGAGAAGGATGATCATCTGCTGCAATGATGTACACATCAAATGTCTTTATATCCTGAATATATATCGCAGCCCAGATGGATGAAACTAGATCCGGGGTCTTCAATCTCTTCCGATCTTCACTCGATGTACAAGTCGATCCATGTGAGAATTTCTTGAAGTCGAACATGGAAAGACATCGCTTGATTACCGGCCAATGATGTAAACCGTTAACAAGCGCGAGAGGAATCACCGATAAGGATGATGACCCTCAAGGTACAGCAGTACAATTCACTTGGTGGGAATAAAGGACTTGGTGTCGACCACCATGCAAAATCTTCTGGTCGAAGGTCATTGATGTATACCTGTCACCGGAAGTGAGAAACTTGCCATTCAGGCATGCAAGCTTCAAAGTACTGAAGGGGTTGTTCCTAGATCAACTCCTTGGATAATGAGCTGATGTCGACAAGGAGCGATCTGTCAAAGGAGGGCCTTAATGAATCCCACATCAGTGACAAGGAACGGAGCTAGTGATTGTGATGAGGTGAAAACAAACTGTGATGTATGATTCAGGGTGGCGGTCATGAAATGGATGAAGGACAATGTATGGCAGTGGATGGGACACGGTTGACTCTTTGCAGAACAACATCTCTTGAACATATAACGACACTGATGTGATGGATCGGTAGCATTACCCCAAATGTGGATGGTGTGGCGAGGACCATGGCGATGAGACCGGTGAATGAAACAACCCAACCCGATGTGATACGGAGGACAAAGTGTCATGTTCAAGAGTGACTTGCTACCATTAAAGCTGTGAGGTTCTCCCAATTTTTCCCCAGTCATTGCTGACCAGTACCTCTTTATTTTTGTCAAGCTGGAGGAGGATAACATATGCTTGTTCTATAACCTGCCCTTCGGGCAAGCCCATCGCTATGTTTTAACGAGCCTAGTGATAGGGAAACTCGTTCTCGTCTAAAGACAAGTTTGTCTCTATTTAATGAATTTAACGAGCCTAACGACAAGGATAACTTGGTCCTTTTCATTTTTAGAGAGTCTGAAAAGGTACATAAAGTCAACTCCAAAATTCCTTTTTCGTCATCTAATCCCTTAAGTCCAAAAAAGTATAAAACAATACAAAAGGGATGAATCTTCGATTGCTTTAATGAGCCGAACAAAACAAGCGCTCAATCTTTTTGTGCAATAATCCCTCAGGTCCAAAAAGATTAAAATCTAGAGGAGGGATAGCTCTTCCAGTTGCTTTAACGAGCTGGAAGGCCAAAACTCGGCAAACTTTTCATATTTTACGAGTCAGTGAAAAGAGCTCAAAGAAAACTCGTCTTTTGAGGAACGAGTGATGAACAGGGCAGCAGCAGATTCCAGGTACAGGTTGGAATATTCCAATCACGGCAGTGTCACAAGGATGGCTTAGTGAAATCACTCTTCGTAGCTGTTCCTCAAAATGGGTAAACAAACATATGGAGATGAACGATTGGCCAAATGAACGGATGGAGGTGAGACTGCAAGATCACGACCAAGGGCTTTAATATGGCTGTCAAAGGTTACATTTACCAAGGTTATTTACTGGTTCATTTTTTCTGGGTGAGCTTGAACTCTAGGGGAAGATTGCTCACAACTTATGTTTATTTTTTAACGAGCATGAACTATGTGCTAAAACTGCTCGGATCTTGCGTTTATTTTTTAACGAGCATGAACTGTGTGCTAAAACTGCTCGAATATATGGTTTACTTTTGATTTTTTACCATAACTAGTTTCTCTTTTTAACTGATAGCACTGCATTTTCAAAATTGCTGCAACAAACTAGTTATAAATGAGTAATATTTACTTGAAAATGAGATTAACACATTAATATTTACCTTGAATTACGTAAAATGCAAATAAAAAGGGTTTTTACCTCTCATTTTACCATTTCATTTGTATTTTGCTTGTTGGAGCTTTGGAGGAGCCTCTTTCCTCTTGATTTTCACCAGCTGATTCTGGGAGATTCTGCGGACGATTTTCGGCGCCGTTTGGACCAGGTAGGAGCTAACCTTAGCTCTTCATTTTCATGGTTTCATTTTCCTGTTTTGTGCCTGTTTTGCTATTCTATTGAGCCTCTAGGGTTTTTCCAGGGCGCCCTCTGATCAGCGCAGGTTCCCCTTTCGAAAACTGCGTTGGAAGCCAAGCTGTATGAAGGCAGCTTGTCCTTCAGCGCAAGTAGTACACTGGGTACCTGCGTTGGGGCATAAAAACAACAATTTTTCACAGATTTTGATGAAATTTTTGCCAGTTTTTCATCAATTCCAGGAGCTTACTCATTCTCTTGTTTGTTTTGCAGGGATTCTTGATCAAGATGGCCCTAACATGGCGAGAATGAGAACATGAAGAAGAAGATATGATTGCCCTTCATGATCCTGTCACGGTGGGCGCATTACGAGACTGTGGTTTGCTGAAGTTTTTCCGTATCTCTAGCATGAGAGCACAGATCTCTCTTCTGCAGTATATGCTTGATGCTTGGGATCCTGTTAACCAAGTATTCCAGATCTGGAACAAACCTATTCCATTGACTGTGACAGATATTTACTTCTTGACTGGCTTGTCAAGGCGGGGTGCCCCCATTTCTTTATCAAGTACAGTTCGGGGGAATGATTCTGTGAGAGACTATGTCTGCCAGTACTGCAGGGAGGGGTCCCAGCCGAGCAGAGACGGCAAGGTGGTTATCCGTGATGTTACTAGCAGGCCTCTCAGGTCCATTCTGTATACTCTTGGTAGGATGGCCGGTAGCGCATCTTTACATGTTGCCAACAGGTCTCATATGCAGCACGCCTTGGAATGTCTCCAACCGAAGATCTTCAACTGGAGCGATGCAGTGCTTACTCAGATGAAAATTCAATTGAACAAGCTGAAGGACGGGAAGCTAAAAAACTTTGGTTTTGGTTCGATTCTGACTGCCTTCGCCTTAGAGAAGATCCCTCTGATGCAACCTCAGTACATTGATCTCGGAGTGCCTTCTCCTACCGAGCCACGTATGCAGCGATGGGTCGATCACATGTCTAGACATGCTGGTCAATCCCAGATTTCTTTCAATGCTGCTTTCTTCAGGTGGTTCGATCGCCAGGAGATGGCTTTTTCTGAGTACCCATATGTTGGTATGGATTTCCGGGGTGATCCGGATATGGTACTGCCAGACGGTGCTCAGTGGGATGCTACCGGTAAAAACTTCAACCATATTACTGTTCATTGTTTTCATTTATAATGTTCTTGTGCTTTATTCTATCGAGACTTTAATTGAACTCATGTGTGCTTGCAGATGTCGGTCCTGTTCGTCCGGCAGTTCGTCTGAGACCGCCCGTTGCTGCTCCGGCAGAGGAGCCTGCTAGGAGAGCTATTATTCGTGATCTTGGCGATACTGAGACCCTTACAGCTGTGCAGGGGCAGGTCGAGAACCTTACCCGTGGTCTTCCGGATGTACAGATTGACGAGTTACCTTTGCCGATGCAGCAGCATACTATCGGTGTACCTAGACGATGGACCCGTCTTCTGCGCATGATAGCACAGACTGTAGCCTACTATCAGGAGCATCATTAGGCTAGGGTGCCTCCTAGCATTTTTGAGTTTTTAGGTCACATGACCAATTTTGTCTCGGTTACAGAACATTATGTATGAACTTTATGAACAGCTTATATATATTTTGATTTTCGATTTTCATTCTGGTTGATTTGGATGATTCATATGTACACTTTTTATGATGTGTCTTTTTTTATAAATGTTGCAAATGTCTATTTAACACATAGTTTGCCAATGAGTCGGTTAATGTGTTTAGATTTCTTGAAATATGTTGATATTGAATTGAATCAAATCGTCTTTCCAAGATCTTTACTCTTAGGAACATGCGATAAATAGCTGGATTACGAACAGAATATATGCCATTGAGTTGTAGTACTACGAGCTGTGAGTCTAGCCTGACAATTAGTCGGCGTATGCCTCGTGTGATGGCATCAGAGAGTAGTTCTATCAACACGCTATACTCAGCGATGTTATTCGTTGATTGCCCAATACATACACCTCTGAAACTTACTAACTCGCCACTTGGATCAAAAATGGCCCATGCTGCGGAGGATAGGTTCCGCGAACTACGACTCGCTCCGTCGGCATATCCAACACATGTCTCCATAAGGTTTGACATCTGCAACGAATGAAAAAAGGGGAATCACTCAACCAGAACAAGAACTTTGGCGAAAACAAAATACAACAAAAGCATGCAGGTTACTATTTAAGCATAGTAACGCTTGAGGTACAGCCCGTTCCGGGGTTGCGCCAGTGGAATTCCGTCGTAATCTATTAACTCGTAGGCTCCTTTTGCTAACACTCTTTTAACGATATAGGGGCCCATCCATAAGGAATTGAATTTACCTGCTCCTAATTTATCGGATTCTTGGTCATAAAGCAAGACCAAATCACCTTCTGAGAAGACACGGGGTTTGACATTTTTGTCGAACTGAGCCTTGACTCGTTTCTTATGGGCTTCGTTAGCCAAAGCGGCATCACGACGGGTTTCATCCAAGTGGATTAATTCCAAGAAACGAGCCTCTTCCTCTGAAGTTCCGGGGAGGAGATCAATTGCGAGTTTAAGCGACGAAATTTCGCACTGGATTGGTAAGACTGCTTCCAGGCCATACACCAATTGAAAAGGTGTGAACCCGGTTGCGTTCTTTACCGATGTTCGGTAAGCCCACAAGGCTGAGTACAGGATTAGGTGCCACCTTCTTTTATGAACCCCGATCATCCTTTGCAACATACACTTCAGGACCTTGTTGATTGCCTCAACTTGTCCGTTAGCTTGTGGATAATATGGGGTAGAGCTGTCGTGAGATAGCCCTAGCTTGGCAGCTAATTCGACCATCATGTGATTGCGAAAATGCGATCCATGATCCGTAACTATAGCCTGTGGTACGCCGAACCTAGCGACTACATGATTGAAAAAGAAAAGGGCAGCTGTTTCGCCAGTGTTATCCAATGTAGGCATCGCCTCGGCCCATTTGGTAAAATAGTCAACAGCGACTATAATATACCCATGCCCCCCGGTCGAGGTGGGGTTACATTGCATGAAATCGATGCCCCACTTGGCGAAGGGCCCAACAACAACTATCGGCTGTAAAGGAGTGGGTGGTCGTCTGGTTTTGCTATCAAAGATTTGACAGGCATGGCAACTTCTGACTGCGGTTATGCAATCTTTGAACATGGTTGGCCAGAAGTATCCTGCATGAAGATTCTTTGTGCTGTTGCATATCTAGACTGATGCCCCCCACACGCGCCTGAATGACAATCATTCAGGGCTTTTTCGGCCTCCTCATGGGTAAGGCACCTCCTCAGAACTGTATCGACACCACGACGGTAAAGCGTATCACCGACGATCATGTAGTCTTTTGCTTGGTATCGTATACGTTTCTGTTCGGAGCGAGAGGTGTTAGGCCTGAACCTTTGGGTCTGGAGATAAACGATGATATCTCCGTACCACTCATCGGTTGCAGATATCAGAAACAAACTTTCGTCCACGATTGACTCTTTCGATGTTTCATCGTTGGACGATGATGGGAGATCACACAATAATTCTGCGAAAACTAGAGCTTTCTTCGATTTGGATTTTACAAATTCCAGATCAAACTCTTGAAGGATTGCTATCCATTTTGAATATTTTCCCCCCAGCAACTGTCGCGACAGTATATAAGTCATGGGGTTGCAATCTGACAAAATGGTAGTTTTCCGAAAGAGGACATAATGTCGAAATCTTTGAATCGCTTGAACAGCTGCAAGCGCTAGTTTTTCAACATAAGAATATTTACTTTCTGTATCGTTTAAGTTTTTACTTAAATAATAGATGGGATGTTCTATTCCATTGACTTCTTGAACTAAAACCATCGCAATGGTCGTATCTGCTGCAGCTAGATACAGGTTAAAATCTCTTTGATAGTCTGGGGCGTACATTAATGATGCTCTTACTAGACAATCTTTCAGAGCATCAAAGGAAGCTTGCGCCACCTGGTCCCAGACGAAAGGTACATCCTTTTTCAAAAGACGAGTATAACCCTTAGCAAGTTCTGCGTAATTTGGAATGAACCTCCTCAGAAAGTTTGCTTTCCCTTGGAGTTTCTGAATCTGAAGCAAATTTGAAGGTGGAGGCAAATTAATGATTGCCTGAACCTTGCATGGGTCGAGACGAATCCCATCCTTAGAGACTACAAAGCCAAGTAAACGACCAGAACCGACGCAAAACACACATTTGTGTGGATTGAGTCTTATCTTGTAGTGTCGGCAACGTAGAAATATTGCTCTCAAATGCTGCGGATGATCAGTCCGCTTTCGCGAATGAGCCGGAAGGTCATCGAGATATGGTTGAACGATGTTCTTGATGTCATGGAAGGCATAATTCATTGCCCTCTAAAACGTCGCCCCTGCGTTCTTTAAACCAAAGGGTAATTTCCGATAAGCGAATGTGCCCCACGGACAAATAAATGCAGTCTTTGACTGGTCCTGTGGGCGGATATTTATTTGATTATACCCGGAGAATCCGTCCATAAAGGAAAAGATTTCACATCCGGCGCATTCATCAATTATATGGTCGATGAAGGGTGTAGGGTAGTTGTCCTTTGGACAAGCTTGATTTGCAACTGTATAATCGACGCACACTCGTATTGTTCCTTGTTTTTTTCATAACAGGTACAATATTCGACACCCAATCGGTTAGAGGAACCGGGTAGATGAATCCAGCATGGAGAAGTTTCTCAACCTCTGCCTTAATGGCAACGGCTTTCTTAGGATGTACCTGTCGAAGCCGTTGTCTTACTGGTTTGACATCAGGATACATTTTAATTTCATGTTCAACGATACTCAAGTCAATGCCTGGCATTTCATCATATGACCACGCAAAGACATCTCTAAACTCGCGAAAGAGAGCACCATATATTTCCAGTTCTGAAGGGGAACAACTTTTGCCGACATGAATATTCTCTACAACATCAGGTTTTGTCGAGATATTTATGGCTATAGTCTCTTCAATATTGGATAGGTTTCGCTCGGAATCCACCGTATTTACAGTATTTGTTAGGAATTCAAAAACTGAAGGGTGGTATAGGTCGTGTCGAGTATCTTCTTCACATTCTGGAAGAAGGGAACGATGGTGGTGATCATTCCATGGTGCCCCCTCAATCAACATTGATTGTAAGATTCCTTCGTCAGTCCCATGTACTTTCGACCAAGGATCTAATGAGGTACCATATTCTCTAGACCTATCTACCCAAACGCTCGACGAGCGTTGATTTGGGTTCGCCTCCCAAGCCTGAAACATTGATTGCTACAATACTTCAATCGGGCTTGGGGGCAAAACCATTGGATGATCCATGACGAGGCTGTCTTCTGCGACCTTCAAAGAAGATATCATGTTGCATGTTGCTACAAACGGGATATTTCCTATATGAATAGGAGGTGGCAACGCGAAAGCTCCCATCATGGTGGGGTCTTTCAATAGGCCTACTCCGATATCTTGAATTGAATGGTCGCTCCCATGGATCATGGGAATGCTTCCTGTAACTTGTGAACCATTTGGGAGGAAGTTCTGTTGGTCGACGATCGTAATCCCTCCTTCAAACGGGAATGCGATCTTCCTAAAATATGTCGACACTACAGCTGCCATGGCATATATCCATGGTCTTCCCAGTAGGATGTTATAGTCAAGATTGCCATCGATGACTTCCACATCAATTTCTACTGTTTTTCCTCCTAGTTCAACCTTCAAGTTATTTAGGATACCGTACGGGGTGTACGTCCTACCGTCGAATGCTTTTAATGTTGTCGACGATCGCGACAAGGTTGGAGATCCGAGAGTTTTCCAGCAACTCATCGACATGATACATGTCGATGCCCCCTCATCAATAATTGTTCTGTGAACAGTTTTGTTGAGTGCTTTCACTTGAATAAGGAAAGCTAGTTGCGCTGGTAACTGAGGATCATATCCTTTGTGATCAAAGGATACAAGATTGGAATCCTTAGGATCCACTCCACCAATTGCCGATAACAACGCCTGCTTTTGGGATGGGCAATTTTGTAGTACCTCAAGAGTCGACATAGCAGATGGCGATTGGGCCAAATCTTCCACTATGTTATAATGCTGCGCCGCCCTGGCGCGAGGATTAAATGTCGACTTGTGTACTACTCCCTTAGGCAGTTTTATTGTTAGTTCATGCGTGATGGGGGGTACAACTCCTGCCGAAGTTGTTGTCGAACTACTAGGTTGATCTTTACCTTTGTCGTCCGACTCCGGTGGATTCCCGTAATCTTTGCTCCTTGTCGAAATCAAAGCATCATTTTGCTTAGAGATCGATAACATTAGCACTTGTGACGGGAAAGCATTTCCACTATCAACCATATTTTGACCTGGGTTGGGAAATGGATCAGTTAACACAGCTGAGGTTTGGGAACTTTTAAAGAACCTCTTTAACTCAGCTTTGAATGGGCAATTCTTTGTGTTATGATCCTTATCATCACATATTAGACATGGATAATTTTGTTTCCCTTTCCCAGGAGGGTTCGAAGAATTTTTTCTAGGAGATGACTCATCCTGTTTCTTCTTCTTCCCTTTGTTTTGTCTCTTCTTGCTTCCTAGTTGATTGGTTTCTTTGCCTTTATCTGTCGATACGGCATTTACTTCCGAAGCAAGAATTTCCTCATGCGCATTTTGATTCGAATCCTTACGGGCCTTCTTTTGATTGGCCCTTTTTGGATTCGT
This sequence comes from Pinus tabuliformis, assembly GCA_031772625.1. NCBI lineage: Eukaryota > Viridiplantae > Streptophyta > Pinopsida > Pinales > Pinaceae > Pinus > Pinus tabuliformis. The sequence goes on along the minus strand of CM062805.1, from coordinate 352,203,655 downwards.
GTTTGTCGTGCCAATCACGCCATCGCCGGCATGAGAGTCACTATTTGATATAGGAGGAGGAGGGATTGAAAACTCTGGTCTAGGGGCGTCTGGTATTTTGTCATAGAGCGTGCCGGACTGAGTATATACTAAGTCCAAATATTGCGCACGAGAAATAACCTGCTCTTCTGTTACGACTCCCCCCTTCGCCACATCTTCTGTTATGGCCGGAAGTAACGACTTTATAAACCACTAAGCTAAAAGCTGATCAGGAACGTATGTTTTAACCATTCTTCTTCGACGTCGCCACTCATGTATATGATCTGATATATGAGTTGCGATTGTCTGCTTGAAGTTGGTCAATATCTCTGTTCCCGTTTCATACCTTATTGGTAATTGAAAGTGGGTTAAGAATGTCATGGCAAGGGAGCTAAAATTGTCGAACGAAGCTCTTGGCAATTCTATATACCATTTCGCCGTTGGACCTGTCAATGTCCTCTGAAAGAGGCGAAGCCTTATCGAATCATCATTTAAAGTGTTCGACGAACACCATAGATGAAATGTCATCACATGATTCGACGGGTCTTCACCTGGATTTCCATTGAATTTAGGAATGTCGGATGGAAGTTTGTGCGGGATCACTGGCCACCATGGGGCGTAAGCAATTGGATCATTGGTTAACTGATATAAATCAGGCAACTCTAAAGTCGCCACGAATGGTAACTGTTGATTCAAGTTAGGGGAAGCGTAACCAGGGTACGATGGAATTGCCTGAACAATTGGTCTTTGCATACCAGCATAATGGAGTTGATGTTGGTATGATTGATACGGTTGATGGACTTGACCACTATAAAGTGGTTGATTTTGACCATTTTGGATATATGGTTGTCCAGTATTCGCAAAGATTTGCTGTTCAGAACCTTGGTACACTTGTTGGAATTGTGGCTGTTGGTATTGCACTATCCATGGTTGCGATACCATGGGTTGTTGTGCTACACTAACCATTGGACCAAGATGTGGGGTAATTGTACTCGATTGTACTTGTGTCGCCCCACCAGTAGGCGATTGTGGTTGGGTCGCAGGGTCAAGGGGCTGTTGCATGAGAACCTGAGAAATCTGAGGTTGACATACAACAGGCATCGTTTGAACTTGCGACACGGTTACAATAGCCGGCGTAGTTGGGATGTTCGTCACAGGTACACACTGTTGCATAGAATATACAACTCTTGGTGGTTGGGATAGCATAGGTACCCAACTACTCGTTGCAATTCCACCATAACTTGAATAAGGTTGAGAACTCCCGTATGGGTACCCTCCCGGAGGGGGTAATGAAAGGGCATACTGCCCCCCATACGGTGGTAATCCAGAACTCAAGGCAATTGATTGTCCTGGAGGACTGGATGGCCTAAATTGATTCCCAAAAGGATCAATTTGATGAGTCTCACCATAAGAGTTACCAGACATTACTCCGGAACAAACAGGAATAGACCATACTGCCGAGATAGTCCCTTGGTGGACTCCTTCTAGCGATTGAGAGCTAGTTGGGACAGATGGCATGCCGGCGAACATTGTTGGATTTGCAGCAGGTAATTCTGCCGTCGCCGTGTCATTCGACACAGTCCTAGATGTCGACGGTTGTTCAGACATTTTGATTCTATCCAATTGATTGCCTAGTGATTCTACAGGAACTTCCACTGGTGATGGACAAACTTCTGTTGTAGCAGGAAATAGAGTGACCCCTACTCCAAAATGAGTTGGAGTGGATACTTGCGGTTCCTCTATAATTTCCTCTATCGCAATCAGACCAGGTGGAAGAGGAAGACCGTCAGGTCCGTAAAAGATTTTCGGTGCCGAAGAAGGGGTTGTATCGACAGCGACAGATGTTTGAGGAACAAAACTCTCTGGACCGGTTACCGATGGAACTGGTTCAGTTATACAAGTATTTGCCCCCAGACTAGGATCAGTATTACTGTCCTTCTGTGGCGGTTGAACTTCTTCTATAGAGGCAGGGTTTCCGGAAATGTTTGGAGTAACCAGAATCTCAGATGTTGTTGGAACACTTGTTCTAACTTTTAAAGGAGATTTTGAACTGGTTCGACGAGCTCGCTTTGCCCGGACTGTTTTCGACTCCAGAGACAAAGACGGTTGACTCGCAAGCCTCCGTGAACGACGGATATTCAATTGACTTTCTTCCACGATTGCGGATTACTCGATCAACTAAAATATAAAGGGGAAAATTTGTGTTTCCGATTTGAATGAATTTTATTATACGCTTTTAGACATAACTTTGCTTTTTCATGTTTTAAGAGTCGAGAAAAAGCTAAAGATGACTCTAGTCTCCTTCGATGTATTAATGAGCCCGAAGTGACAAATGCTCGGTTGGACTTTTTCAGTTATAGAGTTTGAAAAAGGCCAAAAGAAACTGCTCTGGAGATCTAGGCAGAGGGTGTGCCAAACCTTTCGCAAAACCACGGAATACGTTTTACGGTACGTGTGGTCAATCTTCGTGAATGCTGTGTTCACTGCATTGCGATCAGTAGGGCGGCCAACACGGCTTCCTAAGGATAAAGGATATATGCCTATAAGGGTCTCCCAATATATACTCAACGGTACGTGGGAGCACAAGTCCGTATTAGTGCCACCGACTCTCAGGAGGAATCACCCACCTTCTTCGAGATCGACAGTCACTACGTTTAACGACGCCGGAACACGTCTCTAGCTTAGACCTCTATGTGTTTGCGATATATTTCAATGCGTTGTTAGGTTCATTCAGTATATTTTAAGTTGATCTTTTTAAAGTTTTCCTTTCAAGGTTCACCACGAGATGTATATGACAAATTCCTAAATGCAGCCTAAGATGAGAAGCAAGCTTTTTTCAAATCTTCTTGACTGATGAAAATCTTAACTACTGAGGGAGAAGAAAGGCATATCTTTTCACACAGTTCATACAGCACAAACTAATGCACTTTCTCCTAAATCATCATGCAAACTTTTTCAAATGCAAAATGCACAATGCATGTATTTTCTTTTCCCTTTCTTAATGTTGATGTATTACAAAAAGAAAGTTGTTATTTAACTTTGATTTCGATTTAAAGCGAAAACAAACAAGCTTGTCCAAAATCAAAAGACACCTTAAGATTTACTTGTTTAATCACTAGAAATACATGAAATCAAACCATAATGACGAAAGTAAAAAGACTAATCAGCTATGGACAGCAAACAAGCTAACTCTTTAGACCAGCAAAATGCCTAACACAGGTTCAGATCTAAGAGGCCAAAGCAAGACTAGTTCACTTTCGTTATGGGAAATTGTAAATGATGTAAGAAATACAAAAGAACAAGTACAATTTCGTTATATAACAGAGGCGGAATGATGGCAAGTAAGGTTGGTTTCAGAACAGGTACAAGACTGGTAACTGGCTGCAAAATCTATAGTGAAAACAGGCAAGAAAAAGGGAGGAAACCCCAAATGCACAAGGCAAAATTGGGCCAACGCAGGTGCTGCACAGCCAGTCTGGCTCTCAGCACAGGTAGCCCCTTCGGGACCTGCGTTGCAAAGCAGGTAGCCTGTGTAGTACCTGCTTTGGAAAACGAAAGTTGCGTTTTCTCAGTTTCCGGGTCACAATTTTCTCAAAAATTCACAGTTTTTGCTCAAATCAGAAGCTATCAGTCAAGCACACACTAAGGGATGACAAGGAAGATGAAAAGCTATCACTAAGAGCTTACAAGGATCCTTGTAGATCAGCTCTTCAAATCATGAACATGCTCAGAAATGAGCTAGAGTAGCTGCCCTCTACTTCGCTTTTGATATAGTCAAAAGCTTTTCGATTTGGTACTCTTTTGTTCAGGAAATGAATAGCAAAATACTACAAACAATCAAACAGATACGATCCCCAGCGGAGTCGCCAGTTTGTTGTAGGGAAAAGTAACTGATTCGGATGACCCTATCCCACTCTAAGGGTGATAGTACCTCAGCAACAACTGTAAACAAAACTACTTAAGGTTTACTTCTTTATGAAAGCAAGAGAGAATGAAGAAATGCACTAACCGTTGCCTTGCGCTTAATATTTGCTCCAATCTCTTCTCTTTGCTGCTTGCTCCTAGCTCTTTGCTCTTTTGCTGGCCCAGCTACAATGAGATCCTGCAAAATAACAAAGAAGGAAACTACAAGAAGCATGCATTCATAACTGATTCAAGGATTAGCATAAATCAAATATACAATCATCACAATACATCATTGAAACAAATGCATATAGAAGAACCTCAATAGCTTTTATTAATGGAAGAAGTAAAGTTCTAAGAAGGTTACAACCATTGAAGGCTCCAATCCAGCAACACCTCCCAGCAGAAAGAATTTCTCCTCTTCACCTCCTTCAAGCAATCACCCAATAGTTCTATAGTGAAACCAACAGCATATCATTACTTTGCACAAAATTCCAGCCTATTGAGCTCATAGGAGAGAGCTCAATATATAGATGAATTGAGAAAGGATGAGTCAGCTTGCAACTGATGTGTAGCTGCCTTGTGTCCTCTCTCTCTTCAGTTGATCTTCAGTTCTTGAGTCCACTTGGAGAACCTTGCTTCCACTTGGAGAAACAGAGCCTCTGACTCATCACAAGGTGAAATCCCTGATCCAAGTGTCATTTTTGGAAGATTCTAGAGCAATGACTCAGTGTGCCACTTGTCCCATCTCGCTCAGCACAGGTGGCCTTTGTTCTACCTGCTTTGCAACGCAGGTACACCATGGAGGAGTTGAGTTTCAGCGCAGAAGCCTAGTGGAGCACCTGCTTTGATTTCAGGATTGCTTGTTTTTGAGTGTTTTCAGGTGGAGAACTGATCTGAGAGCTATTGGTTTGCTGACCTTGTTCCTCTAGGGGTAGGAACATCATGTTTAGGGACTTCAGATCCCTTGGATTATTGACAATTCATGCCTGATGCTGCAAGGCACAAAATTGTCTATAACAGAAGTGGAATGAAGTTTACATCCTATTGCAACAACTTCTATTCCACCATTCAAGGTGCCAGAGGGCATTGAATCTAAGGGTCATAGGTGAAAGTTCACGAAGATCTTAAAAATTAGAAGGTAGGTGTGATTTAGCATAGAATTGATTCTTAACTAGTTAACCTTTTAGATGATATTTCCTAGCCTTTGTTTCCATGGAACCCCATTGGACATTTTGTAGAATTTTGGTCATGCTTGTGTCATCTATGACATTTGAATGGGATGCCATTGTAGTCTACATTCTTAAGAGAAGTGATGCATTGATGTTGGAGTTTCATTTCACTGCATAACTCGTCTTTGATACCCGAATTTACCAATACCCTCACCACCTTCATCTCCACATAGTATTTTAAAGTGAGGTCGATCTCCAAGAATTCCCCCATCTTGTTTCCAATTTCCCTAAGATTTTGTTTCTACCATAATGTAATTTTAGTCCCAGAAGTTGAACCTAGATAGGGGCCTTGTCTAGTCTCTTCGAAGTGGGATAAAAAATAACGGTTGAATTCTTACTAGTATCATGCAAGGGAGTATTGGGAAGTTCCACCAAAACACATGGGATAACTAGTTCATAATGCATGGACATGAATGAACAAAAGTGTGTGATAGGGACTGACAACAATTCCCATGTGTGTTAAGGAGGGAGTGACAAGGTTATGTGTTAGGTAGTACGAGGGCATGTTAAAGTGATAGGGTGTGTCAAGGAGTTCGAAGGTGTGCCTAGGAGAACCAAATCATGCCAAGAAATGTAGGGGATGCTAACATGTGCCACATAGTGCCAAGGGATTGTTAGACATGTCAGGTGCTATGGCATGTCAAGATGTAAACTATGTTGCTTAGTTTTTTTATGGCCATGATTGGATGTGAGATTTAACTTGGTAACTTGTTAAGTGGCATGATTTGAGATTGGGTGTGAGTAGTATAATATGAGTTATATGCATTTCTTAAGTGAACAAGGCATAGTCTAGTTGTAGTAATCGTAAGTTGGTCAAGTTGTTGTAGTCGAGGCAGGACTTGGATGGGTTCCCAAGTCCCAAAAAACATAAGGGTAGCTATGAGGGCATGATAGATAATGAATGCCAGCACATACCAAGAAATGAAAAGGCGTGCTAACACATATTAGGTAGTGTCAATGCATGCTTAGGAGTGATAGGAAGTCTCAGGGAATCACAATGTATAACTAGGTCAAAATGCATGGAAATGAATGAATAAGAGTGTGTGCCAATGAGTGTGAGCGAATTCCAGGTGTCTTAAGGATGAAGTATGTTAGGAGAAATTCAAAATAGAATTTGTGGGAGGCAAGGCTATGGTTGTAATAAGGGGATGGAAAAAGAAATTTCAAACAAAGAGAGACTTTGGGTTGGGCACAACATTTTTTTTCCAATGACTTGGCTAGATTCCCAAGCCACGAAAAAAGTAAGGCTATCTATGAGGGCATGATATCCACAAAGTTCCAAGGTGTGCCAAGGAATGCTAAGAAGTACTAACACGTGCTAGAAAGTTCAAAGGCATGCTAGGCATGCCAAGACAAGCCAAGTGCTAAGGCATGCTAAGATGTGTCAGGTTCTACGGTGTGGCGCAACTCATGGTAGGGAGTGTTAGGTCCAATGCCAAGGAAATACAAAGGGGGACTAGTTTAAATGCATGGAAATGAATGAATATGAGTGGATAATAGTGAGTGTCAGTGATTTCCAGGTGTGCTAAGGAGGGAGTGACAAGGTATGCTAGGCAATGCCAAGGCATCCTGGAGTGGTAGGGAAGCATGCCAAAATGTTCCAATTGCCAAGCTGTGCAAATGATTGATAAGGAGTTTTTGTGAGTGGTAGGGAAATATAAGGGAGAACTAGGTCAAAATGCATAGAAATGAATGAATAAGAGTGTGTGAGAGGGAGCATCAGTGAGTTCCAGGTGTGCTAAGGAGGGTGTGACATGGTATGCTAGTTAGTTCTCATGCATGCTAGAGTACCATGGAATCATGTGTCCAAGATGTGCCATGTGCCAGGGTGTGCAAATGCATGCTAGGAAGTGTTAGGGAATGTTAGGGAAACATAAGGGAGCACCAGGTAAAAATAATACAATGAAATAAATGAATTAGAGTTTGTGACAGGAAGTGTCAGTGACTTCTAGATGTGCTAAGGTGGGAGTGACAAGTTATGTTAGGTAGTGCCAAGGCATGATAGAGGCTATCACAAGAAGCCAATATGTGTTAGGCACCAAGGTGTACCAATGCATGACAATGAGTGTGTTATTAGACTATTTTAACCCTTTAGGTCACTAACCCTTAGCACTTGTGTCTGAATTACTTTTTCCAGACTCGGGACTCTTTTTCTGCCAGTTTTACCCAAATTCGCTTGCACAGAAGCCTATGGGAGTCACTGTGGACCCAAAGTCACTCTCAAACCCACTTTATGGGAGTGACGAAGGACTTTTTCTTCCTTTCAGTGCCAATGACGAGGGATTTCTTCTAGAGTACCTTAGTCCCTAGGAGATCAGTTCGACTCCTCATCTATTCGAGATGGCCAAGACTTATCTCTTAGAAGTTTCTATGACCTCTCTTTGTCCTAAGCATCTAGATACATTTTCCTAAGACCTCTTGTATGCCTATTTATATTGGACCATCTAAGAGGGTCAGCTAATTCTAGAGCTTTTGATAGCTAGTGTCGAGATTATGATCTAAGGTTAATGCTGCTCTGAGCTTGTGAGGTCCTTGTTCACTAGCCTACTATTCTTCATGCTCACTTCTTGGATGTAGTGGGGAAACATTGTCAGGTTGTGGAGAAGAGACTTGGAGGTGAAATGCCATCATTTTATTATTTCTTTTATGGTTAATGGAAATATGTGTTCCCTTTCTTATATGAGTTTGTTTTCATCATATTATATATCGACATTTATTGTTTTTGATTTAACGATATTTCGTGGAAGATCACATGTCGTCTTCATTTTGTAGTAACTCTGTGCACGAATAGAGATCTATTCTGGACATGTTGGATCACTCGAGTGGAGTGTAAGACCTAAATCGAACTCAAAACCCTTCCCTGACATGCAAGGATTCCAAGCATGGTCCCTCATCTTTATAGTATAGATCTGATATTTTCCTGCATGATTGGGCATTTGGGTGGAGAATTAGATTTTTCCCCATAGATTCTATTTTTCTCTATCTAGTGATATGTTCTGGACAAGAGATCATAGAGCAACAACTCCTTGGATATTTTGTTGCAACAGAGTGTTAGGGAGTGTGAAGGAAACACAATGGAGCACTAGTTTCAAATGCATGGAAATGAATGAATAAGAGTGTGTGACAAGGATTGTCAGTGAGTTCTAGGTGTGCTAAGGAGGGAGTGACAAGGTATGTTAGGTAGTGCCAAGGAATTCTAGAGTGCTAGGGCGACATGCCAAGATGTGCCAAGTGCCAAGGTGTGTCAATGCATACTAGGGAGTGTTAGGGAGTGCGATAGAAACACAAAGGAGAACTAGTTAAAAATCCATGGAAATGAACAAATAAGAGTGTGTGATAGGGAGTGTCAACGACTTCCAAGTGTTCTAATGAGGGAGTGACAAATTTATATGCTAGGAAGTGCCAAGGCATGCAAGAGTGCCTAGACATGTCAAGGAGTGGTACAGTGTGCTAGGGAGTGTTAAAGCATGCAAAGGAATGTGGGGGATGCCAACAGATGCCACATAATGCCAAGGGATTGTTAGACATGCTAGGTGTTATAGCATGTCAAGATGTCAACTATGTTTCTTAGTTGTTTTATGGCCATGGTTGGACGTGAGCCTTTTCTTGGTAACTTGTTAAGTGGGATGAGTTAAGATTATACATGAGTAGCCTAAGATGAGTTATAGACCATTCTTAGGTGAACAAGGCACAATATAGTTTTAATAACTATAACTTGGTCAAGATGTTGTAGTCGAGGTAGAACTTGGCTGGTTCCCAAGTCTTAAAAAAAATAAAGGTAGTTATGAGGGCATGATAACTAAGAAGTGCTAAGGCATGTCAAGGAATGAAAAGGCATGCTAAAACATGTCAAACAATGTTAATGCATGTCGAGGAGTCTTGGGGGGTGTTAGGGAATCATAAGGGAGAACTAGGTCAAATTGTGTGGAAATGAACGAATAAGATTGTCTTCCAGGGAGTTTTGGTGAATTCTAGGTGTCCCAAGGATGAAGTGTCTTAGGATAATTTCATAATAGGACTTGCAATAGGTAAGCATATGATTGTGATAAGGGGATGGAAAAATAACTATTAGACAAATGGAGGCTTTGGGCCTAGGGAAAACACAATTTTTTCAATGACTTGGTTGGGTTCCCAAGTCGCAAAAAAAAAAAGGACTATCTATGACGGCATGACAACTAGGGAGTGCCGAGGTTTGAAAGGAATGTCGGGAAGTGATAACACATGCTAGAAATTTCCAAGGTATGTTAGGCATGCCAAGACATGACAAGTGATAAGGCATGCGAAGATGTGCTAGGTGATAGGTTGTGGCCCCAATGCATGCTATGGAGTTTAAGAGAAACGGAAGGGAGGACTAGTTTAATTGCGTGGAAATGAATGAACAAGAGTGTGTGATAGGGAGTGTTAGCAAGTTCTAGGTGTGCTAAGGAGGGAGTGAAAATGTATGTTAGGTAGTTCCAAGGCATGATAGAGTTATAGGAAATCATGTTGAGATGTTCCAAGTGCTAGGGTGTGCCAATGTGTTCCAAGGAATGTTAAGGAGTGTTAGGGAAACACAAGCGAGCACTAGGTCATAATGCATGGAAATGAATGAATAAGAGTTTGTGACAAGGAGTGCCAGCGATTTCCAAGTGTGCTAAGGAAGAGTGACAAGGAATGCTTAGCAGTGCTGAGGAATGTTAGAGTGCTAGGGTGGTATGTAACCAAGATGTGCCAACCCATGCATGGAAGTGTTAGCTAGGAGTGGTAGGGAAATGCAAGGGAGCACTATGTCAAAATTCATGGAAATGAACAATTAAGAGTTTGTGATTGGAAGTGCCAAGGAATTCGACGTCTGTTAAGGAGGGAGTTACAAGGTATCGTAGGTCGTGTTAAGGCATGCTAGAGGCCAGGCCAACATGGCAAGATGTCCTAGGTACTAGGTTGTACCAACACATGCCAAGGAGTGTTAAGGAGTGCTAGGGAAACACAAGGGAGCACTAGGTCAAAATCTATGGAAATGAATGAATAAAAATTTGTGACTAGGAGTGTCAACAAGCTTTAAGTGTGATAAGGAGAGAGCGACAAGGTATGATATGTAGTGCCAAGGAATGCTAGAGTGATAGGGTGACATGATGAGATATTCCAGGTGCTAGGTTGTGCTAATGCATGCTAGGGACTATCAGGGAAACACAAGGAATCCGTAGGTCAAAATTCATGGAAATGAATGAATAAGAGTGTGTGATATGGAGTGTCAACGAGTTCTATGTGTGTTAAGGAGGGAGTGACAAGGCTATATGCTAGGTAGTGCCAAGGTATTCTAAAATACCAATGTGTGTCAGGAAGTGCTAGGGTGTGTTAGGGAGTGTCAAAGCATGCCAAGGAATGTAAGGGATGCTAATACATGCCACATAGTGCTAAGGAATTCTAAGTCATGTCAGGTTCTATGGCATGTCAAGATGTAAATTGTGTTGCTTAGTTGGTTTATGGCCACAATTGGATGTGATGAGACATGAGTAGCCTAAGATGAGTTACAAGTAGTTCTTAGGTGAAGAAGGCATATGTTGAATTTCCACGACACGTGAGAATATAGGTTTGGTCTTAAAATCTTCGATGAAAACACACTCAAGTGCCAAAACACATCTACTTTACACAATGAAACCTACACACATAAGGGAATCAACTAATGCACATGAAATTTTTTAACTCTTTCAAACTCTTCCTTGTTATATTACAAATTATAATAGAAGATGCTAGAGCTCTCGTACCAAAGGTCATGGCCCTTTACAATCACACTGATACATGAAATAAAACTAAGGATTGGTGTTAGTCCTTTGACAACTAATATACCTTGAACAAGACAACGCTTAACCTACTTGTTGATGGTGACGACATACAACCCTTGTGGTCCATGTGCCCTGAATGCATATGGCAGGTCCTCTTCCCTCCCATTCTGTAAGTCCTCAATTTGCCTCTATCAATGAACTCAACTCCTTTAGATTACTGAACTAAACTTAACAAAATTTTCCCTCTAGCTACCTCCTTTTCCCTTTAAGGTCTGCAACACTTAGGGTCTTTGATCAGCTATTCACAACTCTGTTTATGAAAAACTCTTTTGCTTTTCGATTTTTTCCATACTGCTGCTCCAAGATGACAAGTCTAGGGCTATGGAGGTCAAACTTCTTCTCACTGACTCTATCCTCTACAGTACGATGAACTAGGGCTAGTTGGCTACCCACTTTACTTCTACTTTAGTCCTTAAACGTTTGCACATCCTTAGGCACAATACACCTACCCTTCTACTAGTGTTGTTTTCCTTCACAAGTATAGGACTTTGGGATCTTCTTTGACAGTCACTTAACAACCCTCCATCTATACTAGTAATTCCATCAATTTTCCCAACCACACTAAATTCTTTTAGCAATCTAAGGCTCATAGAACTGCCCTTGTCTAGGGATATACAAATATACCACCTAATAGCGATTCGAGTCCTCTCAAAATCACTATTCTTGTTTACCAATTTAGTTATTGTCCAATCTATGAAAAAACATAAACTACTTCTCCTATGATCCTTCTAACAATTTGTAGATGACAAAACTAGGGTCACAATTCACCCACTAACAATCCATTGACTAATTTTTTATAGGTTGATTCATACCTTTGTCCAAAACTCTATGGACACTCCACCAAAATCAAATCCTCTTCATGTCAATCCGTTCATCATATGGCACATTTATTTTGTTCAATCATCTACTCAGGTTCCACCCTCCTTTGGATCTACTATCTCCACACATACTTTTGCTAACCATCTTCTAGATCTATGGTCTATATTGCAAATATAAACCTCGCTCTAAGGGTCATGACCCCTCTTCTTCTACACAGATTTGTCACAGTCTTAAGGGCATACCTTATGGACTGAACATGCTAGGAAACCACCCTAACTAGGGAATTATACTTATATTCTAATTTCTTTAGAACAAATCCTATCCACCCATAGAAAAAACAACAACTCTTGCCTCCATAAGAGACTCGACCTAGCTCATATGGATCCATAGATTCTAGGAATTTATTTTACTAAATCTTGACCTGAACTTCAAATCTTTATGACCCTCAAACTATAGTTACCTCAGTCAATATTACACTTGCGACTACTTATGTTTTGGCCCTAAATTCCAGTGCAGACCCTCTTCCATTTGTGTTGGTCTTTATCACATACATTGCAACCACCACAAGATAGGGTCTCAACCCTCTATGTTATTTCAGAATTTGATGTGGCCTTCACACAAAAACACCACTAAAATCACATGCCCAAATTCTCATGAGTCGCCTCTCTTGACCTCGATCTACTAGAAGAGAACCAATAGTATGCCATCCTACTTCCTAGATTGAACCCATTAAGATATGTGGTATTCTTGTGAACTCTCACATGATGATCTTGCTCTTGGTGGATGATCATGGCCTCCCTTTAGAAACCCTTACTCAACCCTCTAACTCAGCCTACTTTCAGATGACATCTCTTCTAGCCTCCTTGATCAAATGAGATCCTTCTCACTTGATGTTCTTGCCTTCATACTAATTCCTCCTTAAATATATTTTCCTAGCTAGGCCTCTTAGTAACCCTCTATAACTTATAAGTTTTATCCACTTAGACCTTAGGAAATATTAATTTTCCTTTTTAATTTTCTTTCTAATTTTAAACCCCATCTTGGTTCCAAAACCCCTTCGCTTGGGTTCTTTTCCGACAAATATTTTTGTGTCCAAACTCACACAAACCCATCTCACTAAGCTTGTGGAGTACCTCCCAAGCTACACAATTCAACAACATAGTCTATTTTTAGTAATCATAACTTGTTCAAGCTCTTGTAGTCAAGCAAGGACTTGGTTGGGTTCCCAAGTTGCAAATTAAGGATAGTTGTGAGGGCATGACAAGGAATGAAAAGTTGCACTAACACATGTCAAACAATATCAATGTATGTCTAGGAGTTTTAAGGAGTTCCAAGGGATCACAAGGGAGAACTAGGTCAAAATGCATGGAAATGAATAAATTAGAGTGTGTGTTAGGGAGTGCCAACGAATTCAAGTGTGCCAAGGATGAAGTGTGTTAGGACAAGTTCATAATAGGATTTACAAGAGGAAAACCTATGGCTGCAATAAGGGGCTCGACAGAGTAGTTTTAGAGAAAGGGAGACTTTGTGCTAGACACAACATTGTTTTTCCTTCATCTATTATTTTTATATGACATGTGGCACATTTTGGCCTAATTCTCGTGTTTTAAACTATTTTAGAAAATTTTATATTGTACATTGTCATGTATAAGTTTTGTGGCACTCGTTTTGTGGCAGGTTACATCATGTGTGTCTTGTGCATCTTGTGGTTCTTGCAAATTCTTAGTTAATTCTCTATTGTTTATATGAAATGGACATACATGTGAAATATTGTCTGTATAAGCTATGTGGCTTAGTTTTTTATGGCCATGGCTATATGTGATCCTTGTCTTGGTAAGTTCTTAAGTGGGACAAGTTGATCTAGGACATGAGTTACCTAATATGATTTACAGGTAGTTCTTAGGTGAACAATGCACAATCTACTTGTAATAGGTGCAATTGGTCAAGTTATTAAGGTTGAAGCAGTCCAATTCCACATGAACTGCAGTAGCTATGGACTTAATTGAGTTACCAAGTCGTGAAAAAATGTAAGGATAGTTGTGAGGGTGTGAGTGCCAAGGCATTCTAGGGAATGCTAACATTGCTACGTAGTGCGAAGGCACGTTAAATATGCTTAAGATGTGCCAAGTGCTAAGGAATGCCAAGATGTGAAAAGGTGTCACAATACATGTCAAGGGTTGTCAAGGTAAAAAAAAGGATAAAAAAGAGAAACTAAAAGGAAATGAACACATAAGAGGGTTAATAAGTCATCAATTTACCTTTTCCAAGAGGGTCATGATAGTCACACCAACACTAGGTGCCAAGTGCCAAGTGTTAGTTCATTCTTAGTGCCAAATATTCCTATGTTACTTCTCATCTACTTTGCAATAGTTGATCTCAAATAACTTTTAATATTAAACCATGCCAAAGCATACCAAGGCATCTCAACGAATGCTAGACATGCTAAGACTTGCCAAGTGCCAACATGTGCTAAGTACCAATGTGTGTTAGGGAGTGATACAAATGTTATGATGTGGTAGGGCATGTCGAAGAGTGCTAAGGTGTGCCAGAGAGTGCTAATGCATGCTGAGGAGTGTAAGAGAGTACTAGGGAAACATAAGGGAGAACTAGGTCAAAATGCTTGCAAGTGAATGAATATGAGGGTGTGTCATGGAGTGCCAACTAGTGCTTGACATGCCAAGGAGGGAGTGAAAAGGTATGCTAAGCACTGGTAAGGCATGTTATGGAATCTCAGGGCATCCCAAGACATGCCAAAGTGTGCTAGGAAGTTCCATTGTGTGTTAACATGTGCCAAATAGTGCTAGGGCATGCCAAGACATAACAAATGTTAAGGCATGCTAGCATGTGCAGGGTGCCAGCACATGCCAACATGTGTCAAGGAGTGTCAAGGAAACATAAGGAAGAACCATGGTAAAATGCAAGGAAATGAACATATAAGAGGGTTAATAAGTCAAGACTTTATATTTTTCAAATGGGGCATGCTAGGCACACTAATAATAGGTTCCAATACATGCCAAGTGCCAATGTGTGCCAAGTGTTGATGTATCTTAATGCATGCCAAAGTGTTCCAGGGCATGCCAACGCATGTTGGGAGAGTGATATGTTGTGCTAGGGCCTGCCAACATGTGCTTGGGTGTCCTATTCATGGTAAGATGTTGTAGGTACAAACACGTTCCAATACATTTGAGGTACCAAGGAATGTTTGTGCGTTACAAAACATGTTAAGATGTGCAAATTAGAGTGTTGAGGAGTGCTAGTTATCTCTCATTAATAGAATTGATAGAGCCTAATTATGTATTAAATAATATAATTCCTACACACACTAGTGGAACTTTATCCAAAGGGAATTTGTTAGATAATAAAATTAATAGAGATGAATCATGCATTAACTCATAGGAGGATTATATTCTCATTACTTGAGGGAAATGATACAGAGTAATTACTTCTTAACAAATCGACTGAATCTAACCACTATGGAATTAAACACATAATGAAAAGTACTCCACAACAATGGTCTTGAATCATTATATTTTGACAAAAATATAGTAGCATGCACGTCGCATCATCAAAAATTCGTTGGAATGATCAATGGTGACGAACATTTTTTTACTATCACCAAAAGCAACCAAAAAGAGAATCGGTGAGGGTCAACAAAAGATCGTCACTAGAAGTGTCACCAAAGAGAGAATTAGTGAGGGGCCTTTAATAACCCTCACCAAAAGTGTCACTAAAAATGGCTTCGGTGACAAACCTTAAAGGACCATCACTATATGCACTTACAACCATGCATTTTTAAGGACCGTCACCATATGCGACATTGGTGACGAACCTTAAAGGTCCATCACAGGCATGACCCTCACCAATGACTTTTTTTCTTGTAGTGATATCAAAGAGCTAATCAAAACATGGCAGGAATTATCCAAAAAATGAGCTGAAACAGTTGCGACACTATCTAAAACTGACATGGAATGTTAATGGTAGTTCTTAGTGAAGCCTCACAGCCAATGGTTAATGGTCAGATGCCTATCCAATACAAAAACCCACATACTCCCCACATTAAAGTATGCCATATTTACCAATCAAATGTTGATTCAATTGAAGACTCCACCTGAATTGAAGCCCATTACATATATTTACGAATTCCAGCGGCGAATGGGAGGACGATCCTCTTCACATACCTAGTCAAGTTATTATAGAAAATTCTAAAAATGTCTTGTTGGTTTATTTTCAGCATTTTTTGTGAAAACCGCTTCATGCTTTTACTCTACTTTGATATATTTGTATTTCATTTTGAAACTATAAATCCCTCTCCATTTGTATGGAGTAGGAGGTTCTGAATTTTGGAAAGAAGGCTTGTGTTTTCACTATTATAACTTAAGTTCGTCTTAATAGAAAGATGAACCACTACTATTTTCTCATGCGAAGAGTTACGATATATTGGGTACTATTATATGTCTATTATTTCTTTGCTTAAGAGTTTAAAGATTATTTGATTATGTTTATCATTTATGTGTTATGAACAATCGCACATTTTTCGCTATTTATTTGTGATTGAAATCATATATTATCTATATAAACAACAAAATCTTATATGTGTATTGAATTCATCAACTAATTTAATTAACTAATTAATTAAAATATTTATCATTATCTACTTCAACCTCATAATAAAAAGATAATCTATATTGTCATTTTCTTATGATATCATTTTGAATCACATATAAAGATAAGATTTCCTAGGATAGATATTTAGTTTTAGTACTTTGTATTCTCAGTTTTAACTAAATCATATCATCATACCTATGTACTCCATCCATTTCTATAATTTATTTTAAGGGAAGCTAGTCCCATAATCCCAGTCAGAGCCACCACCTCAAATGGGAAAGGAACTTCTCTAAGGTCCCAACCGGGTAGTTTTACCCAATGTTAAAGAAGAAGTTTTGAGCCTTCAATGAATCCCTACACCTGATTCCTACATCCAACATTTTCATGGATTTTCTAAATGCATTACCAAACATATTTTATCTCGTGAGTGTATAATCCATTAATATATTCCTTGTTCAACATGACAATGCAATGTGTGCACACATTATTAATATTTTACTAAATATTTTTGTGTTGACAATTTTTTCCCTTAATTATAACACATCTTGGGCATCCATTCAATACATGCACTAATTTGTAAAATGAAATATATCAAATTTAGCGAAAAAACATTTCTTACATAATTCCTTTATCCTTTTACCTTTACTTTTTATTTCTCAACTTACTTAGTGTTATGGAAATTTACACATAGCCAATAGGAGCTATTTATTCATAGTCTTGGCCCTAAAAATACTACCATACAGCATTGGATTATTTGGCAAGAACTGAACAAACAAAATAGATCCCAAACCATATAATTATATCAATTGTTGATGCATAGATTTCCTTAACAAGGGTTGATAGGAATACCTAAGATCCATGCATGTTGATTGTGGGTGTTCAGTTTGTTGTAGATAATTCCCTCTCCAGTAAAGAGCTATTATCCTCTACAATAGATCTAAATCTTGGACAAAATCACCACCAAACAATGCACACAAATCACCTTCCAAAGAGGACCGTCAGCCCAAACAAATAAATAAGAACATGAATAACTGATCATAAACATATATCTGATGGAAAGTAACCTTCACATGTATTAATCATGAAATGATAGTACAAAAAATGTATACCTTCAAGAAAATGAGGTCTCGTCTCAAGCCTATAGCATGGTCTCCTTCTCCCAATACAACAAAGCTCTCACTCTATAGCATGGATCCTTCATCTAAACCCCTTTCCTATTAGTGATATTATATAGGTTCTTTCTATCCACCATGAGAATGTATCTAGACACCTAGGGGCTTGATAAGTTAGGAAATTTCTACAATAATAGATCCCTAGCCAACTCATACACAAGTGGGTCAAGATGATCTCCTTGGGAATGAAAAACTATAGAAACCTTTTTCACAATTAGGAGCTTTTTCTCAATTATCTCAATTATGAAATAATTATTATCTCATAATTATAAAATTGTGACAAAATAATTATGAGAATAACTCAAGTATGTAACTCCACGCTTTTAACATGGAATAAATCTCACATGAGTAAAAACAAATTTGAAAGGGGATGCATTCCATCCAACAACAGAGAGAAGTTGAACTTGGTTGTCTCTCACTATAATGGAGTGGCAACTACAGTTATAATAGATGCCCCCTAATGCATGAGGTCATAAGAGAAACTGATGGTCGAAATGTATTAAAACAAAACTCAAAGCTCAAAATGGGAGGAAGGAGCCAAGATTGTGAAGCTAGATTAGAGAAACCCCAAGTGTTGGAGTCTCAACTCTATTGATAACATCCCTACCGTGTTAGAAAGAGATACTAAACATGGCTTCCAAACATACATTGTGGATCCATGACATGAAATGTTAGGACATGGCCACAAAAAATACATACTGGATCCATGTGACACATCAAACATATCATAGATACCAGCAAATATAGTTTGGATCTTTGTCAGAGTATACATTAGTAGGACTATGGACACATAATAGATAGGAGGTGTCTCAGAGTATTCCTCAAATTACATAAATGATACATAATTCCAACACATCCTTCGAATGGTGCCATATAAGACTAAGATGTCCCAAATCAATGTTCTTTGACATAACCCCAATGGTACGAATCTACAACATGCGAATAGATGTGTTGATGTCGAGTATTGTAGAAACCATCTGATCACTAGTCATTGAGGTGTACAATTAACAGGCATGATGGTACCCACCGATGATGAAAATGGACCCCAACATACCTAGTAAAGTACACTAAGAGTTCAGACATGAGCTGATGTTGAACACTCATGCACTCAACCAATCAGGGGCCAATGATGTAAACCTACTGTTAATCACGACAAATCCTTCTGCTGATGGATGAAAACTCCAATCTACTACTGGTTCCTAAAGAAAGCTCCTTCCTAATGAGCTGAATTCAAAAAGAGAAGATTCATCGAAGAAAGGCCTTGATGCATCCCTCATTAATTGATGTGAAACAAATCAACAGGATTTGAATGGATTAATTCATGACATGATGAAGTATAACTGACACAAAGATGGCTGACTTGAAAAGGTCAACATACAATTACAGATAGCCTACATAGGCTAAGATGTCCCTTGAACATATAATGACATGACAAAAGAGTGACTTGGAAGCATGACTAATGAGCACCATATGATATTGTGTAAAAACATAATATGCATTGAAGCACACTCCATATAACTTGAAGAGTAGCCATTGTGAGGAGTAGACAAACTTATATGTGTGGTACAGTTCTTAAGAAAGATAAAACCCAACTATGAGATAATGATACAAACATGTTCCATGTTCAACGGAGGCATGACTACCACTACCATTTTGATGACTAACAGAAATAAATGTTCCCTTCCCATTTTCTCCTTTTAGTCTCATTCATAACTTAATGAACACGAAATACAAGACAAGTATGCTCAATAGGTTCCTTTTTCATAAACTTTAATGAGGCCAAAAAAGAGAAAAGTACACTCATACCCTTCTCACAGTTTAATGGGCTTTGAGAATGGTAAAGAAATCGCTCTCCAAATTTTAATTTACCTAACGAGAAAGAACATATGGAAAAAACTCATAATTTTCATTTATTTTTTATGAGAATGAGAATATAGCAAAAGAAGCTCAGGATTTTCATAATTTTAACGACTCATGAAAAGGGGACCAAAGTATACTCATCATTTTCATTGATTAATGAGGATGAAAACAAGGATAAAAGAACCTCGACATCGTTCAGGGTTTAATGAGCATAAGAAGGATTCTAAGGAAGCTTGTCCTAGAGGAATGAATGGTATAAATGTATAAGCTATTTCTATTATGATAGAACCATTTATAACATAAGGAGATAAACAGGTTGGATTAATAAGACCAATCATGAAGAAATACCTCCAGGAAATGGTAAAACACCAAGTGAAATCAAATGATAGGCCAAGTAGATTATGATGATGGAATGAGGAAACCAAGTCTCATCATGAAAAATAATTTGATAAAATGTGGCAATCATAAGGCATAAATCATGGAACACTCTTTGGTAAGGGTTAGAAATATGATGAAGAATAGGACTTGAGGCTCAAATTCTAGGTCATGGTGGGTGAGAAGGAGGGATTTTGTGAAGGAAATAAATGAGGTACTGCATGGACACCATTATAACAAAGAGGGGCTAATCTAGAGTGTCTATTATTAGGTAGGTTCTTCCATTATGTTACAACATGAATAAAAGAGATGGCATAATGTCACAACTTAATGGGGTTGGGTGTAAGGAACAATGGTTCAGTTGATAGTCAATAATGCAATGGAGAGGGCGATATGTGACCTACCACTCTATGCCAAGTTCAAGAGAAATGCACCTAAGTTCCAATGGTTGTCACAATAAAAATTCCACCCTATCTTGTAAAAAACATCCAAAAAGACTAGAGCCATGGTTAAATAACATAATGAAAAAAAAAAAAAAAACATGGATGAGGTATTTTTTTTTTTACTTTATAATTTTTTTTTTTTTGACATATATGAGATACTAGAAGAATGCTCGCATCACACATAAAACAAAGAAGAGATAAAAATATCACTCGCACTCCTATGTATGCTACATATAAGTGTAACTTAGTGTAAGAGGTCACGTGAAGGTGTGTCCACTACACAAGGCTCTGGTTTGTGAAACTAGAGATTTTGGGTTCATTCCCCAGTGGATTTGCCATTTCTGTTATGGAAATTTATGCACAGCCAATAGGAACAATTGCTTCATATTATTTTCCTTAAAAATACTACCACAAAACAAAGGCGTATATTGCAAGAAGTGAAAAAAAAAATTAAAAAAATCCCAAACCATATAATTAAGTGAATTGTTCATCCATAGATTTCCTTAACTAGGTTTGAGTTGAATACCCGAGATACATGTAGGTTAATGGCAGGTGTTAAGTCTAATGCAAATAATTCCCACTCTGGATAAGAGATCATGTCTTCTACAAAAGAGCCAATAGGGTTATAACACTTAGCTACCATTACATGCAATCTCAGTGAACATATTTTCAAGGAGTTCAGCTGTCTTCATAGAATATTGTTGATGGGGCTTAATGCACCTCTTATAGGTTTAAGGGTATCTCTCTAGTATGAGGCCCCAGTTAGGATTCACACCATTTTGGATGAGATTCCAATTTGGATTTTTGGCCTAGTTGTCACCTTATTTTTTTACGAATACTAAATTTTGGTTGAATTATATATGATATTGAAATGTAAATTAAGTCATTGATGGAATGCAAGTAAAGTCATCTTTAATGAAAATACTTTAAATGAACTTGTATAAGGAATGATACAACATATTTATAATAAGCATGTATCTGAAAGAAAGAGTGATAGTAATATCTAATTAAGATAAATTACAACTAAAATTATACTAGTTATTAATTGTGAAACAACTTACAATCAACAATTGGCATAAATAGATGCAAAGATCGACAAGAAATTCCTAGAATGATAACAGTTTGAAACTAAAAAATTAGTTCAATAAGTTGAGACAAATAAACAATAGCCAAACATTAATAAAAACGGATAAAGAAAAGTCTTATAACAGTCAATAACACATGATATAAATGTCCTTGATGAGGCCATTCGAGCTTCTAAATATTATAGTTGAACATTCAATGCCAAATCATAAAGTTTCTTCAAAAATCCCAATAGTGTGAATGCATAAAGATGAAAGTTAGTCCCCATTTTGATTACAATCTTTCTCATTTCAAAATTTCTCCAAAAATCCAAAAACTAATATCCCTTCCTCTTTACTAGAGGGTTATATTTATACAAAAGTGAGGTGAATTTTCATCTTCCTTGAGTTTTAACCTACCCTCATTTGTAATTTCTAATTCATTTTATTTTCTAATTTTATTTTACTTTTACAATGTAGAACCCTCCTCCCATATCTACCCAAGTAACCATGCCAATCAGGTAAACATGTGACAAGAGGCTACTATGATTAGATTCGGCCTCCTATGTAACCTTATGGAAGTGGAATCGATGGAACACATCAACCAACCTATCCACATCAATAATAGAACCCTCAAGGGACATAGCCACTCGGACATCATGTCCCTTGGTCCAAATGAAGTTTTGGACATATTAGGTCTCAGTTGCTCTCATGCTATAGGCAAGAGAGTATCCAGAAACCCAAATTCACTCTCACAGGCTTGCCTGCCATTGACTAGAGACTAAATTTGTCAATGTTATGCCAGTGACTCCAGGATTTGAGCCACATTTTCAGGCCCAGAGCCCAAGACACTGCCCAGAATGGAATGATAACTTGGGAATAGTAAAATAATAGGGAAACAATGATGCAAAAGCAATAAGTTGAACAAGACCATAATTAGATCCCTACTAGCCATGATAGGCATTTCGTTAAACATATCATCAGCATTTAATGTATAGGTGTGAACAATAGAATTAAGTGTAGGGATCTCATACTTATCTGAGAATTGTTATGAACCATTGTTCCCTCATGCCATTTGTTCCGTTATCATTTATTAGGCCATAGGTACATTATCCATTCATTTACAAGTAAAAACATGTTGACATCCATATATAGTTGTTTTCATAAAACACACATATAACCAACATAGTAACAATAGAAATACTCATGAAAGTACACCCATATAAAACACATATAATCCATCATCATGCTCATACAAATACAAGGAGAAATAGCCTTTCATTAATGATGAAAAAACAAAACTCGGGATGGGACTTCCATTTTCCACCCAATCGTAGAATGGTTGAGCCAAATCTCTCTTCAACCATTCACCCCTGTGCCATATTCCAAGCATGAATGTGGGACTCAAACCAAAAGAACCAACCAAGGTATACCAAGGCTAAACCACCTCACCTTCATTGATAGAAACCAAGCTTTACCATAATCCATCCTAGATAACTAGACCAACAAAATGAACATATCATAACATGCTTTATCGTGATCTCCACCTAATCACTAGGCCAAAGAAGCATGGATTCCACTAGATTTCTCCACCTATATGGTGAGGAATTTTTCTACCTCCTAGTCTCTCAAGATTTATCACAATCCAAACCCGGATCACTAGGCCCTAAATGAATACCCGATGTCCGGACTTTACCACATATCCCAAACCCGGGATTACTAGGCCCAGTGGAGAGAAAACCACCTCTTGCCTTTACCGTATATCCTGCCATTCACCAGAAAGTATTCATAGGCCATCCGAGGCAACACAAAATTTGGCTTTACCGCAGCCCACAGTCTATTTCAGGGGTTACTAGGCCATGTGTTCTATCATTCTAAAGATCTACTTCACTCATCTTCTAATCCATCAGGCAATACAGCTCAATCAAAACATGGGTACCCCATCAAACCATGGCTATCTGGAAATGGAAAGGCTAGGCTGAAAACATTGTTACACCTAGCAAAACCCATGTCACAATAGTAATGAACCACATGCAATACCATGCATATGAAATATGTCAAGGAAAATACACATGTAAATCGATACTTGCAATGAATCATGTTGTAGTTGCTTGATCCTGCCTTTCCCTTCTTGATATTTACTTCCTCTTGCCTTCATTTCCTTTCCTGTCCCAATGCCAAAATGCTCCAAGAAAACTCAAAGTTTCCAAGAGTGAGGGAGAGAGAGAGGGAATAATGAGAGACCTCCAAAACTAAACTAACAAAAGGTTACCAATTGATCCTCATAAGACTTTTTATAAATGAGGCCTCTATTTCTTCACTTCCAATTATTTTCCTTCAATTTCCTCCTCACATGCAGCTTGTGACCTTTTACCTTCCTTTTCTTCTATTTTCCTTTATTTTCATAATTAAATGTGCAAAAAATTCCATTTTGATTTTCCAAAGCCTTAGCCATTTCCTTTGCCATAAAAATCAAATGAACACCCACTAGGATGCCTTGCCCAACATTAAACCTGGAATAAGTGTCCCATCAATCGTGGTTATTATTTTTAACTTTTATTACATTAAATTTTCACCATGGTTGTTATAGAACCGTCCCCCTTGAGGAACACTATCCTCAATTTTATACCACACCAAGACCTTAGCAAAAAATTTGGAAATAAAACATACTTCCCATGGAGGTTTATAACATACCTCGATGCAGTATTTACAATGATTACCCTACTGAAAAGCAAACCAACATCATAACAACATAATAACATGGCATCATAATGACATGACACCAACATCGCTTATTGGAGCTTTATAACATATCTCATGGCGGGATTTACATCCATATACATATGTACATATACAAAAATCATCAAAACATATACCAAGACATATACCCAAAACACCATACCAAAACTGCTTTGCCTCAATCAACAAACAAGGAAGGATACATATCCCACATCTGATCCACCATCTCCGATGTAGCTTCATCGGTTCCAAAGTTCTTCCAATTCACTTTAATTTGCTTGATTGCTTGGTTCTAGAGCATCAACACCTTTTTTTGCAATATACACTGACACTGTAGCTAGAATTCTCCATCTGGTTCCACCTACAATATAGACCAGTCAATCATGTGATCAGCATCCTTAACATACTTATTAAGCAAAGATACAAGTAAAACATCATGGATTTTCATTGTCGAAGGCAGTGAAAGTCGATATGATATTGGCAAAATCCTCTCAATGATACTAAAGGGTCCAAAAAATCATTGTGCCAGTGTGGTACATGATCCAATCTGCAAGGAACTCTTCTTTGCTTTGATGTGCAAGTACACTTGTTACCCGACCTAGAACTCCTTCACCAACCTGTTCCTATCTACATAACTCTTCTGCCTCTCCTATGTTGCCTTTATATTTTTCTTTATAAGCTACATTTTCTTATTCCATGTCGCCAACATATCTGGTCCAATGAATACCCTACTAACCAAAATACTCCAATCAATAAGAGTGTTGCAACTCTGCCCATACAATGCTTCAAAAGGACTCATCATCAATGACTCCTGATAATTGTTGTTGTATGTGAACTCTACCAAGGGGAGACACTCTTCCCACTTCCGTTGTTGATGCATCACATACATCCTCAACATGTCCTCCAATATCCTTTTGACCTTCTTTGTCTATTCATCTGTTTGTGGATGATAAGTTGTGTTGAAGGCCAACTCTCTGCCCAAACCTGCAAATAACTCCTTCTAGAACTTGGAAGTGAAATTTGCATCCCTTTCTAACAAAATATTCTTTGTAACACCGTGCAATCTTCCCACATCTCTATTGAATACCTGTTGGGTCCCTATAATACTAGTGATTACCCCATTACTATTGTAGTTGTATCCCTTATTAATATTGTTGTGCCCCTATTGTCCCCATATTGTTATTACTGTGCCCCATAGAATCCCTCTATTGTTATTTTTGTGGCTTTATATTATTAGTGTTAGGTCAGCTGGATTATATTGTGACTCCTTAGACTCCTATATATAGAAAGGAGGTTTTGTCATTTGAATCATCCAAGAATTGTTCATTTGTGTAATGTAAAGGAAGTTGCCCCCCCAAAGAGGCTGAATTCTAAGGCGTTGATCTCTCTTTTCTATCTTTTTGTGAGCTGGTTTCATAACATTTGGTATCATAGCTTTGGATTCTAGGGTTTCGCTGCTCCAAATAGGTCATCATGGCATTTTCGCTGCAACCTTTTTTCTGCGACGTTTCAAAAGCTAAAAAAAAACCCATTTCAGAAGAAATCATGCTAAATCTTGGGTCCAAATTTTAGAGCTTTTCAACTATATTTGCGGAGATATGATCTCAGGAAGTTGGTATTTTTGCAGACTCCTGAATTACATTCCAAACAGGTGACCTGGGGAAAATTTTCATAACTTTCTCTCTGAGAATCGGATTGAAATTTCATAAGAAGGTACAGATAGAGGATGTACTGTAGTTTCTTGTATATCGTTTTCAAATCCAAAGGTTGAAATAGTGATTCGTGGCACATCGTACAAGTTTGCTCTACTAAACTAGTCTATAATCAGGTCATCTTGGGAGATTGTGCATAACTCTTCGTTGGAGAATCCAATTTGGATCATATTGGTGGCATTAGAAAGAGGACATAGAGGGCTACTATAGGTCACAATTTTAGAACTGGATGATCTGAAATTGCAGAGATACATCAGATTCAATATCAAGCTTCTACAAAGTGAAAAAAGATGTGTAGTTTTTTTTAAATTTTTGCATAAGCTTGGTTTGAAAAATTAGTTTCAATCAGTAATTGATGCCCTGAGGAAAGAAAATGCAAACAACTAGTAAGCAACCTAAAATCTCTAGCATGAATCATGAAGAAGAGGAAGAAATGCAACATGATATATCAAAATTACAAGACCAAGTGCAACAAGTGTCACTTGCACAAAAAGCAACAGAATCTAAGATGGATGGTTTAAGGAAAGATGTAGAAGCTAAGATGGATGGTTTAAAGAAAGGTGTAGAAGCTAAGATGGATTGTTTAAAGAAAGGCATAGAAACTAAAATGGATGGCATGGAAGCTAAGATGAATGGCATGGATGCTAAAATTGATGGCATGGATGATAAGATGGAATAATTGAAGATAAATATGAATAAGTTGCTACAAGAAATGGTCACTAATGGTGAAAGGGTAGTAAAGGAAACTCATGATGAGAACAAAAGAAATGTTAATCGTGATTCCATAGACTCTAATGTTGGATCGAAGACCCACCATATTCCAAAAATCGATTTGAGGAAGTTTGATGGCAAGGATACCGCAACATGGATATTACAGATGGAGCAATTTTTCGATCTCAATAATGTGAAAAACATACAAAAGGTACGTATTGCAACTTTATATTTGGAACCAAATCAGTTTGTATGGTATCAATGACTTTGGTTTCGTAAACACTTTATCACTTGGGCAATTTTTATAGAAGAATTGACAACACATTATGAGGATATAAAAAGCAACACTTTTTTTAGCCAATTGATAAGTCTCAAACAAAAGGGTTCAATAATGGAGCACATTGAGGAGTTCCAAAAATTGAACATAAGGGTAAAAAATATTCCAAAGGAGCATAGCATTGATGTGTTCATAGGGACTTTAAAGGATAATATCCAACATGATGTTCACCTTTGAGAACTTGATTCATTAAAGAAGGCATTCAGGTTAGCAAAAAAAATGGAAAGCAAAATTATGGCAACCAGGAAGCATACCACTCACAACTATAAAGATGGACGTGTTGTTGCCCCTAGTCTTCCACAACCTATAAGGTTGACACCACAACAATTGGAAGAAAAAAGAGAAAAAGGGCTTTGTTACAGTTGTGATAGCAAATACACTAAAGGTCATAAGTGTGCTGAGAAGAAATTATTCTACATAGATTGTGAAGAGGAAGAAGAAAAGGAGCAAGAAAGGTCAAAAGAAGAGGATATACTCCAGGAACAAAGCCTAGATAAAGAAGAAATGAATCCGACCATATCTTTTAATGCATTGTTAGGAATTACCACTCCTCAAACCATCAAGATAGAAGGACAAATCAAGAAGAAAAAGGTAATAGTGTTGATTGATTCAGGAAGTACCCACAATTTTATTCATTGTAAGGTAGCAAAAGAATTGAATTGCTTCTTATATCCAGCATCAGAGTGTCAAATGATGGTTGCAAATGGAGGAACAATAAATTTCTCTGGAAAGTGCCATAATATCAAGCTATCCATGGGAGAATATGTATTGACTAGCCCAATGCTTTCCATTCCAATGGGAGGTGCTAATGTTGTACTAGGAGTCCAATGACTACAATCCTTGGGTACAATAGCTTTTAATTTTCAGGAAATTTTCATGAAATTTTCTGTGGAAGGAAAGGAAGTTGAATTAAGGGGTATTGCAGGGAAACCAGGAAAGATAATCAACTCTAACGGTATGACAAAGCTTCTAAAAAAGGAACAAAGAGGTGTAATTGCACAATTATGTTCGCTAGATGTTTCCACATTGGAATCATCTATTTCTCCAGATCTCCAAAAAGTCTTGGACAATCATTCCAAGGTATTTGAGACTCCCAAAGGTCTCCCACCTATTCGTGATCATGATCATGCTATTCATCTGATTCCAGAAAGTGTTCCTCCAAACATCAGGCCGTACAGATATCCCTATGCCCAAAAGAGTGAAATTGAACGTATGGTTGCAGAAATGCTAGAGGCTGGTATAATTCAACCGAGTCAAAGTTATTTCTCTACTCTAGTAGTATTGGTGCACAAGAAGGATGGATCATGGTGCATGTGTCCGGATTATAGGGAGCTCAACAAGCTCACTATTAAAGATAAGTTTCCCATTCCTGTCATTCATGAATTATTGGATGAATTGCATGGATCAATTTACTTCACCAAGTTGGATCTTCGTTCAGGATATCATCAAATCAGAATGAAGACTGAAGACATTCCGAAAACAGCATTTAGAACTCATAAGGGTCATTATGAATTTTTGGTCATGCCTTTTGGCCTTACTAATGCACCTTCAACATTTCAAGGTTTGATGAATTCCATTTTCAAACCATTCCTTAGAAAATTTGTATTAGTATTTTTTGATGATATACTAATCTACAGCAAGTCTTGGAAGGATCATGTTGAACATGTTGACAGGGTGCTACAACTATTGGAGGAGAAACAATTATATGCAAAAAGATCCAAATGTTTCTTTGGAGTACAAGAGGTGGAATATCTGGGTCATATTGTATCTCATGAAGGAGTTAAGGTAGACCCTAGAAAAATTAAAGCCATTAAGGAATGGAAAATCCCCACATCCATAAAGCATCTGCGAGGATTTCTCAGGTTGACAGGGTATTATCGCAAGTTTGTTAAGAATTATGGGAGAATAGCAGCACCTCTAACAACATTATTGAAGAAAGATGCATTTTCATGGACTCCAGAAGCAACAAAGGCCTTTGAGCATCTTAAACAGGCAATGTGCCAAGCACCGGTCTTAGCTACACTAGACTTCACAAAAACCTTTATTGTGGAATGTGATGCTTCAGGAAATGGAATTGGCGATGTTTTAATGCAAGATGAAAGACCCATTGCTTTAGAAAGTCATCCAATCAAGGGAAAGTTTTAACACAAAGCTATTTATGAGAAGGAAATGTTGGCAATACTCCATGCACTTAAGAAATGGCAACCCTACCTAATGGGAAGACACTTCAAGGTAGAAACGGATCATGATAGCCTTAAATACTTTTTAGAAAAAAGATTATCCTCTGAAGAGCAACAAAAGTGGGTCACAAAAAATGTTGGGTTATGACTTTGAAATCATCTACAAAAAAGGAAAGAAAGTGTGGTGGCAGATGCACTCTCAAGAAAGGATGAGGATGTGGAAGCATTGTTGTGCGCCATTTCTATTATCCAACCAGATTGGATAAACGAAGCAAGGGAGGAATGGAAGAATGATGAAGGAGTGTGGGCACTTATTCGAAAGTTACAACAAGTCTCCAGTACGTTTGATACATTTAGCTGGCAAAATGATTCGATATGGTACAAAGATTGCTTATACCTCTGTAAGAATTCCCAGCTAAAACAAAAGATTCTTATGGAATTGCACACTTCTCCCTTAGGAGGGCACTCAGGATTTTTAAAAACTTACCACAGGATTAAGAAGGAATTTTTTTGGGAGGGTCTTAAATCAGATATTCAAAAGTGTGGCGGAATGTTTGGTTTTCCAACAAAATAAAGTTGAAACAATTAAGACACCGGGTCTATTACAACCTTTATCCATTCCAAGCCAATGTTGGAAGGAGGTTTCAATGGATTTTATCACAGGTTTACCCAAGTTTGAGGGAAAGAGTGTCATCATGGTGGTAGATGACAGACTTACCAAGTATGCACACTTTTGTGCTTTATCACATCCATTTAAAGCCAGTACAGTTTCTACTGCATTTATGGAAACAATTCAAAAGCTACATGGAAACCCAAAGATTATTATAAGTGACAGAGATCCCATTTTCACTGGAAATTTTTGGACAGAATTATTTTCTTGTCTTGGTACTTAATTAGCTCATAGCTCATCTTATCATCCTCAATCTAATGGGCAAACTATGATAGTAAAGAAATGTTTGGAAGGATATCTTCGTTGCTTTGTATCTGATAAACAGACAGAATGGGTCAAATGGTTGCCTCTGGCTGAATGGTGGTATAACACTTCCTTCCATACAACAACAAAAATGACCCCATTTATGGCACTTTATGGATATCAGCCGCCATCCATCACATCATATTTAGAGAAAATTCTAAAGTTCAAGCAGTGGAACATCACATCGAACATCAACAACATGTCCTCCAACACTTAAAGGATAACCTCGTGTTGGCACATAATAGAATGAAACAACAGGCAGATCAACATCATAGTCAAAGTAGTTTTGATGTAGATTATTGGGTATTCCTACGGCTACAACCATATAAGCAAATGTCCCTCAAGCAAGCTAAGAAGGATAATAAATTATCACCAAAGTATTATGGTTCGTACAAGGTGTTGCAAAAGATTGGTACTATGGCATACAAATTGGAGCTTCCTGTAGCTTTTCGATTGCACCCAGTTTTCCATGTTTCATGTTTAAAGAAGGTTATAGGCGACAAGCTCCTAGTTCAAACAATATTGCCAGAACTTGATGAGGAAGGAAAAATTATATTGGAACCAGAAGCAGTCACAGAAACAAGAACTCGACAGTTACGAAATTGATCAATATCAGAGTATCTTATCAAGTGGAAGAACTTATCCGCTAAAGATTCCACATGGGAGGATGAGAATTTTATACAGAAGCATCCAGAACTACTAAAGCATTAAGGACAACAGTTTTTTGAAGGAGAGGGGCATGTTGGGTCCCTATAATACTAGTGATTACCCCATTACTATTGTAGTTGTATCCCTTATTAATATTGTTGTGCCCCTATTGTCCCCATATTGTTATTACTGTGCCCCATAGAATCCCTCTATTGTTATTTTTGTGGCTTTATATTATTAGTGTTAGGTCGGTTGGGTTATATTGTGACTCCTTAGACTCCTATATATAGAGTGAAGGTTTTTTCATTTGAATCATCCAAGAATTGTTCATTTGTGTAATGTAAAGGAGGTTTCCCCCTCGAAGAGGCTGAATTCTAAGGCGTTGATCTCTCTTTTCTATCTTTTTGTGAGCTGGTTTCATAACAATAGCTATGACGCATTGCTATCTAAGAATGTAGAATTCATTGGAATGAAGTGTACAACCTTCATCAACCTGTCCACAACAACCATGATGGAATCATGTTGTCTCACTATCCTCAGCAACCCTATGCTGAAGTGCATGGAAATGACCTCCCATTTCCACTCTGGAATCGTGATTAGTTGTAGAAGCCCACCTGGATGTTTACACTTTGCCTTCACTCATTTACAATCAAAGCATCTTACCACAAACTCTGTGACATCCCTCTTTAGATTCGGCCAATAATAAAATTTCTTCACTGCAGTCATTATCTCCTCGTAACCCGGTTGGCCTAAATACAGTTTCACAAGAAACTCTCCCAAGATCACCTTCTTCAGCTCACTGCTATCTGGCACATGTCATGTCTCTAAATCTAACCAATCCTTCTGTTGTAAGTCAATAATCCATACCCTATGCACCTGCACCTATACCTGTACCTGTACCAGTACCATGATGCAATTTGTGCACAATCTCCATATACCTAACATCCTGCTGACCTACCTGCAATATCCTATACTTTAGATCCGTCCCATAGGAACTCGTAACTGCTAAGTGATTTACCTGTACCCATCTACTAAGAGCATCTACCACACTATGCTCTTTTCCTTTGATGTACCTGATCCCAAAATCAAACTCAATGATCATGGCCAATCATCTAGCTTGCCTGGCATTCAAATTCAGCTAGTCAAACGAATATCTCAACCCAATATGATCACACATCAGTACAAACCTCCTGCCAAGAAGATAATGCTTCCACATATTTAATGCATGTATCATTTCTCCTAACTCCAAATCATATGTCACGTATTTCTTCTCATGGTCGTTGAGATTTTACGACTCATAGCATGCCACATATCGATCCTTCATAAGGACTCCACCAAGTCCTCTCTTGCAAGCATGTGTGCACACTACACTCTTTGTCTAGATCTGCAATTTGTAGCACTGGTGCATGTGTCAAAAATTGCTTAAGCTGCTTAAAGTTAGCCTCGCACTCCTCTGTACATTCAAATTCCTTACCCTTCCTCTACAATGATGTGATAAGATAAGAAATTTGCGAGAAGTTCCTGATGAACCTCCTATATTTGTTGAAATATGGTAACAAGAATATTCCAATATAATTTTTCCTTGAATTAAATTGTGAATTAAAATTGAATTTAGTCTTAACGGCTACTTAGAAATAATTAATTAATTTATTCTAGATTAATTAGTTGGAGAAATTCAAGTTAGAAGTATTTCTGAAGTCATGCAAGAGTTATCCCTTAAATTAAGGAGATAAGATTGAGTTACATTTGAGTTGTAATTAGTTAACTCAATTTACTGAGTTAAGTCTAGTTAAATTAGTTCCAAACTGTTTGAGGAAGTAATAGTGAGTTAACATTCAATTGATGCATTAATGCACTCAACTAGTGCTACTCCAGTTAATTGAAGATTCCCTCATCAAAAACTCATGCATGTCTATTCTTAGAAAGACCCAGTTGAGATTAATGTTCAAGAACAGTGTGCTATCAGTTGCATGTGTTTTCTCATGGAGGAAACTCATGCATGCAGTCAAGGATTTATCCTTGAGGATTGCATAGTTTTGAAGAGTTGGCTTTCCACTTGGTGAAAGGCTAATCATCCACAAGGAACAAGGCAAGGAAATAGGATATTGGAGGGAAGAGAGGAAGGCTGGAGAGAAGCCAAGATTGCATGTGAGCATCTGTGAGGATTGTACTAAGAGCTGGCTATGTGTGAGAGCTAAGGCTTTGTATAATTCCTAAGTATTTCCACCATGTATGATAATACAATAGTGTGAGATTTTATCTGAAGATTTCCCCAAAGTATTTTCATGTGTATTGTGCCATTGATTCTTCTTCTTCTGGTTATATTGTTCAACTCGATCCTTAAGCTTCCACAAATTGATAATAGAAGTAGGTTATAGTACTCTTCTTTGATTTATATTGCATTATCGGGTTAACCTATAACACATATTTTCTACATGGTATCGGAGCTGTGAACAATATACTGAGAAGAGAGTTCGATGTTTGAAGGTCGGGGTTGCAGATGCAAATTGAATTCATATCATACTTCAAGGTTGGTCAATGGCGTTCTATGGCTTGAGACTCGAGTATGCCTTCGAAGGTAGGTCGAATTACATAGCATGGAAAGATAGAATGGAGGCTGTATAGAAGACAATGGCTTGAAGGAATTCATTGATCAAGAAATCCAAAAACCATCTTCAACTAATACACAAGAGTTGGCTTAGTGGAAGAAGTGTGTGGCAAAGGTGAGACAGATCATCCTTGAGGGAGTTCGAGACCATATTGTCTCGAGTCTCCATGGGAAGGATACTCCATTTTCAATGTGGAAGATATTGAAGGTACTCTACCAGAATAGTAGCTACCAAAGGAAATTGGCACTCAATGATAAGCTTCGAAGAATCAAGATGGAGAAGGGTGATACTATTTCCACATATCTGAACAAGCTCACCACCTACAGAGATGAGCTTGGCAGTGTGAGAATAACTACTGCTGATGATGATCAGCTGAGCTTCACTCTCCTTGGCCTTCCAAAGAGTTGGAATAGCTACTAGGACTCTATGGATGGAAAGGATAAATTGCCAGATTGGGAACGACTATGGTTAGATCTTATGCAAGAGGAGATCAAGAGGAGCACATGAGATGGTTCTTCATCCAAGAATGATGATGAAAAAAATCTGGCCTTAGTAAGTAAGGCAAGGAAAGGGAAGGTCAAGGCTTCCGATTTCAAATTGAATTCTTCTCATGGAGGGAAGAAGGGTGACATGTCTAAAGTAATATGCTTTAATTGTCATAAGATGGGACATTATGTAATTAATTACCCATCAAAAAAGTCGAAGAAGGGATCCTCGGAAGGATCGAAAGGTGAGGCAATAGCCTCTTAACTCGAAATGGATGTTACCGTCATCGCATGCATGGTGTCATCAACGATGGGTTGTGTCTGGTATCTTGATAGTGGAGACTCATTCCACATGACTGGTGATAAAAATTTATTCATTGCCTTGGAGGAGAAAGACCTCAAGATGCGCATAGAGATGGGTAACAATGGAAGGTATAGTGTTTCAGGAGTGGGCACGGTTTATTTTTAGAGGGAACATGGAGCTCCTCTCACCTTCACAGATGTGATGTATGTGCCTGGACTAAAGAAGAACTTGGTATCGGTCATGATGTTGGAGGAAAAAGACTACGATGTTGTCTCCAGTAAAGGAAAGGTGTTCCTAAGACACATAGCCACCGATCAGACCAAGAGGATAGGGATTTGGGTGAAGAATCTCTATAAACTAGAGGTAGATGATTGTGCAGCATTGAGTATGAAAGCAGAATTGGTGCAAAGCCAAGACATTGGCGAGTTTTGGCACAGGCAGTTGGGCCATTTGCATCATGGGGCTTTGAAGATAATGTAGCAGATATCTACATGACTTCCCAAAGGTAAACTTGAGCAAGTTGACACATGCAAAGGTTGTACCTTGGGAAAGTACACCAAGTCTTCCTTTCATGATCGAGACAGTCGAGAAGAGACTATCTTAGAGTGAGTTCATATTGATTTGTGTGGACCATTCTTGACAGCATCCACAGCGAAGCAAAGGTATATTGTGATTTTCATTGATGGCTATTCTCATAAATTCTAGATTTATTTCATGCAGAAGAAGGACCAAAATTTCACAAAGTTTTGTGAGTTCAAAGCTTTAGTCGAGAAAGAGTTAGGGAAGAAGTTTAAGGCCTTGAGAAGTGACAACAGTGGAGAATATGTCTCTCAAGAGTTTAACGACTTCTATGTAGTGGAAGGAATTAAACGAGAGTTTACAACACCTCATAATCCACAACAGAATGGGGTGGCCGAGAGGAATAATATAACTATTGTAGGGGAAGCACAGACAATGTTGCATGACCAAGGCCTACCACTTCACTTGTGGGCTGAGGCATGAGACACAGTGGTCTATTTGCAGAATAGAAGCCCGCATCGCATACTTGTGATGAAGACACCAAAGGAAGCTTTCTCCGGTAAGAGACTAGATGTGGGTCACTTCCGGATCTTTGGCTCATTAGTATATTTCCATGTGACAAAGGATGCATGGAAGAAGCTTGAGTCGACAACAGAGTTGGAGATATTTGTGGGGTACAATGATACACCTCACAACTATTCGGTATACTTTCCTACCAATTGGAGGATAGTGGTTCGCAGAGATCTTAAGTTTGATGAGCAGAAGGCCATTCGAGCTTTCCTTGAGAGGGAGCTCCAACTACAAGCTATGGAGGAACTGTTGGTTCCTAAGGAGGAGGAGCCTCAGACTGATGCGGATCAGCTGCATGTAGACGTTCCAAGAGTGGAGACATCCACTCAAGCAGAGTCTTCCAGAGATGGATGGAAGTGCACAAGAGAAGCTGACAAATTATTGGAGGATGCGAGAGAGAAGGTGGGAGCACCATCTTCTCAGCGCAGACAGAGGAGGTCACCTGAGAGGTACATTGGATACATGGCCCTTGCTAGGGAATGTGTTGAGACCGAGCCATCTTCCTTTGAGGAAGCAGTGCAGCAGCTGATTTGGGTTGATGCTATGGTGGAGGAGTATGACTCCATAGTTCGTAACAATGTTTGGGACATGGTTCCGAGACTGGAGAACAAGTCAGTTGTGATTTCCCATTGGCTTTACAAGGTAAAGAAAGCTGCTGATGGTAGTGTGGAGAAGCATAAGGCAAGATTTGTTGCCCATGGCTTTTCATATGTCAAGGGGATTGACTATGATGAGACTTTTGCTCCTATCACAAGGTACTCATCTATCAGATCTATGTTGGCACTATCAACATAGATGGGTTGGAAGATCCATCAGATGGATGTGAAGACTACATTCCTTAATGGCCAAATTGAGGAAGAGGTGTACATAGAGCAGCTGGAAGGTTTTGAGACCTTCGATTGTGAGTCACATGTGTGCCGACTCAAGAGAGTGTTATATTGGTTGAAGCAAGCACCTTGTGCATAGTATACCAGGATTGACAACTACTTCGCCGATTTGGGCTTCGCAAAGAGTGAAGCAGATGTGAACTTATACCACATCGCGGTGAAAGGTAAGCTGTTGATCATCATACTTTATGTTAATGATCTCATATTGACTAGTGATGATCAGTTGATCATGTCTTACAAGGATGACCTTGCAAGAGAATTCGAGATGAAAGACATGGGTCTCATGCATTATTTCCTTGCCATGGAAGTGTGACAGAAGGATGGGGAGTTGTTTGTGTCTCAGGGCAGGTATGCCAATGATATACTAAGGAGATTCCACATGGAGAAGTGCAAGCCCATGCAGACTCCTCTTGCAGGTAACTAGAATAAGGAAGTTGCTACTTCAACAGAAGTGGTAGAGGCTACTGTGTACAGGGAGATTATGGGTTCACTGATGTACTTAATGAACACACGACCAGATTTGTGCTATGTAGTGAACCAGCTGAGTCAAGTGATGGTTCACCTACCAAGATGTTTTGGAAGGTGGAAAAGCATGTATTGAGATACCTCAGAGGCACATCTCAGTATGGATTATGGTACATATGGATAGAGGGAGTGAAGCTACGTGGCTTCACCGATGCAGATTGGGCAGGGAGTCCATCAAATCGAAAGAGCACATCAAGAGGGATTTTAAAACTTGGGTCAGCAATAGTTTCTTAGTATAGTAGGAAATAGAGGATGGTTGCCCTCAGTTTGGCAGAGGAAAAATACATGGTTGCAAGTCAGGTAGCATCTGAGGCCATCTGGATGTGGAAAATCCTATTTGGTTTGCTTGATCAGAGTATGGATCGAACTGTGATCTATTGTGATAATCAAAGTTGTATCGAACTCTCTTAGAATCTAGTATTTCATGATAGATCCAAGCACAATGACATCCGATATCATCATCTCAGAGACTATGTATCAAGGAGGATCATGTTGCTCTAGTACATTTTGAAAAAGGAGCAAGATGCTGACATTTTGACAAAGGCATTGTCAAAGTGTAAATTCAAGTTCCATAGAGACGGGATTGGGGTGGCAAATAATCCCTTTCTTGTTAAGAGGGAGTGTTGAAATATGGTAACAAGAATATTCCAATTTAATTTGTCCTTGAATTAAATTGTGAATTAAAATAGAATTTAGTCTTAACAACTACTTGGAAATAATTAATTTATTTATTTTAAATTAATTACTTGGAGAAATTCAAGTTAGAAGTCTTTATGAAGTCATGAAAGAGTTATCCCTTAAATTAAGGAGAAAAGATTGAGTTATATTTGAGTTGTAATTAGTTAACTTAGTTTACTAGGTTAAGTCTAGTTAAATTAGTTCCAAACTATTTGAGGAACTAATAGTGAGTTAACAGTCAGTTGATGCATTAATGCACTCAACTAGTGCTACTCTAGTTAACTGAAGATTCCCTCATCAGAAGCTCATCCATGTCTATTCTTTGAAATACACAGTTGAGATTAATGTTCAAGGAAAGTGTACTATCAGTTGCATATGTTTTCTCATGGAGAAAACTCATGCATGCAGTCAAGGATTTGTCCTTGAGGATTGCATAGTTTTGAAGGGTTGGTTTTCCACTTGGTAAAAGGCTAATCATCCACAAGGAACAACGCAAGGAAATAGGAGCTTGGAGGGCAGAGAGGAAGGCTTGAGAGAAGCCAAGATTGCTTGTGAGAATCTGTGAGGATTGTACTAAGAGTTGGCTAGATGTGAGAGCTAAGGCTTTGTATAATTCCTATGTATTTCCACATGTATGATAATACAATAGTGTGGGGTTTTATCTAAGGATTTCCCCAAAGTATTTTCATGTTTATTGTGCCATTGATTCTACTTCTTCTGGTTATATTGTTAAGCTCGACCTTTAAGCTTCTGCAAATTAATAGTAGAAGTAGGTTATAGTATTTTGCTTTGATTTATATTGCATTATCAGGTTAACCTATCACAGATTTTCTACAATAATAGCCTACCAAACCCATGAAATATCTCACCTAATCCACATTCTTAGGAGTTACCCAGACCATGATAACCCTTATATTCTTTGGATCTACTACAATTCCTTCCTTGGAGAAAACATGCCCCAAGTAGTGCACCTTAGTCTAAAAGAAACTACCCGTATTGTATTTAGCATACAAATGATGCTCCCTCAACAACCTCAAGACTAATCCTAAATGTTCAGCATGCTCTTCTTCATTTTTAGAATATATGAGTATATCATAAATGAACACAATAACAAGCTTATCCAAATACGTATGCAACACACTATTAATCAAGAACATAAATGTAGCTGAATCATTAGTTAAGCCAAATGGATCAACAAAAAACTCATAATTCCCATACCTGGTCCTGAATGTAGCCTTGTAAATGTCCTCCTCTTTGATGCATACCTGATGGTATCTTGATCTCAACTCGATCTTGAAGAACATTGTTTCTCCCTTCAGTTGATCAAACAAGTCATCAATCCTCGAAATGAATATCTGTCCTTGATGGTCACTTTGTTAAATTTCCTGTAGTCAATGCATAATCTGATGGTTCCATCTTTATTCTTCACAAACAAGACCAGTGCGCCCTAAGGTGATACACTTAGCCTAATGTATCCTTTTTTCAACATTTCCTTTAACTATAGCTTTAACTCAACTAACTCAAGTGTGGTCATTCTATAATTTTATTTCGATGTTAGAGCTGCCCCTAGCACTAACTCAATAGAAACGTCTACCTCCCTATGCGGTGGCAACTCTGTAATGTCCTTAGTGGCAACTCTGTAA
Organism: Pinus tabuliformis; assembly: GCA_031772625.1. Lineage (NCBI taxonomy): Eukaryota > Viridiplantae > Streptophyta > Pinopsida > Pinales > Pinaceae > Pinus > Pinus tabuliformis. The sequence continues at coordinate 352,164,825 of CM062805.1, read as the reverse complement.
TGTCCTCAAGAAATACATCTTGGAACTGCTCCAAAATTGGGTACCTTATCAACACATCTGCATCCTCAACCTCCATACCCTCATAACCAAAAATGTGTACTGCAAACAACATACACCCTTTCCTGCAGTTATGATTTTCTTGCATAACTGTCACCATCCTAACTGATGTGGCTTTCTTCTTACCCTGCAAGACTCTTGGTTCTCCATTTTCATCAACACACTCAATAGCTTTATCATAACAATCTACCTTGGTTCTATGAAGATATAGCAAATCCATGCCTAATAACATACTATATGATCCCAATGGTATTATGTTTATATGTGCTATGGTAGGCATACCATTCAAATCAAATGCATAAGCTCTTACCCAATGGTGAGCTATCTTCTTTGTACCTATAGCCAATTGCACTAACGAAGACTCTGCATGCAATTCCTTACTCAAACCACAGGTATCCACCAAGTCAAGACTAACATAGCCATATTTAGATCCAGGGTCAATCAAAATAGAAATAACTTGATCACAAAGCTTACCATCCATCTCAATGATAGATGCATGTTGTTCTACATGCCTATTGTCCACTACTACATAGATATGAGGAATGTTAATCCCTACATCCCGAACAATCGATGCCTCCTGTGCACTTTATATCTAAGGCATACCATCTTAATTCTGTGGGAAATCTCTCTTAAGGTGTTCCTTGTCACATGTCCAACACTTCCAACTAACCAGTACAACACCTCTATGTTTTTGTTGTCATTCATGTCCCTATGTAGCTACATTAAATCTCTTTTGTGGTGCCACATTCTCTTTCTCATCTCCATGTTGAGGCCTTCTCCTCTTAGGGTGCCATTTACCTTTACCCTTGTATTTTCCCTTTCATCCTTCTTGAGATTCATTCCCAATAACTTCCTCAAGTGACTGAGGACCATCATAATCAATCCGATATTTAAATGCTAAAGGAAAACCACTGAAAAATCTTTGAAATTTAGCCTTCTCCTCAGTAAGATACAATGCATACCTCAATAGCTCCATAAACTTGGTTGTCTACTCTTCTTCTATCATTGATCGAATCTTTAGCTCATAGAACTCTTTAGCCTTACTGTCGTAGTACCTTTCTGAAATGTACTTCTTTCTAAAAATCCTCTTGAACTCTTGCCAACTCAAGTAATATATCCTAATGTCTCTGACCTGCTTAACATCTTCCTGCCAAATTTCTACTTTAACTTTCAAGTTGAATATCACTACTCTAGCCTTCATGTTATCTGTGCAATTATGCAACTCAAAGAATTTTTTCATCCCAAGTATCCAAGCCTCTGCATCTTCTGGATTCTTCATATCTACATGAAAAGTAGGTGGCTTCACTTTCTTAAACTCATATGGTAAGTATCCCCTATCATTCCTCCTGTAAGGATGATAGCGATGACGATCATGATGTCTATTAGAACCAGAACTACACTAGTACATGTATCCATTGCCTCTCCTATATGGAGTATGCAACGACCTGCCATGTCTCATTGTATCAAATTTTTCCGGCTTGTGTCTACTAAGAGACCTACTGCCATATGCCCCATTAGTTCTATCCTCATGTTCATGGCTAATCTGAAATGGCCCTTGTCACTGCAAGTCTGACAAACTTTGAAGAAGTATAGCATTAACCTCTGCTTGTTTCCCTTGTGCCTATATGATGTGGTCATTATCTCCCTTACCATTCTTTATTTCTTCCTTCAAGTTTCTCAATGTGTCATTGAAATTAGAATAGTGCCCTACAACATGCTACCCATCTGATTCATAGGGCGATTCTACGTATTCCAACACCTTGCTAGCCATTTGATCACTTTCCTACAATGCATAATATGTCATATAAACCAAATCACAATAAATCAATGTACCTTAGTATAATTTGGGAAGGATACCTCATCTGCAATGTCATCAAATCAGCATGATACATGTATAACATAATCATAACAACATATAGACATATAACAAGTAAGTGCATCAACAGATAGACATCATTCTAGCTAGGGTCCGTTCATCAATGCACGACCACATCAACAATGGATGTTATGACCTCATGCATGACAATAACAATTACTCCATTGTACACATTTCCACATGCAATGATCAACATGCATAAGCAATTCCAAATCAACTGCACACATGCATAGACACACATAGTCAAGCATAAGCGATCAATTCTTGTAATCAAACTACATGATTGATACATCTAATCAAACCTACAATAATGCAGCCTAACATAAAAGAATGTAAGTAGGCGACATAAAATCTACATGTAAGTGACATATAACCATATGCAACTATTCATATATTCATGACGATGATTACGCAAAATCAAATCAAGTTCCTCATGACAACCTTACTTTAACCATAACCAATTATCAAGCAAATGCAGCAAGCACATGGAATGCAAGTGTAGGAGACACACATGCAACTGTATGACAAGCACACATTGCCTATCTAGTCTGAGTGGTGAACCATGCTCTGATACCACTTTGTAACACCCTCCTCCCACATCCACCAAAGTAACCATGCCAATTGGGTAAACATGTGACAAGAGGCTACTATGATTGGATTCAACCTCCTATGTGACCTTAAGAAATTGGAATCGATGGAACACATCAACCAACCTATCCACATCAGCAACAAAACCCTCAAGAGACATGTCCGCCACTAAAACATCCTATCCCTAGGTCTCGCTGATGTTTTGGACATCTTAGGCCAAAGTCACTCTCATCCTATGGGAAAGAGAGCATCTAGAAATCCAAAGTCTCTCTCACAGGCTCTCTTTCCAGTGACAAAAGACCAAATTTGTCAGTGTTATGCCAGCGACTCCGAGATTTGAGCCACCTTTTCAGGCCCAGAGCCCAGGCTACTTGCCATAATGGAGTGATAATGCGGGAACAATAAAATAACATGGCAACAATGATGAAAAAGGAATAAGTTGAACAAGACTGTAATTGGATCCCTACTACCCATGATAGGAATGTCATCAAACATATCATCAACATGTAACCTACAGGTGTAAACAACAAAATTAAGTGTAGGGATCTCATACTTATCTAAGAATCACTATGAAACATTGTTCCATCGTGACATTTTCTGCATTATCATCTATTAGACCATAGATACATTATCATTCATTTACAACTAAAAACATGCTAATAGCTATACATAGTTGTTGTCATAAAACACACATATAACCAACATAATAACAAAGGAAATACTCATGAAAGTACAGCCGTATAGACCACATATAATCTATGAACATGCTCATACAAATACTAGGAGAAATAACCTTTCAATAATGATGCAAAAACCAAACCTGGGATGGGACTTCCATGTTCCTCATTGTTATAGACATTTTTGTGCCCTACAACCCCAGGCATGAAATGTCCATAAACCAAGGGCTCCTAAGTCCCTAAAAGTGTTGTTCTAACCCCTAAAGGAACAAGGTCAACAGATTACAGCTTCTCCCAGAAGTTCTCCATGAGAAACTACTCAGAATTGGTCAAAACAGGATCATTGCAGCTGCTCCACTGGCTAAGTGCGTTGCATCTCACCTAAATACACTGTGAGGGTGTGTTGCATTTCAAAAGTCCCTTCTGTGGGGTGCGATGGACGAGAAATGACAAATGGCGGGGTGCGATGGACGAGAAATGACAAATGGCAGTGTCATTCCACGAGGTGGAAAGGCAATGGAAGCTTCCAGAATCTTCTCCTGTGACAATTGCCTCACTGAATTCGACCAAGGATGAGTAAGAGGCCCTCAGCCTCCAAGTGGAAGCAAGAACTGTCAGAGAGAAGACACTAATCAAATCACAAGCTGACTCATCCCCCTTACAGATATCTATATATGGATCCCTCATCCCAGAGATCCAGAGGCTGGAATTTTGCATATTGTAAGGAATTGTTGTTGGTTTCTAGAGACAAAACGTCAGATTGTTGGGTGATCTAAGCTTTGTTTGAGGTGAAGAGGGGCTTCTTTGCTGGGAGGTTGATGCTGGGTCGGAACAACTGGTTGTAACTCCTCCTGGCTCTTTTCTTGTTTATCAATAAAATCTATTTGAGTTTTCCTCCATGCTTTTGTATCATTGATGCTTGTTACATTTGTATGGTCAATTTACATCTGATCCTAGATTGTTTATGATTATAGATCCATGTCTTTGTATAGTGCTATGCTTCTGTGATCTTACAGGTACTTTGTGAAGTTGGGCATGTAAGGGAGCAGGTAGCTGTGGACCATCAAAGAAGAGAGGGATCGAATCAAAGGATTAGCGCAAGACAGAGGTTGGTCTTTCTATTCCTCTCTATCTATAATTCATAAAGGAAAAACATAAGTAGCTTTTCTCTATTTGTTTCTAAGGCAGCTGTCACACCTTAGTGGGATAGAGCAGTTCTATATAGACACTTTTCCCTGTAACACTCATGACCATAGAATGGATGAGCCAAACATCTCTTCAGCCATTCACCCCCATGCCATAATCCAAGCATGAATGTGGGACTCAAACCAAAAGAACCAACCATGGCATACCAAGGCTAAACCACCTCACCCTCATCAATAGAAAAGGACTTTACCGTAATCCAGCCCAAGTCACTAGGCCAACACAATGAACATATCATAACATTATTTACCATGATTTCCACCCGATCACTAGGCCAAAGAAGCATGTATGCCACTGGATTTCTACACCTACATGGTGAGGAATTTTCCTGACTTCTAATCTCTTACGATTTACCACAATCCAAACCTGGATCATTAGGCCCTAAACTGATACCCAATCTCTAGGCTTTACTGCATATCCCAAACACGGAATTACTAGGCCCAATGGAGAGAAAACCGCCTCTTGGCTTTATCATATATCCTCCCATTCACCGGCAAGGATTCCTAGGCCATCTGAGGCAACAAAAAGTCTAACTTTACCGCAACCCATAGTCTATTTTATGCGTTACAAGGCCATGTGTTCTATCATTTTGGAGATCTACCTCACTTAGCTTCGAATCCATCCAACAATTCAGATAAACCAAAACATGAGAACCCATCACACCATGGCTATCTAAAAATAAGAAGGCTAGGATGAAGACATTTTTACACCTAGCAAAACCCATGCCACAATAGCAAAGAACCACATGCAATACCATGCGTGCCAAATCTAGCAATGAAAATAAACATGCAAATTGATACCTACAATGAATCATGTTGTATTTTCTTGATCCTGCCTTTCTGTGCTTGATCTTTGATTCCTCTTTCCTTATTTTCCTTTCTTGCTCCAATACCAAAATTCTCCAAGAAAACTTGAAGTGTCCAAGAGAGAGAGAGAGAGAGAGAGAGAGAGAGAGAGAGAGAGAGAGAGAATAATGAGAGAGCTCCAAAACTGAACTAACAAAAGCTTACAACTTGATCCTCAGAATCGTTTTTATGAATGAGGCCTCTATTTTCTTCATTTTCCATTATTTTCCTTCCATTTCCTCCTCACATACAACCTGTGACCTTTTACCTTCCTTTTCTCCTATTTTCCTTTATTTTCATAAATGAATGTGCCAAAATGTCATTTTTCCTTTCAAAGTCTTAGCCATTGCCTTTGACAATTTCCTTAGCCATAAATAATCAAATGAACACCCACTAGGATGTCTTGCCCGACAGTTAGCTTGGAATAAGTGTCCCATAAACCGTGGTTATTATTTTTTACTTTTATTACATGTAATTTTCACCAGGATTATTACTTGGACTTGTAACTCTTGGTCACATGAGCGTGCCAAGCCTTACAATTTCTTCCAATACACAGAACTTCTCTTGAAATTAATCCTTCATTTATGACTTCACATTCATATGTATTTCTTATTATTGTCTTCAGGTCATCTTGGATCGAGTGAAATAATGAAGTGAGCTTGGCACATAACTTAGCAGACTCCATTAGATGTTTTTCCATGCTTCTTTTGTCAATTTTATATCCTTTTTCATGAATGCTAGCTATCGTGTAAGAATCATTGTCTATACTTCACATTCATTAGCTTCCACAGGTATTATGTCTCCCCGAGCTCCAACGAAGACTAACCTTATTAATTTGGTAGCTTAGTGACAAATTCCAACCATGGGACAAGTTTCATCTTTTCAAGAGGACAAATTTTGACTATTGAAATGCTCAATTTGGACAAGGGAAAGAGTATTTATGAATTAAATCCCATATGTGTGTATATGATTAGGTTGTCCCTAAACAAAATTGGACACTCTTGGAAGTTTATAAATAAAAGTGACCTCAACATCATTTGGACATGATCATGAAGTGTTCTTTTATTCTCTTCTTTGGTTTTGGATCATATAGGTCTAAGGTATTTTGTGGATATTGGCTCACATATGTACTAAATTGAAGCTTCTAAAGCTTGCACATGTGTCTAGGGTTTTGGGTTACAACCGTAAGCTTGTTACAAGTATATTTCATCTATAACCGCAGGCATGCAGGCCTATGTGTGCGGTTGAAGGGTTTGTGTCGCACACACAAAACTCTCTACGTGTGATTGAGACCTAGGTTTTGAATTTTCAGTTCACCAAAGATTTTTCCAGTTGACCGCAGAATTCGAAAGTTGAGCACAGACAGTGACAGTTGATCATAGCCTTCTGAATCAGGGTTTTGGATTATTAGCACCGTTGGGTTCATCTCATGGATATTGTTTAGTTTATTTTTCTAGATAGAATTATGATTGAATATATGGATAAATGTACTCTCTTTTGTTGAATCATTCAGTGGAAATCTAATAAGAAAAAGAATTTGAAAGGGTTTTCCCCATAGTGGCTTTTTCCCTAGTTTCTGACCAATCCTGGTGTCTCTATGTGTGAATTATTTTCTTCTATGTTTCCTTTATGTTCCGCTGCATTGATGATGTTGTTTTTATTTCTCTAAAATTTCATATGTTGCTTAATAATGTTGTAAAAATGAATAATGATATGATTTTATGGGGTGGATTTAATAATAAAATGAACAAATTAAATTCTCAAAGCAAATAACAATATATCCCTAAGATAAAATTAATAAACCCATGAGCTTTTACGACCTTCTTCATCATAATATGATGTTGTTGATAGGTGTTCATAGTTTTTATCACATACTGTTGAAACTATTTCTATGCTCAGATGGAAAGTCTAATTGCGCCCTTATATCTTTCTAACTTTAACCTTTTTACTACCTCCTTCGTTTCTCTTTTATCTTTCTTATCCTTTAACCTAAGATATTCTCTTAATTTCTTCTTTTTTTCATTCTTTGCAAATTCCTTTTCTACTACCATTTTGCCTATAATTTTCTTGTCTTTAGCATTCTTTCCTTTAGAAGGCTCTCCTACTATAGTACTATATTTATTCATTATGTCCAGGGATTTTATAACATTGCTAAAAAAAATCATTTCTTCATCTTTGTTGATTTGCGACAAGTAAGACCACTTGCACTTACATCTCTAGCAATGTGCTAAGACTACACCCCTTGGGTCACAACCATGGAAGTCTAGTTCTCCAAATTCAAAATGATTCAGGTCAATTGCTTATGTTAGTGCTTCTTAATATTTCTTTATACCATATATACCTACATAAAAGGGGTATGTAAGCCATAGTTTATTCTTCAGACACATTAGCATGCCACTGACACCTATGGTCACATGAGATGCAATTCATGTAAGTTATCTAATCATTTACAAATAGTGAGAGTTGGTCTGATGGTTTCCATAAGTTAAATACTCTTATAAATGTTTAATATAATTGGTTGAACCAATCAACATCTCCCTCCACTACTTCCTTAGAATGATCAAACATGCATGTTGAATCATGTTCAAATAAGACATCAAATAGTTGTGAAATGAAGCCTTTAACTATCCTTATATATGATGTCGTATATTGGCTCTCCCATAACTCCCTACGATAAATTTTCATGAGCTAAATGTCTAGAGTTAGATTCCACATACACCCCATAATCACAAACTCACATCCATCACGTATGCAATCAAGCAATTAAGAAGTCGTGAAAAATTCAGGTTTATTCCCTTATGTTGGACTCTGAGCAACTGTCACATTGGCTTGGATATATTCAATAATTATTTCAACCCAATTAAAAGTGACCCCATCATGAGTGTGTTAGAGTCAGTATTTTCATACTGTCATCGGTGATTAAAACTCCTCTCTTCATATTCATATTAGTGTCCCATGTTGAAATTTTTATCATTCCACCTAGGTCATCATGTAAACATTTACTCACTGATGGTAGCCCTAGTAAAAAAAAAGAACTCACTCACCTACACTCCATCTACCTAATTTGACTATTTACCATGCACTCCTAGTTATGTTACCCTCCATTCCCCAACTGCGATGTCACCTCCCACATCCACGTCATTCATCTGTCTCATTATCAGTTGAAGCTATGCATTTTCCTATACGCCATATTGATTTCAAACATCATTTCCAAACCAATCAGGATGAATTTTCATAAAATGAAAGATGTTTTTTCTCCCAAAATCCCCATTTACAAAAATCACTCTCATTTTTCTAACATCTATTATGGTTTGGGATATACAGATGACGCTTTGCAGACATATTTTCCCAAATTTTCCTATTTTAACATGCTTTTGCAGAACATATTGTGGCCAATCAGAGATGAAACTTTAGACACTGGAAGACATTTATGTTTATAATATGCCAAAGTACAATACCCTACATTAGATTTTACACAGCTATTATAAAATCAGAGTTACATCTACATCTTTACAACCTATTTTTCAGACTATGCAAAGTCCTATTTCAGTCCCATTTTTGCAGAGCATATTGGTAACATCTGGAGCTAAAGTTTTGGAAACGGAGAAAGGTTTATCTCAAGAATATATTTATATACAATAACCTCTATCACCTTTTATAGACCTATCCTGGATTGATATATACAAAGGGATGACTAGACCGTATTTTGCAGGATTTCGGGAGGAAAATGTTCAAAGACAGTTAGCCACCTCATCAACTAAGATTTGCAATCAAATTCGAATTTCTCTTCCTTGCCAAAAAAATACATAATGATATTGCCATGTAGATACATTAGTTTTTAATGTCCTACATTTCATTTCTATTTGTGCAAAACACTTTAGGATATTTGTAAAAAGATCATGATATTTTTATTAAGATATTTTAGTTTAGAATTTGTATAAATACTTCATCATTTTAAGTAATAAAGGGTTGGACTCAGTTGGATGTTATACTATTGATCAGAGAAACTAGTGTAATCAGTATTTGGTAGAATTTTAATAAATGAGTTGCATCTATTTTGGTGGAATACCTGTGGCATGGAATTTTGACATAGTTTCTTCTTATGTTTCATATGCTTGAATGTTTTGTACTCCCATGTTTCAGTTCACTTCTATGATATGTTGATTTTCTAGTTGATGAGAAAAATACATCTTACATGCTCTGCTTTGGGGAAATCTTCATAGTTCATCCATTTTCTTCAGTTTAGAAAGAATATATGCTTGTCTTTCTCTTTCTAGCACCTCACCAGTCTTATCCATCTCACTTGAAAACCTTAAAGTGTTTAAGTGCCTACCTACCTTGCTCCATCAGATGTCTGCAATCATACCCTTATTTTCCCTATCCTAGTCTCTTTGACCTAATCCTCATCCAGAAACCCCACCAAATCAAATTAAACAACCTCTACACATCATACCTAGCCTAAAACCCTAATCCATCCAACACTTTCGGCTGTGATCCTTTGGAGAGAGCCCTCTTCGGCTTTGTAGGGCTAGCTACCAAGTCAAAAGATTAGACTGTGGTTACCTCAGTTAGAATCTTCCTCAACCTTAAAGATCAGGAGGAGTGATAGCAAACTAGCGTCGTTGCCAGGAAATGAAAGATCTATCTTCCCAGGGAAAGAATGACAACAACTTAGATCTGATTGTTGATGGTGGATAGCAATCGGAGACAAGAAAGCTGAATCATCCACTTGGTGACTCCATTGTTCAAGATCCCGAGATTCAAAGTTTAGAGTGACTTCACTGCCAAAAAATCCATATTTCATAGTATTGATGGTAATCACTAATGACAGGGTATGTGGAAAATCCTTTATCTTGTGAAATATTACTACCTTTAAGGAGTGAGTTAGCAGAATTTGAGATTGGTTATAATTTCTCAACATCGGTATTTTTTTGTTTGAAATCCAGTCGAGTCACACGTGAAGGTAAAAATAGTTTTCTTGGTTTAGTTGCTAAAAGATTAGAAAATGAAATTGAACTATTGGATGTTCAAATTGAATCATATGATTTCCAAGATCCTAAATAGTTCTTGGAAACTCTCCCTCCTCCCAAAGAAGAAAAGGTAAGGCTGCCATTAAATGGTTGGATTGAAGGAAGTTCTGGTTTACAACAAGGATGTGACAATCTCCAACCGAGAGCATATGTTAATGAGTTTGGGTAGAAGATAGAATCTGGTTTTTATGATCCTATAGTAACATATACGGAATATTTTCTCAAGTTAAATGACAAACCAAATTTCCTTTTACATGCAAGATGTATTATGTGTATATATTGCTTGTAAAATTTCCAATTATGTTCTGGTTCAAGCACCGTTAAACAAACTCAGCATTACAACAACTGCTTGATTGGTTGATTTGGCACTTTAGTATCACTTGATTCATTGATTTTGTAGTATATTAGTGTAGGATAATTGTGCAATAAGCATGTTGGACAAGCATCCTTCAACATCTAGTTTACAGTTTGCAATGTGTGTTTTTCAGTGTTCAGTTTGGTTGTAAGTTTTTGACCGTATTGGCCCACATGGTTAGGCACTTGGTCTACAATGTTCATGACATATCCAAGGAGTTTTCATCCCCAATAAGGCCAATGTTAGAGTCAGTATTTTCATACTGTCATCAGTGATCAAAAGTCCTCTTTTCATATTCATATTAGTGTCCCATGCTGAAATTTTTATCATTCCACCTAGGTCATTAAGTAAACATTTACTCACTGATGGTAACCCTAGTAAAAAAAAACTCACTCACATACACTCCATCTACCTCCCTTGACCTTTTCCCGTGAACTCCTAATTATATTACCCTCCATTCCCCAACTACCATGTCACCTCCCACATCCACGTCATTCATCTGTGTCATGATCAGTTGAAACTATGCTTTTTCCTATACGCCATATTGATTTCAGACATGGTTTCAAAACCAATGAGGATGCTTTTTAAGAAATTGAAAGAGGTTTTTTCTCCCAACATCCTCGTGTACAAAACATCTCTCATTTTTCTAACATCTATTATGGTTTGGGATATATAGATGAAGCTTTGTAGACATAGTTTCCCAAATTTTCCTGTTTAGACATACTTTTGCAGAACATATTGTGGCCAACCAAAGATGAATACTGAGAAATGGGAAGAGATTTATGTTCCTAATATGAAAAATTACAATACCCTACTTCATATTGTACACATCTATTATAAAATGAGAGATACATGTACATCTTTACAGCCTATTTTTCAGACTGTGCAAAGTCCTATTTCGGTCACCGTTTTGCAAAGAATATTGGTAACATCTGGAGCTGAATTTTGGGAAACGAAGAGAGGTTTATCTCAATAATATATTTATATACAATAAAATCTCTCACTTTTTACATATCCATCGCATACTGGGAAATACAAAGGGATGACTAGACCCTATTGTGCAAGATTTCGGGAGGAAAATGTTCAAAGATAGTTAGCCACCTCATCAACTAAGAGTTGCAATGAAATTCAAATTTCTCTTCCCTATCAACAAAAATCCATAATGATAGCGCCATGTAGATACATTGGTTTTTAATGTCGTGCATTTAATTTCTATTTGTGCAAAACAATTTAGGATATTTGTAAATAGATCTTGAGATTTTTATCAAGATATTCTAGTTTAGAATTTGTATAAATACTTCATCATTTGAGGTAATAAAGGGTTGGACTCAGTCGGATGTTATACTCTTGATCAGAGACACTAGTGTATTCAGTATTTGGCATTGAATACCTATGGGATGGAATTTTGACATAGTTTCTTCATAGGTTTCATATGTTTGAATGTTTTGTACTCCCATGTTTCAGTTGACTTCTATGATATGTTGATTTTCCAGTTGATGAGAAGAATACATCTTACATGCTCTTTTCTGGGGACATCTTCATAGTTTGTCCTTTTTCTTCAATTTAGAAAGAATACATGCTTGTATTTCTCTTTCTATCATCTCACTAGTCTTATCCTTCTAACTTCATAACCTTAAAGTGTTTGAGTGCCTACCTACCTGGCTCCATCAGATGTCTGCAATCATACCCTTATTTTCCCCGACCTAGTCTCTTTGACCTAATCCTCTTCCGAAAACCCCACCAAATCAAATTAAACAACCTCTGTACATCATACCTAACATAAAACCCTAATCCATCCTGCCCTTTTTGTGGTGATCCTAAGGAGAGAGCCCTCTCCGGCTTGGTAGGGCTAGCTACCAAGTCAAAAGATTGGTTTGTGGTTACTTCAGCTGGACTCTACCTCAGCCTTGGAGATCAGAAGGAGTGATAACATACTAGTGTCGTTTCGGAGGAATGAAATATCTATCTTCCCCAAGAAAGAACGACAACCACTTAGATCAGGTTGTTGATGGTGCACAGCAATCGGACACAAGAAGGTTGAATAATCCACCTGGCAACCCCATTATTCAAGATCCTAAGCTTCAAAGTTCAGAGTGACTTCACTGCCAAAGAATCCAAATTTCAGAGCATTGATGGTAATCACTAATAATAGGGTATGTGGCAAATCCTATATCTCGTGAAATATTACTAACTTTAGGGAATGAATTAGCAGAATTTCAGATTGATCATAATTTATCAACATCAGTATTTCGTTGTTTGAAATCCAACCGACTCACACCTGAAGGGAAAAAAAATTTCTTGGTTTAGTTGTTGAAAGATTACAAAATGAAATTGAACTATTGGATGCTCAAATTGAATCATATGATTTCCAAGATCCTAAATAGTTCTTGGAAACTCTCCCTCCTCCCAAAGAAGAAAAGGTAAGGCTACCATTGGATGTTTGGATTGGAGGATGTTTTGATTTACAGCAAGGATGTGACAATCTCTAGCTGAGAGCATATGTTAATGAGTAGGGACAACAAATAGAATCTGGATTTTATGATCCTATAGTGGCATATATGGAATATTTTCTTAAGTTGAATGACAAACTAGATTTCCTTTTACAGAGCCAGATGTCTTATGTGTATATATAGCTGGTAGAATTTCCAATTATGTTCTGGCTCAAGCACTGTCAAAAAATCTCATCATTACAACAACTGCTTGATTGGTTGATTGGGCACTGTAGTATCAATTGATTCAATGATTTTGTAGTAGATTAGCGTAGGATAAGTTTGCAATAAGCTTGTTGGAGAAGCATCCTTCAACATCTAGTTTACAGTTTGCAGTGTGTGTTTTTCAGTGTTCAATTTGGTTGTAAGTTTTTGACCGTATTGGCCCACATGGTTAGGCACATGGCCTACAGTGTTCATGACAGCACCAAGGAGCTTCCATCCCAAATAAGGGTGATGTTAGAGTCAGTATTTGCATACTGTCATCAGTGATCAAAATTCCTCTTTTCATATTCATATTAGTGTCCCATGTTGAAATTTTTATCATTCCACCTACGCCATCATGTAAACATTTACTCACTGATGGTAGCCCTAGTAAAAAAAAAACTCACTCACCTACACTCCATCTACCTACCTTTACCTTTTCCCATGCATTACTGGTTATGTTACCCTCCATTCCGCAACTGCTATGTCACCTCCACCATCCACGTCATTCATCTGTCTCATGATCAGTTGAAACTATGCTTTTTCGTATATGCCATATTGATTTAAAACATGGTTTCCAAAGCAATGAGGACGAATTTTTTGAAACTAAAATATGTTGCTTCTCCCAACATCATCATGTACAAAAACCTCTCTCATTTTTCTAACAGCTATTATGGTTTGGCATATACCGATGAATTTTTGGAGACATATTTTCCCAAATTTTCCTGTTTATACATACTTTTGCAGAACATATTGTGGCCAATCAGAGATAAATCTTGAGAAACTAGAAGAGTTGTATGTTCCTAACATGCCAAAAAAGAAACCCTACTTCAGATTTTACACAGATATTATAAACTGAGAGATACATGTATATCTTTACAGCATATTTTTTAGACTGTGCAAAGTCCTTTTTCAGTCACCTTTTTGGAAAGAATATTGGTAAAAGAATATTGGTAACACCTGGAGCTGAAGTTTGGGAAACGGAGAGAGATTTATCTCAAGAATATATTTGTATACAATAACCTCTCTCACATTTTACAGATCTATCCTAGATTGAGATATACAAAGGGATGACTGGACCCTATATTGCAGGATTTCGGGAGGAAAATGTTCAATGACAGTTAACCACCTCATCAATTAAGAGTTGCAATCAAATTCGAATTTCTCTTCCTTGTCAACAAAAATACATAATGATAGTTCCATGTAGATACATTAGTTTTTGATGTCCTACATTTCATTTCTATTTGTGCAAAATAGTTTAGGATATTTGTAAAAAGATCTAGAGATTTTTATCAAGATATTTTAGTTTATAATTTGTATAAATACTTCATCATTTGAAGTAAGAAAGGGTTGGACTCAGTTGGATGTTATACTATTGATCAGAGACACTAGTGTAATCAGTATTTGGCAGAATTTTAATGAACGAGTTACATCTATTTTTGTGTAATACCTATGGAATGGAATTTTGACATAGTTCCTTCTTATGTTTCATATGTTTGAATGTTTTGTACTCCCATGTTTCAGTTTACTTCTATGATATGTTGATTTTCCAGTTGATGAGTAGAATACATCTTACAAGGCCTGTTTTGGGGAAATTTTCATAGTTTGTACATTTTCTTCAGTTTAGAAAGAATACATGCTTGTCTTGCTCTTTCTAACAACTCACCAGTCTTATCCATCTCACTTCATAACCTTAAAGTGTTTGAGTGCCTACCTACCTTACTCCATCAGATATCTACGATCATACCCTTATTTGCCTTGACCTAGACTCTTTGACCTAATCCTCTTCCAACAACCCCACCAACTCAAATTAAACAACCTCTGGACATGATACCTAGCCTAAAACTCTAATCCATCCAACCCTTTTGGTTGTGATCCTTTGGAGAGATCCCTCTCCGCCTTGGTAGGGCTAGCTACCAAGTCAAAATATTGGACTATGGTTACCTTAGTTGGACTCTTCCTCAGGCTTGGAGATCAGGAGTGTTGGTCAATTTAATTGTTGATTAATTCAAACAACTAAGTGCTACATAAATTGTCAACCCAAGGAAGTCTGTTTATTTCAAAGGCAACTACACAGTGTATGTGCTCAATCTCAAAAGCAGTAAAAGTTGTAGTAATAAGTACACTAGGCACACCTTGTTCTAAGAAAACTGAAGCTCTACTCTGAGTTACAGCAAAAACAATCTATTGCAGACAATTATCAAAGAATGATTGATTTCATTGAAAAGAGAAATCTAATAAAAGGAGTCAATCTACAAAGGAAAGCACTAGCTATGCTATAACAGAGAATAGGACCCTATTCCCCAAGCAGGAATCTTCAGCACCAGTTTCTGATTACCATGTTTGCTAACTCACTCTATAAACTTAATTACCAATAAAGCACTCATGGATTAACTGTAAATGAGTTTGAGAAAGTAATACAACAACCAGTTGGAAAAATAGAGTTCAGCAATAATGCATAAGGAACATTCAGTAAACGGAACTTTAACAAGGTATGGATAGAAAACACACTTAACACACTGTTGAAATGTAATGGGTGAATCTTGTGATGAAGGTGGTCCTTGTCCCTCTCACAACATTCCCCAGGAAACAAGAACTAAAAATAAATGCTCAGAACAATATTTTATTCATCCATCAATATGTTATGTTACAAAAAGATTTCAGTTCTTTCCCTCAGCTAAAACCTTCCTGCAGTCTGTCTGTCCCCTCTAATGTAGATGTCTCCTCTTTTTAAAGAGGAGACATCTATTACAATTGATTACATTGTAAGTACTATCTTTAACCCAATATACCAAAATAGGGTAATCAGTTTTTCCATTAAAAAATGTTGTTACAATGGTTATGGTGATGCTGACTTTGGAATGTGGTCGTTACGGCCAGTGTAGCAGCTCCTTTGATAATCTTCTTCTGTTGCTATCAAATTTAGAATGCAAATCACAGTTGTTTCAGCAACGAGATTTGCGCATCGTTCTAATTGTTATAGCAACATAACCCATAATGATAATCCTGTAGTCTCTGGGCTGTTTTAGCAACATAGACTGCAATAATAATTGTTTCAGCAACTATCTGATTCAACGATTAACTATGAAGGTAATGTAATTATATGTAAAATAAATTAAACGTATAGTCATGAGAATAAATATTGTATACCTTTAGAAAAATGGATTAAAGTAATAACATGGACTTTAAATATAGGTTAAAAAAGGATGACATAATAGAAGAATATATGGCCATAAAGGGACAATGTAGGGTCCTAACATCCCCCCCAATTGAAAGGGTTGCATGTCCTCATGCAACTTTACTCTAAATCTGAGTTCGAGTACTGGGCCTTATAGTGCAAATTACTTAGGTAGTAAGTATAGAAGGTGTTATCAGCCAGATCTCTGAAGCCATAAAGATTATGTAATCTCTGCCATGCTGCTACTTCCTCCTTTTTGGACAACCTGTAATGAGCCCTATACTCTTTTGCTGGCATCCATAGAAGAGGGAAATGAAAATGATATCCTACCCATTTTTCGGCACACTATTGAACGTATTTGACATAGTTAGGTAGTAGTGAAATTACTGCTTCAACATTAAGAGGACTAAAGGGATGATACTCCTACCACTCCTTAGAAGACTGTTGCCAAAATAAGTTGTTTGCTTGTAAGGCAAGAGCTCCCTTAGCTTTAACATAATGTTGGCATTCTTTTAAGACTGCTGCTTGTAACTGTCTAATGTGTTCACACATTCCTGGTTCCTTCAAAAACTGACGATATTCAACAACGAAAATGGTAGCATTATGTGGCTTGGATCAAATCCACAGAAGACGATTATCTTCACTATGCCTTGCTGAAAGGAATGCATTCTACCACGTGATCTGATTGGCAAGGAAAGAGACAAAGGCCCTGATCTGAATATCACCCACCAGAGGGTTCAGATTGAGCTTCCTATCCTCAGGGATGGCTTCATTATGGAGATACAATTCACAGAGTAGATTTTGTTTACTAGTAGATGCCTCTGTGAAAGTTTTGACAAACTGTTCAGGTGCAGATACCTCATGAGGTCTCCCATCTCTAATTGCCTTTATTTGGAAGAACACTAAGCATTCTGCAAGAAAAAGAGAGTAATTGGAGGATGGTTTCCTGGTGGCCAATAATCTTTGAACCAAATCAAACATGAGAAGCAATCTAGTTTTCAGTTGTTTATTCTCCTTGTTCTGGGCACGAGAGTGTTGGAGCACCTATTCCAAAACTTCCCAGTTTGAATATATATGATTTTGCCACAATGATTTATGCTCCTGCAAGATCTTCTCTTGTGACATAACATATTCTTTCTTCCATTTATCCATTTGTGCTTGAGTGCTACTGGTTTGAGTGAAGACAGTTTTTGTAGGTCGAGGCTCAGTCTGAGTAAACATAGTTTTTGTAGACCGAGGAACAGGACTTTCATTTTTAACAATCATAGTAGGCTGAGGTATTTGTGGTTTAACCTCTTTTACAACAATTTTTGAAGGCCTTGCTAGTTCTTGTGTGATAGCAGGGCATTCCTCTTTAATTGCAGCAGAAGTAGATGCAGGGGTGGCTCCAGGCAATGGAATTTCAACTATTTTATAATCGACTTGATGATAAATATTACCACATTGGCTGCACATATATTCATTATACCGGTCTTTCTCTGTACTCTTCTCAGCTACGGATGCTACATGGGCTAAAGTGTACAAATTAAGTTCTCTGCCATAGGCTTCTCTTACCATTATTAATTCCTTCTTATAAGCTTCGAGTTCTAATTTTAGAAACTCGTTTTCCTGTAGAAGGGAAGCCAAGGTGACTGGGCTTTGTGTAGTGGTCACAATCTCAGTAGCTAATTCTGGTGAAGGAATGGCCTGTTGTTCCATAGTAGCTACATCACTTACAGCCTCAACAGGTGGTTCTTGTGTGGCAACTGTTGAATCGTCAGCTGGCTCTGTAACAGCTACATTATTTGCAGCATCATGAGCATCTATATTTTGCATATCAGCAGATGGTTCTTGTGTGGCAGCTACTGACTCAGTAGTTGGTTCTTGTGTAACAGCTACGGTTTGTTCAACATCCTGATTGTCTATGTTTTGTTCATCAGCAGGTGGTTCTTGTGTGGCAACTGCTGAATCAGTAGCTAGTTCTTGTGGGGCAGCTACATCTTGGTCGTCTGTTTTCTATTCATCAGTGGGTAGTTCTTGTGTGGCAACTGCTGAATCAGTAGATGGTTCTTTTGGGGCAGCTACATCTTGGTCGTTTGTTTTCTGTTCATGAGTAGGTGGTTCTTGTGTGGCAACTACTGAATCAGTGGTTGGTTCTTGTGGGGTAGCTACATGTTGTACATCATCTTGAGTATCTAAATTTGGTGAATCAACAGCTGGTTCTTGTGTGGCAGCTGCTAAATCGGTAGCTGGTTCTCATGTGGTAGCTATATTTTCTGAAAGGAATGATGTCACAAAATCTTGGGCGTCTTGCATTTCAGTGCCCGAGGGTGAGACAGGTAAAGATTCAGGGACTTGGGACTATGGTGGTGTATGGGGTTTTAGGCTAACAGGTGGGGAATTTGGGATGGTAGTAACAATTGCTGCTTCAGTAGATGTCATCATTCATCTTCGAGGGAGAAAGGTAGGTAAAGTAGTGATTTTTATTTTATGAGTAGGTTTCTTTAGAGGGTAGGGTCACCAGGGATGGTGGCTTCTTTGGTTGAGGCCCTTGTTCATCTTTTTGGTAGGGAAGCATCCTTATCTTGCCTTTTTCTTTTTAGCCTCGTAATGGGAAGCTTATCTTTAGAATCATCACTAGGAATGTGGACAGTGGGACTAGATGATTCTGCTAGATTATGGGATGAAGTTGATGTAGTGGAAGGGTCAATTGGGTTGGCTGATACAGCTGGTAGGATTTCTATGGGATCAAGAATACTCTCTACTTGCTATTTAGAAGGATTTTTAGCTTGCTGAGGGATTCCGCGAGTTTGATGGGGACTTTTAGGAGTTGATTGAGAAACTTCGAGAGTTTCAGTGGGTTCTTAGGGAATTTCAGCTGCTGCTTGAGGAGTTTCAGCAACTTCTTGAGGTTCTAGGGGTGGATTGTTAAGAGGGGGAGGATTCTGTTGAGCCAAACCCCTCTAAATTAATAGCTAGACAAGACGATGATGGGTGAGGGAAAGGAGTGAGTATTTTACATTCATATAGTAATGTGACATATTCTTTAGACACCCAAGTAGATAATACGGCATATTTAACAGTCCACCATGTCTCAAATGTTTTAACAAGACAAAATCATGTTGATAGACTACCTGGTAGCATCCTTCGCAGGTGAGATAGTGCTTGATGATTTCCATAACCGTCAGTCATGGACGTGGTAATGAATGAAGTGCAACACCCCTGCCTTTAGGCTTGACCTGCTCACTTGGTAGAAGAAAGTCCTATTGTGCATTCAAAATGATGTGATCGAATGCCAGTGGTCGGTAGGCCTGAAACCTGTTCTATATCATACTCTGAGACTGGAATTCGAACTCCTTGAACAGTAGAGTAGCCATCCCGTAGATTACGTGCAAATTCAAGGACTTGCTGTGGATCAAATCCCTGGAGCCTCTGAAAATAATCTACCCAGCCTGCCTGCTAAAAAATCTAATATACCTCTAGGTGTAATTCTAATAAAGCTATGGAGCGAGGCTCATGTCGAATAGTAGGTCCTCCCATAGTTACCAGCTTCAGTAAAATGCACAGTGACAAACCGAGTAATCGCACCCAAGACAGAGTAAATTTTGCAAATGAGATCATGGAATAATAGGACAGAGATGGGGTGATAAGACGTAATCATGGGTAAAAAAACAACAGTGATTGGCATGTTGTGAAATGATGGTGTGTGATTTTGATATTCCCCCCAACTATGGCTGAAATAACAAATTTTAAATGTACGAAGATCGTGTTAATAATGTCATAATCTTCTCATTTACTATAGTTTAATAATATTTACACATAACAAACACATACCTCATGTTTACCTTTGATTGATATTCGGAAAATATAGTATACGTTGCTAATAGATCATCAATGGTTATGGAAGAGGGTTTTGAAATATGAGGGTAATTATATGAAAGGCCTGTATAATCATAGGAGAAGGCAGTGAAAGAACAAAGTTATAATAATAATGCAGTAGGTGATTCTTACAACGGAAAGTAATGTATGATAATTCCTTGAGGAGAAATGGTGTTTCAGCAACGGAGAGGATGGGTAAAAGTTGGTGTTTCAGCAACAGGGAAAATGGGTGGAAGATAGTGTTTTAGCAACGGGAAAATGGATGGAAGATGGTGTTTCAGCAATGGGGAAAGTAAAGAAAAATGTTGTTGTAAATGGGAAAAATATGGAAAATGTTGCTGAAAAATACTTATTTCATTAATGATAAAAATGGGAAAAATGTTGTTGAAAAATAATGGGGGACATAGGGAGGGGAAAAAGGGAAAAATGATCGAAATGGGGGAATGAATTTGTGAATTGGAATGAGATGATAATGCTTCACAAAATGAAGCTTAAATCTACTTGCAGTGAGATTGTTCTTTTCCATCAGCCTCTCCTACATCTGAGATCTGCAAAATAATAAATTGTAACATGCCAACCCTTGACGGGGATTATTAGTTAAAAAATCTAATCTAATACTTAAAAATATAATGCAGAAATTAATAGCAATGAGGGGCAGCAAGTTCCCCCAAGAAAAGATAATGTGAATCTGCCATCGAAGTGGCCTTAAAGTCCTCTTTGGAAATGGGTCGCTGGTATAGACGAAGCTGATGACCATTTACCAATAATGGTGTCCTAGAATCATCAATTGTTAGGAGCTTTATTGTTCCATTGGGGAAAACAGTATCTATGTCATAATGTCCCAACCATCTTGTACGTAGTTTCCCTTGAAAATTTCCAAACCGAGAATCATACAATAAAGCCCAATTACCTTTTTGGAACTACTTATGCTTGATGGTTTTTTCATGCCACCTTGTTCTTTGTTGTTGGATCATAGTTGTTTCATGAATGGAATCTAACCTCTTTTCATCCAATTCCTGAAGCTGTTGCAACCTTGTTGTCTGTGCATCAGTCAAATCAAGGTTAACAGCTAAAGCAGTTCTTAAAGTTTTAATCTCAAATTCCACAAGAAAAACATCACTTTTACCATAAACCAATTCATAGGGAGAAAATCCTGTAGTGTTCCTCCAAGTAGTTCTGTAAGCCCATAGTGCTTCAGGGAGCCTTTGAGACCAATCCTTCCTATTCTCCTTCACTGTTTTTGTTAGAATGGCTTCTATAACTTTATTTGTACTCTCCACCTGCCCATTAGCTTGGGGGTGGTATGGTGTAGTCATTCTATGACGAATATGATACTTTTGGATCAATGACCGGAGAATCCACAGTTTTAACATTTTTGTACCAACGTTTCAAATCCCAAATGGGATCCATCATCAGGATATGAGAATGATGATGACAGAAGAGCAACAAAGAAATCTGTTGCTCTTCTTGCTATCCTCACTCTCGATTTTTCGAGTATCACTCCAAGTATCCCCTCTGTACTGGGACAAGATTATGGATTTCAGAGATCTGTGGCTTGAATCTTTTGGATCAATGACCGGAGAATCCACAGTTTTAACATTTTTATACCAACGTTTCAAATCCCAAATGGGATCCATCATCAGGATATGAGAATGATGATGATAGAAGAGCAACAAAGAAATCTGCTGCTCTTCTTGCTATCCTCACTCTCGATTTTTCGAGTTGTACCAACGTTTCAAATCCCAAATGGGATCCATCATCAAGATATGAGAATGATGATGACAGAAGAGAAACAAAGAAATCTGCTGCTCTTCTTGCTATCCTCACTCTCGATTTTTCGAGTTGTACCAACGTTTCAAATCCCAAATGGGATCCATCATCAGGATATGAGAATGATGATGACAGAAGAGCAACAAAGAAATCTGTTGCTCTTCTTGCTATCCTCACTCTCGATTTTTCGAGTTGTACCAACGTTTCAAATCCCAAATGGGATCCATCATCAGGATATGAGAATGATGATGACAGAAGAGCAACAAAGAAATCTGCTGCTCTTCTTGCTATCCTCACTCTCGATTTTTCGAGTTGTACCAACGTTTCAAATCCCAAATGGGATCCATCATCAGGATATGAGAATGATGATGACAGAAGAGCAACAAAGAAATCTGTTGCTCTTCTTTCTATCCTCACTCTCGATTTTTCGAGTTGTACCAACGTTTCAAATCCCAAATGGGATCCATCATCAGGATATGAGAATGATGATGACAGAAGAGCAACAAAGAAATCTGCTGCTCTTCTTGCTATCCTCACTCTCGATTTTTCGAGTTGTACCAACGTTTCAAATCCCAAATGGGATCCATCATCAGGATATGAGAATGATGATGACAGAAGAGCAACAAAGAAATCTGCTACTCTTCTTGCTATCCTCACTCTCGATTTTTCGAGTTGTACCAACGTTTCAAATCCCAAATGGGATCCATCATCAGGATATGAGAATGATGATGACAGAAGAGCAACAAAGAAATCTGTTGCTCTTCTTGCTATCCTCACTCTCGATTTTTCGAGTTGTACCAACGTTTCAAATCCCAAATGGGATCCATCATCAGGATATGAGAATGATGATGACAGAAGAGCAACAAAGAAATCTGCTACTCTTCTTGCTATCCTCACTCTCGATTTTTCGAGTTGTACCAACGCTTCAAATCCCAAATGGGATCCATCATCAGGATATGAGAATGATGATGACAGAAGAGCAACAAAGAAATCTGCTACTCTTCTTGCTATCCTCACTCTCGATTTTTCGAGTTGTACCAACGTTTCAAATCCCAAATGGGATCCATCATCAGGATATGAGAATGATGATGACAGAAGAGCAACAAAGAAATCTGCTGCTCTTCTTGCTATCCTCACTCTCGATTTTTTGAGTTGTACCAACGTTTCAAATCCCAAATGGGATCCATCATCAGGATATGAGAATGATGATGACAGAAGAGCAACAAAGAAATCTGCTGCTCTTCTTGCTATCCTCACTCTCGATTTTTCGAGTTGTACCAATGTTTCAAATCCCAAATGGGATCCATCATCAGGATATGAGAATGATGATGACAGAAGAGAAACAATGAATATGATACTTTTGAAGGGTGGCTTTAAAACCATGATAATTGAAAGGAGGTCTTCCATCTGTAACTAGCTCTCTAGGTACTCCAAATCTGACAAAGATCTCTTCAAATAGAAAATCTAGAATAGATTCTTCATTAGATTTAATGAGTGCTTTAGCCTCCACCCATTTAGTCATATAATCTGTACAAACTAATATGTAAACTCTTTGATTGTATGAAGGATTAATGGGCCCTACAAAATCTAGAGCCCATCTTTCAAAGGGTTCAAGTATTACCTGGGGATTCAATGGCATTTCATCTCTATGATTCGGTTGACCCATTCTCTGACAGTTGTCGCAGGCCTGAACATATTTCTTTGCATCATTGAATAGTGAGGGCCAATAATAACCCATTCTGAGAATTTTATCTGTTGTTCTCTTATCAGCAAAATGCCCTCTGCAAGGGCCATCATGACAAGCCTTCAATGTATCATAAACCTCATCTTCTCTAATGCATCTTCAGATTTCATGATCAAGTCCTGTATGGAAAAGACACCCACTTATCTAGCTATACCGAGCACTTTGTTGAGTGATTTTTCTTTTCTCCTGATGTGATAGGTGTGATGGTAACTTCCCTGCAACCAGATAATTGGCAATGTCTGCATACCAAGGTGAGTGAGCAGATACTGCAAATAAATACTCATGAGGAAAGGAATCGTCTACTAGAGTATTATCATCAGCTTTTAACTGAGAAATGAAATCAACAACTACATTTTCTTTACCTGGTCATTGTACAATTGTGATGTCAAATTCTTGTAATAATAATAACCACCTGGTAACTCGGGCATTTGTGACAAATTTGTTCATTAAGTACTTAATAACTGAGTGGTTAGTATGGACAAAAGTAGAGTAACCAGTAATGTAATGTCGAAACTTGTTAATAGCATAAATAACTGCCAAGAATTCCTTTTCAATAACTATGTAATTAAGCTCAGCAGGAATCATATTCTTACTAATAAAATAGATAGCATAAGGAAGATGGTTTTTCTCTTGTCCCAAGACATCTTCGATTGCAGTATCTGAAGCGTTAGAGGATATATGAAAGGGAAGTGCCCAAACAGGTCCCCTTAAAATAGGAGTTGTGGATAGCTGATGCTTGAGTTCATCAAATGCTTTCTGGCAAAGATCGGTCCACTTAAATTCAACATTTTTCATAAGTAACACAAACAAAGGAGAAGTTATTTTAGAAAAAAAATTAATAAATCTTCTATAGTATCCTACATGTCCTAAACAACTTCTTACATCGGTTTGTGTTCTAGGAATAGGAAGATTTTGAATTACATGTATTTTGGATGGATCTACCTGAATTCCTTGAAATGAAATAAAATGTCCAAGTACAATTCCCTCATTCTTCATCATATGACATTTTTCAGTGCTTAAGGAAAGGTGAGCTTGTACACAACGTTTAAGTACTTTTTCAAGTTTTTGCAATGCATCTTCAAAAGACACACCATAAGGGGTGAAATCATCCATAAATATCTCCATGGACTCATTAATCATATCAGAAAATATTCCTATCACTGCTCTTTGGAAAGCTGCTGGAGCATTACCTAGTCCAAATGGGAGAACTCTATAGGAAAATGTTCCCCAGGGACTAGTAAAAGCGGTCTTATCCTGGTCTTGGGGTGCAATTTTGATTTTATTGTACCCACTAAAACCATCTAAAAAGGAGAAGAATTTCTTTCTTGACAAACTATCTAGCACCTAATCAATGAATGGCAAGGGAAAGTGATCCTTTTGAGTTGCTTTGTTTAAGGCTCTATAATCTACACATACTCTCCATTTCCCATTTTTCTTAGGTACTATAACCAATGGAGAAACCCATTCACTATCAGAAATAGGATATATAAACCCTGCATTAAGTAATTTTTGAAGTTCTTCTTTGACAATTTCCCTTAAATTGGGATTCATTCGTCGCTGGGGTTGACAGATTGGTCAGAAACCTTCCTTAATATAGATGCGATGAGTACATAATTCAGGAGAGATTCCCTTCATATCTATATAATCCCATGCAAATGCTTCCTTATTTTCACGAAGTAGCTTCATTAATTGTTGTGTTTCAGCATTTGTTAAATTGGGGTTTATATTCAATGTTTTGCCAGGTTCGATTTCTACTGTTATGCTTTTAGAAGAGATGGTGGTTGATGTTTGAGGTAGATCTTCTGATTTAAGCTTTTCCTGGGTATCAGATTCCAAAATTGCAGTCAAGTGGTTGTGTGTTTTAGCAGTGACCGAGGAAGGTTCACAAATAAAATTATTAATTACTTCATCCTTAGTGGTATCTTTAAGACTTAAAGCTTATCCGATAGTCAAAATAGGTTGGGTAGCATCATCATCATAGTCCAACCATATAGAATTATCATTATGAATCATAGGTGTGGCATGAGGGTAGAGGGTAAGATGCTTGGTTTCACACCCATTAGAAATTGTCATTGAACCAGATCTACAGCTCATAAAGGCATCAGTTGTGGCTAACCAGGGCCTTCCCAGAACTATAGGGTGTCCCCCCAACTTTGTTTTAGTCTATAATACCACAAAGTCAGCTGGGTAATTCCAGGACTCAACTGAAATGATTAGGTCTTCAATGACTCCTTCTAGTTTGATTGTAGAACGTTTAGTTAATTCTAGAATGGTTGGTGTCTCTCTGATCACATTTTTCAGCTGTAACAGTTGTGTAGTTTCCAGAGTCATAATGTTTATAGTAGCACTTAAATCTACCAGAACTCATGAGATGATATTTTTTCCAATATGAACTGTAATAGTAGGATGTCCAGGGTCACCATATTTAACAGGGGGAGCCTTTCCAGTCATTAAGGCTGTAGATCACCCATAACATGGACTGTAAGGGGATCTTTAGCTTTCCTGCCATGTTTCTTGATACAAATATCCCTCATAGTTCAGGCATAAATTGGTACATCTCCTAATGCTTGTAAAAGTGGAATTTTAACATAAAGATTCTGTAATTCCCCCAAAAGGTTAAAAGCAGGTGGCTTAGGGGTTTTAGTCAAGGCTAAATGCTCAGGGAATGGTGGTTCAGCAGTTTCAGCACCCTTGTTAGAGGGTGGCTGTTCCTCCTTACGAGAATTATTTTTCTCAGTCTCTTCCTTATCAAAATCAAAAGAGACAATGTCATCAATAATAGGTTCAACTATTTTCCCAGATCGTAAGTGGATATCATTGCACTACATAGGCTAGTTTTGAATATTAATAACTTGTACGGCTTTATTATTGGGGTTAGGGTTCAGTTGTATCGGTAGCTGGGGTCTCATTGTTTGATTATTAGGTGGAGCTCTTGATGGCAGGAGTGGTTGTTAAAACTGAGGAAATTGGTTTGGAAATGGGAGTTGCTGACCCCTCCAATTTGGATTCCATTGATTAAAATAAGATTGCTGTTGTGGGGGCCAAGAAGTCTACATTGCTGGATTTACAAAGGGAGGGTTTGGTTTTTGCATGGGTGGGTAACTCATTTGATTGAAGGGTGGGTATTGCATCTGGTTAAAGGGAGGGTAATTTGCTTGATTAAAAGAAGGGTAATTGTTCCAATGATTATAAAATGACATATTAGAGTTCATACCTTGTCTTCGTGGTTGCCATTGCCTTCTCTATGTCAGCAAATAAACTACTTCAGCTTCTTCTTCAGTTGGTTGCAATGCTAATTTTATTCTTGGTAAATAAGGGCATTGTTATGTTTCATGATCCCTCTCACAAATGCTACAAATTGTTACTTTTTCCAACGAGCACTCCCTTAGTGGATATTTTTCTCTGCATTTAGAACAAAAAATTTCCAAAGCAGCTTCTGCTTGTGCCTATTTCTTCTTAGCCTGCAAGGTGTCAATCGGTGAAGCAAAAGAGCTTAACATTTTAGTTTTAAATTCCTCAAGTAAATTACCTATTTTAGCTCTTGTTGCTCCTCCATTGGCTGATTCTTGAACTCTTGAATATGTATTATCCTTGCTATTTGATCTGTTCCTTGCAGCTCCTCTTGAACATCTTTTGTAGACGTTAACAATTTCATCATATGATTCTTTAGATATGTCCCTTTTACCAAGCATGTTTAACATGTCTAAACAATCATCCCTCACCCCTTTTAATAATATTGTTTTAAGGATATCTTTACTTACATCGGGGCGATTGAATCTTTGCAGCTTATATTGCAGCCTTTCCACAAAGTCCTCCAGATTCTCGTCGTCCTTTTGCACCATCTTAAATAATTCCTCCCTTTTTTCTCTTGTCCGGCAGTAGTCTTGATATTTAGTCAAGAACTTCTCTTTCATTTGTTCCCATGTCGTGATTACATGACCTCCTAGACTCATAAACCATCTTAGTGCATTTCCTTTTAATGTTGCCGGAAATAGCTTCAATTTTTGAGCATTAGTAACATAATCATAACTTCTACACAATATATCAAACTCAAAAAGAAACTCATCAGGATCTTCAAAAGATAAACCATGGAAGTTAGTTAAGGCTGAGAGTGGGATATTCTTCATGGGAGTTGCCCCTCTAGGAAGATCCCCAATAGGAAATCCCAAGGTAGAGAGAAAATTCTCACCTCTTCCTTCCTATCTTCCATTATAGAATCCTTCATTATTCTCTTCCATTGGTTGTTCTCCTGCTGCACTTGCTTTGTCTTCAATGTTTTCTGTTAGCTCCTCAACGTCTTTAATTGGTTCCTCAATGTCTTCAACCGGCTCCTTAAAATCTTCTGCTGGTTTTTCAATTTCTTCTACTATTTCCTCAACTTTTTCAGGACCCACAACTTCCTCTGTTTTGTAGTTTGTTTGGAGGGAGAGCTGAGGCTTGGGCTTCTGAGAGCTCAGCCTCTGAGAAGTTTTAGCCTTTGATATGATATCATCAATAAAGGTCTTTCTTCCTCCTCTTTTACCTTTGCCACCTATATGGTTATTTTTCTTGCGTCCTCTCATGTATTATGCATATCTAAAAGAAAAAAATTAATGCTTTTGAAATCTACAATTGCCTTCCCTGGCAATGGCGCCAAAATGTTGGTCACTTTAATTGTTGATTAATTCAAACAACTAAGTGCTACATAAATTGTCAACCCAGGGAAGCCTATTTATTTCAAAGGCAACCACACAGTGTATGTGCTTAATCTAAAAGAAGTAAAAGTTGTAGTAATAAGTACACTAGTCACACCTTATTCTAAGCAAACTGAAGCTCTACTCTAAGTTACAGCAAAAAAAATCTATTGCAGGCAATTATCAAAGAATGATTAATTTCATTGAAAAGAGCAATCTAATAAAAGGAGTCAACCTGTAAAGGAAAGCACTAGCTATGCTGTAACAGAAAATAAGACCCTATTCCGCAAGCAGGAATCTTCAGCACCTGTTTCTGATTACCTGCTTGCTAACTCACTTTGTAAACTTAATTGCCAATAAAGCACTCACAGATTAACTGTAAATGAGTTCGAGAAAGTAATACAACAATCAATTGGAAAAACAGAGTTCAGCAATAACACATAAGTAACATTCAGTAAACGGAACTTTAACAAGGTATGGATAGAAAACACACTTAACGCACTGCAGAAATGTAATGGGTGAATCTTGTGATGAAGGTGGGCCCTGTCCCTCTCACAAGATTCCCCAGGAAACAGGAACTAGAAAGAAATGCTTAGAACAATACTTTATTCATCCATCAATATGTTATGTTACAAAAAGTTTCCAGTTCTTTCCCTCAGCTAAAACCTTCCTGTAGTCTATCTGTCCCCTCTAATGTAGATGTCTCCTCCTTTTAAAGAGTAGACATCTATTACAATTGATTACATTGTAGGTCCTATCTTTAACCCAATATACGAAGATAGGGTAATCAATTTTCCCATTAACAAAATGTTGTTACAATGGTTATGGTGATGATGACTTTTGGAATGTGGTCGTTACAGCCAGTGTAGCAGCTCCTTTGATGATATTCTTCTGTTGTTGTCGAATCTAGAATGCAAATCATGGTTGTTTCAGCAATGGAATTTGCACATCATTCTAACTTTTACAGCAACATAACCCGTAATGATAATCCTGCAATCTCCAGCCTGTTTCAGCAACATAGACTGCAATAATAACTATTTCAGCAACTATCTGATTTAATGATTAACTATGAAGGTAATGTAAGTATATGTAAAATAAATTAAACGTATAGTCATGAGAAGAAATATTGTATACCTTTGGAAAAATGGATTAAAGTAATAACATGGACTTTAAATATAGGTTAAAAAAGGATGACATAATAGCAAAATATATGGTCAAAAAGGGACAATGTAGGGTCCTAACAAGGAGGAGTGATAACATACTGGTCCTGTTGCTAGGGAATGAAAGATCTATATTCCCTGGGAAATAATGACAACAACATAGATCCGTTTGTTGATGGTGGATAGCAGTCAGACACAAGAAGGTTGAATCATCCACCTGGAAACTCCATTGTTCAATATCCCGAGCTTCAATGTTTAGAGTGACTTCACTGCCAAAGAATCGATATTTTAGACCATTGATGGTAATTAGTGATGACAAGGTATGTGGCAAATCCTTTATCTCATGAAATATTACTAACTTTAAGGAATGAGTTAGCACAATTTCGGATTGATCATAATTTCTCAACATCAGTATTTCACTGTTTGAAATCCAGCCGACTCACACCTGAAGGTAAAAATTGTTTTCTTGGTTTAGTTGCTGAATGGTGGATGTTAAAATTGAATCATATGATTTCCAAGATCCTAAATAGTTCTTGGAAACTCTCCCTCCTCCCAAAGAAGAAAAGGTAAGGCTCCCATTGGATGGTTGGATTGAAGGATGTTTTGATTTACAGCAAGGATGTGACAATCTTTAGCTAAGAGCATATGTTAATGAGTTGGGGTAGCAAATAGAATCTTGTTTTTATGATCCTATAGTTGCATATATGGAATATTTTCTAAATTTCAATGATAAACCATATTTCCTTTTACAGAGCCAGATGTCTTATGTGTATATATTGCTGGTAGAATTTCCAATTATGTTCTGGTTCAAGCACCGTCAAACAACCTCATCATTACAACAACTACTAGATTCGTTGATTTGGCACTTTAGTATCACTTGATTGAGTGATTTTGTAGTAGATTAGTGTAGGATAAGTGTGCAATAAGCTTGTTAGACAAGCACTCTTCAGCATCTAGTTTACAGTTTGCAGTGTGTGTTTTTCAATGTTTAGTTTGGTTGTAAGTTTTTGACCGTATTGGCCCACATGGTTAGGCACTTGGTCTAAAGTGTTCATGACACCTCCAAGGAGTTTCCATCCCCAATAAGGTTGATGTTAGAGTCATCATTTTCATACTGTCATCAGTGATCAAAACACCTCTTTTCATATTCATATTAGTGTCCCATGTTCAAATTTTTATCATTCCACCTGGGTCATCATGTAAACATTTACTCACTGATGGTAGCCCTAGTACAAAAAAAACTCACTCACCTCCACTCCATCTACCTCCCTTTACCTTTTCCCATGCACCCTTAGTTATGTTATCCTCCATTCTGCTACTGCCATATCACCTCCAGCATCCACACCATTCATCTGTCTCATGATCAGTTGAAAGTATGCTTTTTCCTGTACGCCATATTGATTTAAAACATGGTTTCCAAACCAATGAGGATGAATTTTTAGAAACTGAAAGAGGTTGTTTCTCCCAACATCCTCATGTACAAAAATGTCTCTCATTTTTCTAACAGCTATTATGGTTTTGGATATATAGATGAATCTTTGTAGACATATTTTCCCAAATTTTCTTGTTTAGACATACTTTTGCATAACATATTGTGGCCAATCCAAGATGAATCTTAAGAAACTGGAAGAGTTCTATGTTCCTATAATGCCAACGTACAATACCCTACTTCCGATTTTACACAGATATTATAAACTGAGAGATACATGTACATCTTTATAGCCTATGTTTCAGACTATGAAAAGTCCTGTTTCAGTCAACCTTTTGGAGACAATATTGGTAACCATTGGAGCTGCATTTTGTGAAACTGAGAGAGGTTTATCTGAAGAATATATTTACAATAACCTCTCTCACATTTTACATATCTATCCTAGATTGAGACATACAAAGGGATGATTGGACACTATTTTGCAGGATTTCGGGACGAAAATGTTCAAAGACAATTAGCCACCTCATCAACTAAGAGTTGCAATCAAATTCGAATTTCTCTTCCTTGTCAACAAAAATCCATAATGATAGTGCCATGTAGATACATTAGTTTTTAATGTCCTACATTTCATTTCTATTTGTGAAAAACAGTTTAGTATATTTGTAAAAAGATCTTGAGATTTTTATCAAGATATTTTAGTTTAGAATGTGTATAAATACTTCATCATTTGAAGTAAGAAAGAGTTGGACACAATTGTATGTTATACTATTGATCAAAGACACTAGTGTAATCAGTATTTGGCAGAATTTTAATGAATAAGTTGCATCTATTTTGGTGGAATACCTGTCGAATGGAATTTTGACATAGTTTCTTCTTATGTTTCATCTGTTTGAATGTTTTGTACTCCCATGTTTCAGTTTACTTCTATGATATGTTTATTTTCCAATTTATGAGCAGAATAAATCTTACATGATCTGTTTTGGGGAAATATTCATAGTTTGTCAATTTCCTTCAGTTTAGAAAGAATATATGCTTGTCTTGCTCTCTTTAGCACCTCACTAGTCTTATCCATCTCACTTTATAACCTTAAAGTGTTTGAGTGCCAACCTACCTTGCTCCATTAGATGTCTGCAATCATACCCTTATTTGCCCTGACCTAGAATCTTTGACCTAATCCTCTTCCAACAAACCCACCAACTCAAATTAAACAACCTCTGCACATGATACCTAGCCTAAGACCCTAATCCATCCAACCCTTTTGGTTGTGATCCTTTGGAGAGAGCCCTCTATAGCTTGGTAGGGTTAGCTACCAAGTCAAAAGATTGGTCTGTGGTTACCTCATCTAGACTCTTCCTCAGTCTTGGAGAATAGGAGTGATAACAAAATGGCGTCGTTGCCAGAGAACGAAAGATCTATCTTCCCTAGGAAAGAATGACAACAACTTAGATTCAGTTGTTGATGCTAGATAGCAATCAGACACAAGAAAGTACAATCATCCATTTGGCGACTCCATTGTTCAAGATCCCAAGCTTCAAATTTCAGAGTGTTTTGGGAAAATTTAGTGTTTTTCAAACACCTAACCCTCTAGACCTAATAACTAGTCTAGAAACAACAAACAAAGTAATTCATCACTTTTCCTATAGTTAACATATGAGAGAAAGAAGAACAAAGGTACCAACCTAGAACTTTTGCTCGATCCCTCTCTCCTTTGACCAATTTCACCACTCCTTTCCATACTTAACTCGCTTGGAAAGTACCTGCACACAAGCCGAGACAGAAACCCATCAAAGCATACAACAATGATGATCTGTTAACTAAACATATCATTGAATCAAGAATACGATATACATCATATATAAACACATGAATGGT
The DNA here is from genome assembly GCA_031772625.1 of Pinus tabuliformis. Classification (NCBI taxonomy): domain Eukaryota; kingdom Viridiplantae; phylum Streptophyta; class Pinopsida; order Pinales; family Pinaceae; genus Pinus; species Pinus tabuliformis. The sequence continues at coordinate 352,131,817 of CM062805.1, read as the reverse complement.
AAAAGCTAAGAATTGCTTATTAATAGAAGGAAATATTACAACCCATGTAGATGCATGCTCGATTCAGTGTCATCATTCCAGCTTCAAACCATTCTCTCCTCATGAAGTAAAAATTTGACATCATCACAATACTCTTACAAATCTCACTCAAACAACATTTCCTTAGCTCAAGAAGTTCCAACCTCCCCAAGCCTTTGAATGCTTGGTCCATTTATAGTTGAATGGAGGAGGTTAAGCCATTAATTTCCCTCATGAATACTTTGCCAAAATTCGGAAGTGGTTCCGTGGAGGAAGGGATAATGGATTAAGGCTCATTCATCCTCTTCCTCATCCAAAAGAGAGCTCCATCCATCTAGAAACTTTTATTCATTTCAAAAATTTGATGAATCTTTCTTAGCGCAGGTGAAACAAAGACTAGGTGCGATGCATAGCACCCAAACAATGTAGTTCCTGCAATGCATTGTAGCCTGATAAAAGGCCACCTGCGCTGATCTCTCCAGGGGCATTTTTTGGATGAATGATGACATGAAAACTCTTAGGAAGCAAGAATGATGTAGTTTGACCTCATTAGGGAATGAAAACAACTAAATTATGGATTGATGGACCCTAATAATACGGATCTAGAAGCTGGGGTTGATGTGCCCAAACTGACCTATAACAGTTGCCCCCTAAAGCATGAAGTTGAAAATAAACATGTCGAGTGAGATGCTTTACCACTTGGAGAGAAGGTTTCGAAGTGGAAGGTGACCTGCATCAATTACAATACAAATATCATGATACTTTGATTTTTTCTCACAATTTTAGCTCAGGGAAGGCATACCCATTCTCAGCATTATAAACACTCATTACATGTACAAATATAGTCATCTACAGATGTAGACCCATGAATGTATGACCATGAATGTAAGGCCATTGTACATTTGATATAGTACTCTTGAAAATATATCGCAGCCCGGATGGATGAAACTAGATTCGGGGTCTTCAATCTCGTCCAATATTTCACTCAAGTACAAGTCTAACCATGTGAATAGATGATCTGATTTTGAACATGGAGAGACATCATCTAATTACCAGCCAATGATGTAAGCCATTAACAGACGTGAGAGGAATCACCGATAATGATAATGACCCTCGAGGTACTGTAGTACATTTCGCAAGATGTGAATAAATGATTTGATGTCGAACACCATACAAAGTCTTTCGGTTGAAGGGCAGTGATGTCAACCTATCGCCAGAAGTGAAAAACCTGCCATTCATGTACAAAAGCCTTAAGGTACTGAAGGGGTGTTTCTAAGTCAACTTCTTGGATGATGTGCTGATGTCGAAAAGAAGCGACTCGTCGCAGGTGGGCCTTGATGTATCCCACATCAACGACACAAAACAAAGTAATGATTTTGGAGATGAAACATTGACTGATGACACAAGGTTCAAGAATGGCGGGAATGAAAATGAAGGTTTACTGTACTGTAAAGTATTAAGCTTTGAACTGAATGACTTTTGTTGTTGTATTGAGGCTTTTGTGATCCATATCAAGTTTAAGAGAGATTCTTCGGCGTAAATCACATGATTTTTCATTTGTCGACACATTTCGAACCAACTAGTGTGGTTCATCATCAGGACAAGTTGAATGAACAGATCAGGCTTTGCATGTTAAATAGATAGAGCAGAACCTCCAATGGCTATATTCAGGTAATGGATATATTGATAACGGCTAGATTTGACCGGTTAGTTAGGACATGATAATAACCATTATTTAATTAGATAAGTTACCCTGGTTAGTTATAAGATGGACCCTTTTTATACACTCACCATTATAAAAATGCATTAAAAAATAAAATTATAACCTAAATTAATTTAATTCGATAGTTAGTTAACAAAGTTATTATATCTCAAAATTAGAGTAACTAAAAGTTAGTTAAAAAAGTTATTAAATGTATAAATAATAGAGCAATAGCTAGATATATTCTTATTAAAATATAAGTTAAAGGGTTGTTTCATACCCTTATTTATAAATGAATATTAAAATAAATCAATTATGAACTAGAATTAATTTTAAAATAAAAATTATTTATAAAAGTTAAATAAATATAGAGTAATTTAAGGGTATGATAAAGAGTAATTTAAATTATAATAATGATATTATAAATCTATATTAAAATAAATAAATTTAAATAAAATAATTTAAATTAATGGTAAGTGAACCAAGTTGTTAAATCTAAAAATTAGAGTCGTTAATTATAAAAGTTATAAATAGGAATATTTAGTTATATTTATTGAAAAGGGACTATATTAAACACTTATAAATAAATTAATTAAAAATAAATTAATTCTAGTTTAATAGTTAATATATAAATATTAAAGTAATTTAAGGGAAGAAAGAATATTCTAATATTTAAAAAAATTTTAAAAATAAGATTATTTTCCAGATTATTTTCTTTATTAGCATAAAAACACCAACTAAATCAATCATAAAGAACAAAGGCCACAAGAAACAGAAAACCAAGGGCAATTTTAAAAAGCAATAAGAAAAGACTAAACAAAGGGAGGGAAGACAGGAAGACAATGACTAGGAGGAGAGGGTTGGGACCCAGCAACTACTAATCTTCCAACAATCCTCCTTATTGAGAGTGTTCAGCCTTTTTTCAATCTCAAGCGCTTCCCTAAATTTCCGATGATGGAATTGGGACACTCTAGCAATAACACTAGCCTCTTCGATACAGACATGATGATTGGTTTTCTCCACATGCTCTGCTAACATAGAAGACTTGGCCCTCCTATGCTTAAGGTCAGCTACGTGCTCACTAATCCTTTGATTAATGGAGCGACCAGTCTCACCAATATAGGGGGTCCCACATGAACAAGGAATAATATAAACCCCTTTCATGTCCTTGGGGTCGATAGGATCCTTCACTGATCTGAGGGACTTACAAATGGTGTTAAGAGGTCTAAAGGTCGAGGGGACATTATGCTTCTTAAGAATCCTCGCAATCCTATTCGTGGTCCCCTGAACAAACGGAAGATTGACACCAGGAATCTGCTCCTTCTTATCCCTTTTAGTGAATGAATTCTTAGCAGCTTTGAGGAAAGCCTTCTATCCCAAGTGTCTACTATAACCGTTCTCAACAAAGACATTAAGGAGATGGGATTTCTCCTCCTTGAAGCTCTTTTCATCAGAGATCCTTAAGGCACAAGTAGCAAGGGTGTTGAGAACCCCCAACTTCTGAGCTGGGAAATGTTGGGAACTAGCATCAAGATATTGCTCCGTATGAGTTTTCTTACAAAACACTCGGTGGGAAAGGGAACCATCACTATTCTTAGAGATAAGAATATCAAGGAAAGGGAGGCAACCATTGGTTTCTTACTCCTTAGTGAACTTAATGGTCGAGGATTGACTATTGAGATGATCAAAGAAGAGGTCTAACTCCTCTTGGACATGAGACCAGATGACAATAATGTCATCTACATATCTCTTCCAAAGCTTAGGCAGGAGGCAGGCTGAGTTAAGAGCCTTGGATTCAAAATCCTCCATAAAAAGATTTGCAGCAAAAGGGGAAAGGCGAGAGCCCATAGTAACCCCATAGGTTTTCTCAAAGAACTCACCTTCAAAACTGAAAAAAGGTCGAAGTGAGGCAGATCTCAACTAACCAAGTAGTATCAGGATCGGTTAAATGGTTGATCACTTCCATGGCCTCATTAATAGGGATGCAAGTGTACAGGGAAACAACATCAAAATTGACTAGAATGTCCCTAGAGTCCAGCCTAATGTCCTTGAGCTCCTCAATAAAGGAAGCCCAGTCTTTAACGTAGGACTCTGTCCGACAAACCAAGGGTTTAAGCTTCAAGGCAAGGAACTTAGCTAGAAGGTAGGTAGGACCGCCAATGGTGTTGACTATGGGTCTAAGGGGAGCTCCTTCCTTATGAATTTTAGGGAGACCATAGATTCGAGGAGTAATAGGATTTCTCTCAATCAGTTTATTATGCAGGGGACCCACTGAGATACTATATTTAATGGCAAGGGCCACATTCTTGGAGATCTTCTTTAACGGGTTTTTGGGAAGCTTCTTATAGCTTCCACTATTATGAAGATGCTCCAACATTTTATTGCGATAGTCTTCCTTGTTAAGAATAACAGTAGCCCCACCTTTGTCAGTTTTTAGAACAACAATATCTTTGTTCTAATTTAAGGATCTTAAGGCTTCAAACTCATCCGTGCTAAGGTTGGTCTTAGGAGGCTTACCCTTCCTCAGGATAACAGCACAATCCTACCTAATAGTGTTTTTAATACTATCAGGTAAACCACGAATCCCAAATTCTATGTCACAAATAATGTCATCAACTGGGATCCTCTTAGGGGCCAAGGCAAAATTTAAACCTTTTCCTAAAACCTTAAAAATAAAGGGGAAAGGAGAAATTAGACAAATTGACAACCTTCTTACTACTATTAGATGGAGGGGGATGAGGAATAAACTTAACTAAACTATGATTCTCCTTAGAAGAACTGCTCATGTTAAGAAATTTTAACTTATTAATATTATTAATGATCCTATTACTACTTTCTATGTTATTAATCCTAGAACCAAAATTAATTATGTCGTCCTCTTCATTGTTATTATTATTATTTATATTAACACCCACATTATTAATATAACCAATGTTAATATTATTAATCTTATTCTTATTATCATTACCCTCATTATTATTATCAATATTATTATTACTAATAATACTATTATAATAATTATTATTATTAACAATATTATTATAATTATTATTAATAATAATATTATTATTATAAGTAATATTATAATTAAAATTAAAATTAGACACTAACCCATTAAGAGAACAATGCAGGGGGGGTTAGAGCCCATACCATCGACATGAACTAGGCTGCAGCTTTGAATCGGTTCCGCATGAATCAAAGTATAAACAGGCCCAGAGACGTAGGAAGAATCCTACGTAGGATAGCCAGCTAAGGATACTGGCAAACTAAAACCATGCTCCACACTACCATGCATTCCTCCAATCGGAACCTATGCGCTGGAATCACTCGAGACCTGTTTCATGGCACGATTTGATGAATCAGACTGGTAGGAATAGATTAAGGTGAAACCCATGGCTTGAAACACTTCAATAGCTGGTGATTTTCCATCATTCGCTGAAACGGAACTACCCCCAGCATCAATAGGTTGTCCATTAAACCGAACCAATGGGTAGGTGCTAGCCGCGTCCTCACGTAAAGGAATATTGGAGCCATGAGGCACTCGATTACTGGTTGGGCACTCTTCTTCGCAATAGCTGAGTCAAGGGTAGAATGAGCCCCTCAATTACTGGCTGGGCAGAGAGCAGATTGCTCACTCTTCTCCGCAATGATTGAACCAAGACAAACTGAAGGAGAACCGTGCGGACCGAGCTGGCTAGAGGAGGTAGCTTCAGTGTTGGCTCTTTTAGAGCTTTCATTAACCGCATGTGGAGGTAATGAACCAGAAACTTCAAATGTTAACCAATCCCTGAGTGAAACATGCAAAGCCTGATCTGTTCATTCAACTTATCCTGACAAATGAATGACTTCTCTTGAACACATCGGCAACACTAATGTGAATTGATAGCATTGACCCAAACAAAGTGATGGATGGTATGATAGACCAATGGTGTGATAACCATCAAGCTGAATGACCCAACCCACATAGTCATAGTGATGAAGTGAAAGTGTCATGTTCAAGAGTGACCTGCTACCATAAAGTGTTCCCAGATTTTTCCCATTTTCCCCAATCCTTTCTGACCAGTACCTCTTTATTTATAATCAAGCTTGAGGAGGATAACATATGCTTGTTGTATAACTCCACCCTTCGAGTGAATCCATTGCTATTTGATGTTTTAAAGAGCCTAGCGAAGGTGAAACTTAGTCTTGTCTACACGGACAAGTTTGTCGCTATTTAATGTTTTTAATGAGTTTAACGACAAAGATAACTTGATCCTTTTCACATTTAGAGAGTTTGAAAAGGGACTAAAAGGAAACTTCACAAGTTCTTTGTCGTACATTTGTCTCCCAAGCCTGAAAAATCATAAAACAATATAAGAGAGAACCTATTGATCATGTTTGACCAACGAGTACATTTTTCGTAGTTAATCTATCTCAGCCTGAAGAAGGGGTAAAACTATACTGAGTAGATCGATTCTAATCCATTAATGAGCTAGAAACGACAAGTGCTCGACAATCTTTTCATGTTTAGAGAGTCTGAAAAGATCTTAAAGAGGAATCCATTTTGAGGAACGAGTGCTGTCTATGGTAGCAACTGGTTCTGCTGATGTTGGAACTTTCTCAAAACATGTTGATTTATGTGAGGAGGTTGGCTAATAAGACCACTCATTGCAACTATTCCTCAAAAAGGGTAAAAAAACCAAGTGAAAGCATATGATCGGTAAAAGAGATGGCAGTGATGGAATGAAACAACCAAGGCTCATCTGATAGAAAAGGCCAATAGAATGGCAATCACAAGGGTTAAAAATGGGTTCATTTTTACACAAGCTTGAACCATAAGAAACTATGCTCGGATTCAGTTTCATGTTTACACAAGCGTGAAACGCGAAACTATGCTTGGATTTAGTTTCATTTTTACACAAACTTAAAATGAAAAACTATGCTTGGAAATGGTTTGCATGCCCCCAACATGATGAAAGGGAGAGTCTCCAGTAACTAGATGGAAGTTGTTGCGGTGAAGCAGGATGGTTATCCAACACCTCTTTGGCTTCATCCAGATAGACAAAGGTGAATGGGGTGATTCCCTTCACATAACCTATAGGGAAACTTATCTTTACTACTAGGTATATGCCCCCCAAGCTTCATTACATTCACCTAAGTAGACTACTCATGGCTATCAGGTGGATGGAATGAAGGTTCTTTTACGAGATCAAGTGAAAGGCTCGACTGGGATTTTATGAGATCTACTCAAAGACTCGACTTGGAACTTTGCTCCAGGGGACCTTGTTTCATTTTTTAATGAGCTTGACACAAGACAAAGAACTTTGCTCAGATTCCTTGTTTCATTTTTTAACGAGAATGACACAAGATAAGGAACTATGCTCACATGAGTTGTTTCATTTTTTAATGAGGTTGACACAATAAAAGAACTATCGTCATGGACCTGTTTCGTTTTTTAACAAGGTTGACATAATAAAAGAACTATCCTCATATCCTTGGTTTCACTTTTTAACAAGGTTGACACAAGACAAGGAACTCTCCTCGAGAGTTGTTTCATTTTTTTAATGAGGTTGACATGGTAAAAGAACTATCCTGATATTCCTACCACAACTCATAAGAGGTCATGAAGGAGAGATCTGGTTCCAATGCCCCCAGTACATGATGTACAACATTACTGAATTGATCGTTAGTTGATGTAGGTATGGAATAGGTTGCCACATAATTAACCCATGGCGGGGATGATACCATTGGTATAAATGGACCGTTTAAGGACGATGGTTGACTAGGAGCTATATTTGGACTGGGAAATGAAAGCTAGTCAACAGTGACAATTCTACCTTCATGTGGGAAACACATCACTCGAAAGAGTGTGGAAATAATAGCTCCCATGCCATAAACATAGTCGCGCCGAAGAAGTAAATTGTAATAAATCGTTTTTCCTCCCAAAGTAATAGCTAATTGAGGGAGGATCCCTAATGGTCGACTGGTTCCTCTGTTAAAAGCCAACAGATTCTATGTAACTAGCACAAGTGGCGGTGAACTAAGTGCTTGCCAATCAGTTGAGGAAAGGATACTCACAGACGTACCTTCATCTATAGTAGTTCCAGATACAATCATATTACAAACTTGTACTATGATCTGGAAGGGAAAATAAGAAGGAAGGCATAATCCTTCCAATCGATTCCAATCAAAGGAAGTGACTAGACTACTTGGAGGGGGTCCCATAGAAACAGGTAACCCCTTGAGCTACAAGAATTGGAGGATTTTCCTCCTGTCTTGATGGAACAGGATGACTACCCCCAAGTTCATTAGAATATGAAGAAACGAAAAGAACCTGAGTGGTATCATTTTCACTCTCTTCAAGAAAACTACAATTTACTGAAGGTGAAATCAGGTCAAATGTTGCCTCAACCTATTGATTTTGGTCAGGTACAGACTCATAGGATTCACTTTCAGAGAGAGTGGTTTCGACTAACTGTTGATTTTGGTCAGTTAATTCATCGACTAGTGAAGGATTTAGGGAAATTTTCCTGTAACCAGATGGAAGTCACTGCGGTGCAGTAGGACGGTTATCCAACACTCCTTTTGCTTCATCCAGATAGGGACAAAGGTGAGTGGGGTGAATCCATTCACATAACCTACATGGAAACTTAACTTTTCCCTTATTTTCATGATCTTTACTGCCACTAGTTGATGGCGTGTCACCAGCATGATCTCTAGAAGTTGATGACACAGGATGATGTGAAAGAGAATACCATTCTTCTAAGATCTAAGGAATATTAGGACAATTTCGAAGAAGATGGCCTCTCGCACAAAGTTTGCATGGATATCGAACATTGTGAGGCTTGACAGGCTATTTCTCATCAGATGTTGCATTCAAAAAAATGGTTTCTTGGTTGCCCCTCTGCTGAATTTGCTTCTTCTTCTTCTTCTTCCCTTTCTTATTCTTCTTAGCCACTTGGTTACTAGTACCAATACTTTCACTACGGGAAGACAAAGAAGGGGAGGAAGAAACAACTGAAGAAGAAGGAAAAGGGTCAACTTTAGGATCAACTAGAGGTTGATTTTGTCCAGTTGGAGGTGTACTTGATTGTAGAGAAATCATGACATTTTTAACCAAGGAGGTTGAAAACAACCATACTGGCAAGCCAATGGTAAATCCTAGAAGGGACAATGTAGCCATATATGGAGTACCAATATTTCCAAATGGAGGAAAAGGACTAGGATTTCCATCAAAAGGAATTCACTGATTGGTGGACTCCGGATTTGTCGCCATATGTTTCAACCTAAGATCAACTAAGAAATAACCGTGGAGGATGTTATCCACGGTTAATTAATTTTTACGACACTGTAGCAGAACTTTGCTTTTTCATTTTTAAAGAGTCGAGAAAAAACAAAAGATGATTCTAGTCACTTTCAATGTTTAATGAGCCTGAAAGGACAAGTGCTCAGATGAACCTTTTCTTTTAAGGAGTCGAAAAGGAATGAAAGTGACTACTCTGGAGATACTAGATAAGAGGGTTTACCAAACTAATCACAAAACTACAATATACACCTTAGTGGTAAATTAAAGATAAATTATCGAGGATTTACTGTATGGCAGTCAGTCTTCCCGAATGTTGTGTTTGGTGCATTGTGATTGGTAAGGCAACAAACTCGGCTTCCTAGGGATAAAGGATTTCAACCTATTGGATTCTCCCACTATATACTCGATGGTATAGGGAGCACAAGTCCGTACTAGTACTTATCAAATTATAGAGGAGGAGTCACCCAACCTCAGTGAAAACAATAGCCACTAGGTTTAAAGATGCTGGAACATGTCTCTAGCCTAGACCTCTAGATATTTTTGTTAAGTTCCAATGCATTATTAGGTTAATTGATGCAAATTTTAGGTTGATATTGCTTAGAATTTTCCTTTGAAGGTTCACCATGAGATGTTTTCTGAAATTCCTAAAAATGCAACTAGAATGAGAAGCACTCTTTCCATTTATTTCAACAATGAAAATCCTAGCTATGAGGGATAGAGCATACAAGTACTTTTTGAACAAGCAGCAAAGAGCACAAACTAGATGCAATTCCCTAAACCATTCCTTTCAAGCATGCACAAACTCTTTTCAATGCAAATTGCATGTATTTCTTTTCAGTTTCTCTTAATGTGAATGATGCAATAAGAAAAACTAATGCACAAACGATTCAGATATTTTTTCATAAAAAATGATGATTTGTGACAATTTATTTTAAAAGGGAAAGGAAGATTGTACGACACTTTCGATTTTAAAGAAATGAAGATTTTCAACACTTTAAATGAAAAAAGAAATAGAATGTACAAGTGAATCAATCGATTATCTATGAAGGAAGATTATACTACACTTCATTTTTCGAAGAAAATGACGACTTTACAACACTTTTCTATCGACAAAAATAATCGATCAAAAACTTACTTTGACTATAGACTGATAATGACAAAGAAAACATTAAAGAAACATTAATCAATCCAATGAATGTAGGGCCAGATTAAGAGGATGAAAAGACTATTTTTAGAGATAAGACATCATTTGCATTCAACAAGAAATTCAAACTCATAAAAATTGACAAAATTTTTCAATTCCTAGATGGGAGAACTGACCCTAAAGGGATCATCGTAGGCAACAGTTACAGACAGTGTGATGCATCACACTCGATCTATGCGGAAAGTGCACTACATCACACTGTGTCAGTCACAGAAGTGCGATGATTACTGAAGGAAATTTTATACTCAAAACTGACTCAATTTTCAGTGAATTAGATTTGAATTCAATGAATAATAGAAGGTACAGTATGTCAAAGTGTTTTAAGAGATTGATAAGCTACTATAAGGGATAGGATTGTTCCCTAGTGGGGTTGCCATTTTGTTTTAGGCAAATTTAGTGTTTTTCAAACACCTAACCCTCTAGACCTAGTAGCTACTCTAGAAGCAACAGACAAAGTAATTCATTGCTTTTCCTATTGTTAACAGGTAAGAGAAAGAAGAACAAAGGTACCAACCTGTAACTTTCTCTCAATCCCTCTCTCCTTTGACCGATTTCACCACTCCTTTCCATACTTAACTCACTTGGAAAGTACCTACACACAAGCTGAGACAGAAACCCATCAAAGCATACAACAATGACGATCTGTTAACTAAACATATCATTGAATCAAGAATACGATATACATCATATATAAACACATGAATGGAAAAAGCTAAGAATTCTTTATTAATAGAAGCAAATATTACAACCCATGTAGATGCATGCTCAATTCAGTGTCATCCTTCTAGCTTCAAACCCTTCTCTCCTCATGAAGTAACAATTTGACATCATCACAATACTCTTGCAAATCTCACTCAAACAGCATTTCCTTAGCTCAAGAAGTTCCAACCTCTCCAAGCCTTTGAATTCTTGGTCAATTTATAGCTGAATGGAGGAGGTTAAGCCATTAATGGCCCTCATAAATGCTTTGCCAAAATTGGGAAGTGGTTCCATGGAGGAAGGGATTATGGATTAAGGTTCATTCATCCTCTTCCTCATCAAGAAGAGAGTTCCATCCATCTAGAAACTTCTAGAAGCATCCATTGGATGAGGAATCCAATGGATTCATTTCAAAAATTCGATGAATCTCACTTAGCGTAGGTGAAACAAAGGCTAGGTGCGATGCATAGCACCCAGAAAATGTAGTTCTTGCAATGCATTGCAGCCTGATAAAGGGCCACCTGCGTTGATCTCTCTAGGGGCATTTTTTGGATGAATGAGGACATGAAAACTCTTGGGAAGCAAGCATGATTTAGGTTGACCTCATTAGGGAATGAAAACAATTGAATTAGGGATTGATGGACCCTAATAATATGGATCTGGAAGTTGGGGTTGATGTGCCCAAATTGACGTGTAACACAGAGCGACTTCACTGCCAAAGAATCTAGATTTCAAACCATTGATGGTAATCACCGATGATAGGGTATGTGGAAAATCCTTTATCTAGTGAAATATTACTAACTTTAAGGAATCCATTATCATAATTTCAGATTGATCATAATTTCTCAACATTAGTATTTCGTTGTTTGAAATCCAACCGACTCACACCTGAAGGTAAAAATTGTTTTCCTGGTTTGGTTGTTAAAAGATTAGAAAATGAAATTGAGTTGTTGGATGTTCAAATTGAATCATATGATTTCCTAGATCCTAAACAGTTCTTGGAAACTCTCCCTCCTCCCAAAGAAGAAAAGGTAAGGCTTCCATTGGATGGTTGGATTGAAGGATGTTTTGATTTTCAGCATGGATGTGACAATCTCTAGCTAAGAGCATATGTTAATGAGTTGGGGCAGTAGATAAAATCTCATTTTTATGATCCTATAGCAGCATATATGGAATATTTTCTTAAGTGGAATGACAAACTAGATTTCCTTTTATAGAGCCAGATGTATTATGTGTATATATTGCTAGTAGAACTTCCAATTATGTTCTAGTTCAAGCACCGTCAAACAACCTCATCATTACAACAACTGCTTGATTGGTTGATTTGGCACTTTAGTATCACTTAATTCAGTGATTTTGTAGTAGATTAGTGTAGGATAACTGTGTAATAAGCTTGTTGGATAAGCATCCTTCAACATCTAGTTTATAGTTTGCAGTGTGTGTTTTTCAGTGTTCAGTTTGATTGTAAGTTTTTGACCGTATTGGCCCATATGGTTAGGCACTTGGTCTACAGTGTTCATGACACCTCCAAGGAGCTGCCATACCCAATAAGGCTAATGTTAGAGTCAATATTTTCATACTATCATCAATGATCAAAACTCCTCTTTTCATATTCATATTAGTGTCCCATGTTGAAATTTTTATCATTCCACCTAGGTCATCATGTACACATTTACTCACTGATGGTAGCCCTACTAAAAAAACTCACTCACCTACACTCCATCTACCTCCCTTCATATTTTCCGATGCACTCCTGGTTATGTTACCCTCCATTCCCCAACTGCCATGTCACCTCCCACATCCACGTCATTCATCTATCTCATGATCAGTTGAAACTATGCTTTCTCCTACACGCCATATTGATTTCAAACATGGTTTCCAAACGAATGAGGAATAATTTTCAAAAACGGAAAGAGTTGTTTTCTCCTAACATTCTCATGTACAAAAACCTCTCTCATTTTTCTAACAACTATTATGGTTTGTGATATACAGATGAAGCTTTGCAGACATATTTTCCTAAATATTCCTGTTTAAACATACTTTTGCAAAATATATTGTGGCCAATCAGAGATGAATATTGAGAAACAGGAAGAGGTTTATGTTCCTAATATGCTAAAGTACAATACCCTTCTTCGGATTTTAGATAGATATTATAAAAGGAGAGATACCTGTACATCTTTACAGGCTATTGTTCAAACTGTGCAAAGTCTTGTTTCAGTCACCTTTTTGCAGAGAATATTGGTAACAGTTGGAGCTGAAGTTTGGGAAACGGAGAGGGGTTTAGCTCAAGAATATATCTATATACAATAAAATCTCTCACTGTTTACAGATCTATCTCGTATTGAGATATACAAAGGGATGAATGGACCCTATTTTGCAGGATTTTCGGAAGAAAATGTTCAAAGATAGTTAGCCACCTCATCAACTAAGAGTTGCAATCAAATTCAAATTTCTCTTCTTTGTCAACAAAAATCCATAATGATAGTTCCATGTAGATACATTAGTTTTTAATGTCCTACATTTCAATTCTATTTGTGCAAAACAGTTTAGGATATTTGTAAAAAGATCTTGAGATTTTTATCACAATATTTTAGTTTAGAATTTGTATAAATACTTCATCATTTGAAGTAAAAAAGGTTTGGACTCATTTGGATGTTATACTATTGATCAGAGACACTAGAGTAATCAGTATCTGGAAAAAATTTAATGAATGAGTTGCATCTATTTTGTTGGAATACCTATGGTATGGAATTTTGACATAGTTTCTTTTTATGTTTCATATTTTTGAATGATTTGTACTCCCATGTTTCAATTCACTTCTATGATATGTTGATTTTCCAGTGGATGAGTAGAATACATCTTCCATGCTCTGTTTTGGGGAAGTCTTCATAGTTTGTCCATTTTCTTCAGTTTAGAAAGAATACATGATTTTCTTTCTCTTTCTAGCACCTCACTAGTCTTATCCATCTTAATTCATAACCTTAAAGTGTTTGAGTGCCAACCTACCTTTCTCCATCAGATGTCTGCAATCATACCCTTATTTTCCCTGACCTAGTCTCTTTGACCTAATCCTCTTCCAACAACCCCACCAATTCAAATTAAACAACCTCTGCACATCATACATAGCCTAAAACCCTAATCCATCCATCCCTTTTGGTTGTGATCCTTTGGAGAGATCCCTCTCTGGGTTGGTAGGGATAGCTACCAAGTCAAAAGATTGGTTTTTGGTTACCCCAGTTGGACTCTTCCTTAGCCTTGGAAATCTAGAGTGACAACAGAGCGCATATCTGCATGATTATGACCCAACTTTCCTCGAACAATTCTACAGTTTATTTGACATACAACCTGCAATACATAGTTGTGACCATCTGATATGCTAGATCCTAAATGACTTAGTTTTATATCTCTTCTCTGGCTTACATTTGAACTTGCTAGGCTCTTGTCACCAACTACTTAGAGTGTCCTTGTTATTCAAATGAAACTTGTTATACCAAGCCACTCATAATGAAATCTAATGTTTAGTAACTTATAATACTCAACTATCTGGGGATATGTAAATGCAACAATTTCATTGTTATAACTATCCATGATAGTCATATCCCTTTTATAAATACACCTCAATTCCCATTCTATGGTCTCATTGTTGGGTCCCTATAATACTAGTGATTACCCCATTACTATTGTAGTTATACCCCTTATTTATATTTTTGTGCCCCTATTACCCCCTTTTTGTTATTTCTATGCCCCATAGAATCCCTCTATTGTTATTTTTGTGGCTTTATATTATTATTGTTAGGTCGGCTGGATTATATTGTGACTCCTTAGACTCCTATATATAGAAAGGAGGTTTTGTCATTTGTATCATCCAAGAATTGTTCATTTATGTAATGTAAAGGAGGTTGCCCCCTCGAAGAGGCTGAATTCTAAGGCGTGGATCTCTCTTTTCTATCTTTTTGTGAGCTGGTTTCATAACATTTGGTATCAGAGCTTTGGATTCTAGGGTTTCGCTGCTCCAAACAGGTCATCGTGGCATTTTCGCTATAACTTTTTTTCTGTGATGTTTCAGAAGTCGCAAAAAAAACCCATTTTAGAAGAAATCGCGCTGAACCTTGGGTCCAAATTTCAGATATTTTCGCAAGATATTTGCGGAGATATGATCTGAGGAAGTTGGTCTTTTTGCAGACTCCTGAATTACATGCAAAACAGGTGACCTGGGGAAAATCGTCATAACTTTCTCTCTGGGGATCGGATTGAAATTTCGTAAGAAGTTACAGAAAGAGGACGGACTTTAGTTTCTTGTATGCATGTTTCAGATTCAAAGGTTGAAACAGTGACTCGTGGCACGTCGTACAAGTTCACTCTACTGAACTAGTCTAAAAGCAAGTCACTGTGGGAGATTTCACATAACTCTTCCTTGGAGAATCCAATTTGGGTCAGACTTGTGGCATTGGAAAGAGGACACAGAAGGCTACTACAAGCCGCAATTTCAAAACTGGATGATCTGAAATTACAGAGATACATCAGATTCAATATCAGGCTTCTATAAAGTGAAAAAAAGGTGTGTAGTTTTTTTTAAATTTTTGTGTAAGCTTGGTTTAACGGAATTCAAAGGGCATAGTAAAGCATTATTATCGATAACTGATGCCCCGAGGAAAGAAAATGCAAACACCTAGTAAGGAACCTGAAAGCTCTAGCATGACTCATGAAGAAGAGGAAGAAATGCTACATGATATATCAAAATTACAAGAACAAGTGCAACACATGTCACGCTCACAAAAGCTAACAGAAGCCAAGATAAGTGGTGTGGAATCTAAGATAAATGGCGTGGAATCTAAGATAAATGGCATGGAAGCTAAGATGGATGATTTGAAGATAGATTTGAAGATAGATTTGAAGAAAGACATGGGAAATTTGAAGACAGATTTGACAAATTTTCTACAAGAGATACTTACTAATGGTGAAAAGGTTGTAAAGGAAACTCATGATGTGAACAAAAGTAATGTTAATCATGATTCCATAGATTCTAATGTTGGATCGAAGACCCACCATATTCCAAAAATCGATATGAGGAAGTTTGATGGCAAGGATCCCGCCACATGGATATTACAGATGGAGCAGTTCTTCGATCTCAATAATGTGCAAAACACACAAAAGGTACGTATGGCAACTGTATATTTGGAACCAAATCAGTTTGTATGGTATCAATGGCTTTGCTCTCGTAAAAAATTTATCACTTGGGCAATTTTTACGGAAGAATTGATAGCACATTATGAAGATACAAAAAGCAACACTTTTTTTAGCCAATTGATAAGTCTCAAACAAAAGGGTTCAGTAATGGAGCACATTGAGGAGTTCCAAAAATTGAACATAAGGGTAAAAGATATTCCAGAGGAGCATAGGATTGATGTGTTCATAAGGTCTTTAAAGGATAATATCCAACATGATGTTCGCCTTTGGGAACCTGATTCATTAGAGAAGGCATTCAGGTTAGCAAGAAAAATGGAAAGCAAAATTATGGCAACCAGGAAGCATACCACTCACAACTATAAAGACGGAAGTGTTGTTGCCCCTAGTCTTCCACAACCTATAAGGTTGACACCACAACAATTGGAAGAAAAAAGAGCAAAAGGGCTTTGTTACAGTTGTGATAGCAAATACACTAAAGGTCATAAGTGTGCTGAGAAGAAATTATTCTACATAGATTGTGAAGAGGAAGAAGAAAAGGAGCAAGAAAGGTCAAAAGAAGAAGATATACTCCAGGAACAAAGCCTAGATGAAGAACAAATAAATCCGACCATATCTTGTAATGCATTGGTGGGAATTACCACTCCTCAAACCATCAAGATAGAAGGACAAATCAAGAAGAAAAAGGTAATAGTGTTGATTGATTCAGGAAGCACCCACAATTTTATTCATTGTAGGGTAGCAAAAGAATTGAATTGCTTCCTATATCCAGCACCAGAGTGTCAAGTGATGATTGCAAATGGAGGAACAATAAA
This sequence comes from Pinus tabuliformis, assembly GCA_031772625.1. Lineage (NCBI taxonomy): Eukaryota > Viridiplantae > Streptophyta > Pinopsida > Pinales > Pinaceae > Pinus > Pinus tabuliformis. The sequence goes on along the minus strand of CM062805.1, from coordinate 352,114,910 downwards.
TTGCTCTGGAAGGTGCCATAATATCAAGCTATCCATGGGAAAATATGTATTGACTAGCCCAATGCTTTCCATTCCAATGGGAGGTGCTGATGTTGTACTAGGAGTCCAATGGCTACAATCCTTGGGTACAATAGCTTTTAATTTTCAAGAACTTTTCATCAAATTTTCTACAGAAGGAAAGGAAGTTGAATTAAGGGGTATTGCAGGGAAACCAGGAAAGATAATCAGCTCTAATGGTATGACAAAGCTTCTAAAAAAGGAGCAAAGAGGTGTAATTGCACAATTATGTTCGCTAGATGTTTCCACATCGGAATCATCTATTTCTCCAGATCTCCAAAAAGTCCTGGACAATCATTCCAAGGTATTTGAGACTCCCAAAGGTCTCCCACCTATGCGTGATCATGATCATGCTATTCATCTGATTCCAGGAAGTGTTCCTCCAAACATCAGGCCGTACAGATATCCCTATGTCCAAAAAAGTGAAATTGAACGTATGGTTGCAGAAATGCTAGAGGCTGGTATAATTCAACCAAGTCAAAGTTCTTTCTCTGCTCCAGTAGTATTGGTGCACAAGAAGGATGGATCATGGCGCATGTGTCCGGATTATAGGGAGCTCAACAAGCTCACTATTAAAGATAAGTTCCCCATTCCTGTCATTGATGAATTACTGGATGAATTGCATGGATCAATTTACTTCACCAAGTTGGATCTTCGTTCGGGATATCATCAAATCAGAATGAAGATTGAAGACATTCCGAAAACGGCATTTAGAACTCATGAGGGTCATTATGAATTTTTGGTCATGCCTTTTGGCCTTACCAATGCACCTTCAACATTTCAAGGTTTGATGAATTCAATTTTCAAACCATTCCTTAGAAAATTTGTGTTAGTATTTTTTGATGATATACTAATCTACAGCAAGTCTTGGAAGGATCATGTTGAACATGTTGACAGGGTGCTACAACTATTGGAGGAGAAACAATTATATGCAAAAAGATCCAAATGTTTCTTTGGAGTCCAGGAGGTGGAATATTTGGGTCATATTGTATCTCATGAAGGAGTTAAGGTAGACCCTAGCAAAATTAAAGCCATTAAGGAATGGAAAATTCCCACATCCATAAAGCATCTGCGAGGATTTCTTGGGTTGACAGGGTATTATCGCAAGTTTGTTAAGAATTATGGGAGAATAGCAGCACCTCTAACAACATTATTGAAGAAAGATGCATTTTCATGGACTCCGGAAGCAACAAAGGCCTTTGAACATCTTAAAGAGGCAATGTGCCAAGCACCGGTCTTAGCTACACCGGACTTCACAAAAACCTTTATTGTGGAATGTGATGCTTCAGGAAATGGAATTGGTGCTGTTCTAATGCAAGATGAAAGACCCATTGCTTTTGAAAGTCGTCCAATCAAGGGAAAGTTTTTAAGCAAAGCTATTTATGAGAAGGAAATGTTGGCAATACTCCATGCACTTAAGAAATGGCGACCCTACCTAATGGGAAGACACTTCAAGGTAAAAACGGATCATGATAGCCTTAAATACTTTTTAGAACAAAGATTATCCTCTGAAGAGCAACAAAAGTGGGTCACAAAGATGTTGGGTTATGACTTTGAAATCATCTACAAAAAAGGGAAGCAAAATGTGGTGGCAGATGCACTCTCAAGAAAGGATGAGGATGTGGAAGCATTGTTGTGCGCCATTTCTATTATCCAACCAGATTGGATAAACGAAGCAAGAGAGGAATGGAAGAATGATGAAGAAGTGTGGGCACTTATTCGAAAGCTACAACAAGATTCCAGTACGTCTGATACATTTAGCTGGCAAAATGATTCATTATGGTACAAAGATCGCTTATACCTCTGTAAGAATTCCCAGCTAAAACAAAAGATTCTTATGGAATTGCACACTTCTCCCTTAGGAGGGCACTCAGGATTTTTAAAAACTTACCACAGGGTTAAGAAGGAATTTTTTTGGGATGGCCTTAAATCAGATATTCAAAAGTTTGTGGCGGAATGTTTGGTTTGCCAACAAAATAAAGTTGAAACAATTAAGACACCGGGTCTATTACAACCTTTATCCATTCCAAGCCAACGTTGGGAGGAGGTTTCAATGGATTTTATCACAGGTTTACCCAAGTCTGAGGGAAAGAGTGTCATCATGGTGGTAGTTGACAGACTTACCAAGTATGCACACTTTTGTGCATTATCACATCCATTTAAAGCCAGTACAGTTTCTACTGCATTTATGGAAACAATTCAAAAGCTACATGGAAACCCAAAGATTATTGTAAGTGACAGAGATCCCATTTTCACTGGAAATTTTTGGACAGAATTATTTTCTTGTCTTGGTACTCAGTTAGCTCATAGCTCATCTTATCATCCTCAATCTGATGGGAAAACTGAGATAGTAAACAAATGTTTGGAAGGATATCTTCGTTTCTTTGTATCTGATAAACAGACACAATGGGTCAAATGGTTGCCTCTGGCTGAATGGTGGTATAACACTTCCTTCCATACAGCAACAAAAATGACCCCATTTATGGCACTTTATGGGTATCAACCACCATCCATCACATCATATTTAAGAGAAAATTCTAAGGTTCAGGCAGTGGAACATCACATCGAACATCAACAACAAGTCCTCCAACTCTTAAAGGATAACCTCGTGTTGGCACAAAATAGAATGAAACAACAGGCAGATCAACATCGCAGTGAAAGAAGTTTTGATGTAGGTGATTGGGTATTCCTACGGCTACAACCATATAAGCAAATGTCCCTAAAGCAAGCTAAGAAGGATAATAAATTATCACCAAAGTATTATGGTCCATACAAGGTGTTGCAAAAGATTGGTACTATGGCATACAAATTGGAGCTTCCTGCAGCTTCTCGATTGCACCCAGTTTTCCATGTTTCATGTTTAAAGAAAGTTATAGGCGACAAGCTCCCAGTTCAAACAATATTGCCAGAACTTGACGAGGAAGGAAAAATTATATTGGAACTGGAAGCAGTCACAGAAACAAGAACTCGACAGCTACGAAATCGATCAATTTCAGAGTATCTTATCAAGTGGAAGAACTTATCCGTTGAAGATTCCACATGGGAGGATGAGAATTTTATGCAGAAGTATCCAGAACTACTCAAGCGTTGAGGACAACACTTTTTTGAAGGAGAGGGGCATGTTGGGTCCCTATAATACTAGTGATTACCCCATTACTATTGTAGTTATACCCCTTATTTATATTGTTGTGCCCCTATTACCCCCTTGTTGTTATTTCTGTGCCCCATAGAATCCCTCTATTGTTATTTTTGTGGCTTTATATTATTATTGTTAGGTCGGCTGGATTATATTGTGACTCCTTAGACTCCTATATATAGAAAGGAGGTTTTGTCATTTGTATCATCCAAGAATTGTTCATTTATGTAATGTAAAGGAGGTTGCCCCCTCGAAGAGGCTGAATTCTAAGGCGTGGATCTCTCTTTTCTATCCTTTTGTGAGCTGGTTTCATAACACTCATGGCATGGAAATATTGTCTAATGAGAAGCCACATTATCCTGCCATGCATTCCTGACATTTTGGTACACCCCAATGTCTTCCTCCCCATCCAGGTATTATTCCCTCGTGAACAAATCATATATTTATAACCACTCTAGAGAATTTACTTATCAATACAACACAAGGTAGTAGTGTAGGTTGTCACTAATGCAATAGGACTTTCCTCAGATTCTTTCTCCATACTATCATTCTCAGGTATTCTCTTTGGGGGAACCATATCTTCAGACGATGATATGTTCAAATATTGAAAATTGACCAATCTAGGAAGATTAAATATATCCCTTAGAATAAGTAACTTAAAGAGCTAAAAGAAAATTTGTGTGTAGTGCAAAATAGAAAAGTAGTCTGATCCTGAGAGATTCTCTGTGGTGCAAGGAAAAAATTATGTTATTAAAAAATATTTTTTCATGATACAAATTAGTGCATTCACACTATAAATATTTCTTGTGTGACACAACTTGGTAATTCACCTCATGGGGATGGGTCACAAAACAACTTTTTATGTCATGTCATGCATAGGATAACTTCATCACATGTTATGTAAAGGTGTTTCATTGTGGCGCAACACTAAAAACTTGATCTCTCAACAAAAATGTGACTCAATGAAGTATCCATGCATAATAGTGAGGATAGAGTTATTTTTCCATAAAGAGTGGGCGACACATGATATATCAAATCATGATGCAAGCTCAATGAAAATTCTAAATGTTGTGCAATATATTAATACAATAATTTGATGTGAAACCATGGAACGATGACAAAGGGGAATGAGAAAATGACTATGTATTGGAGAAATAAGCATTCCACCAATATATATGTGTGTGTGTGTGTGTCAAAAGGTGAAGGGTTGGAGAAATGAATGGTCATGACAAGATTTTAGGCTAATAGTTACAATATACTAATAAAAAATAGATGTGAGAAGAGGATAAGAAAAATCGACCTTAAACATGATGTCATCAAGTGCAAGCATTACCACTCCAAGAAGCACAGTGTGAACTAGGAAAACAAAGATGTGTTACCAGTCAACGTATTGCAGGTATTCAAGGAATTCATGTGACAATATATCATAGTGAAAATGAAATAGAGGGAAGTGGGGCTATATATAATGATTTCACCTTTGGAAGTGCATTAAATGCACATTAATTATGTTAAAAACCTCTATGCCAAAGGATGTGAGAGTGTTATGCACTGGTCAAGTGCTTTTGATAATCCATACATCACAAAGAAATTTTCGATGAAACTTAGGGTCGCGGATCAAGGTTGCATTGGTATGATATCGATTTGTGATGTGATGAAAGGTTTTGATGCATCCTTCATCAAATTTTATGAATATTCTAAGTTAAAACATCCTCATGTATTGATGTGCAAGGGTATAAAAATTGTCATAGATTCTTGGTTATATATATGCCTTAGCATTTTGGATTAGGGGACTTAAATTTGTCTCTTATCGGGAAAGTTTAGGATCATTGTAGTTGTTACCACAATTGAAGAATCACAAGTAGAACCTCAACATATCTAGTTTAGCCTTTAGATAATATGGAGCTTAACATGATTTAATATGTGGGTACAACTTGTGTAGTTGTTTGACTCTGATTAGATATATTTTATTTCTCAGTTAACAAAATTGGTCTTGTGGAATAATAAATTGATTTAAGCAAAGGTCATACACCAAATTTTTTAATGAGAAATGGATATATTATGTAAGTAAGTTTAAAATTATCATAATTAATATGACACTTCAGTGTTTCTCCACTACGAGTGAGCATCCATAGCCCCGAGGAATCACTTAAGTAGCACAAGCATCACTTCTCTACTAGTCATCATCCATAGCCCTGACGAAGCTCCTTGCATCACCCTTCTATGTTGGAAGCCTCTCTCATGCCTTTACCCTTTTATTTATTTTATTTCTATCAAAATTTGCATTGTTGTATTAGGTATTTTGAATCTAGGGTGGATGAGGGATCTCGAGTTACCTTAATAAAGAAGATGGGTTGTTCCTTATTGGTTAGAGACTAATATTTTCTGAAATAGGTTTGCTCAAAATTGCAATTTTCTCCCCATATCCTCTCCAACCAATGCGTTTATGTATTTGAACATATGATCAATTTATTATATACCAAATTAGTTGAAGAAACTATATTATAATTTTATGTTTTACAATCTTAATAGAGTTACCAACAAGGCTCAATTTTTATTTTTCGTATGAACAATGTAAACTCATACAAATGTTTAAGACTCAATAAATTGATGGAGATTCAATGTTATCCAACTTACAAAAATGTATTACAATCCCATTTACAACTTCAATATAGCATCATTTATTTGTTTACATCAAGTACAAAAAACCTAATTATTTATGCATAAGGTTTTCACATTCGAATGTAAAACAAAAGGAACAATCGAGCAAAACAAATGGAAAGGGATCAATTGAAATATGTAAAAGTTAGAAAAACTCATAGAGATGTCATTGAAAGTAGGTTTTTAAATAATGTGTTGGGTATTTGTTATATTCTTTCCATGACAATCTCCACACTCACCATTTTATGCATGGTTTTGTACATGGCTTTACACATGGTGGTTTTTCTCATGGTTTTGCAGATCCAGTCAAAAGAACTACAATTATATTCTAATCTAGTGTTAATGGGTTAGGGATTTTATGAATGATTTGGAATCTATATGATGTATTGTAACATTGAAAGGAATATAATGAAAAATCAATCTGGGTTTCCTGGTTTTAGGTTATAGGAGAAAAAAATATGTCTATATTTTCTATGATTTCCATTGTATCCTTTTGTTTTTATTCAAGAATTCATTTGCATGTATTGTTTGCATAAGATGAAAACTTAAATTTTGTATCATAGAAACTTTTGGCTACAAGGGCACACCTTTGTGACTAATGGGTTTTCCTCAGGCCTATGGTTAACACTGTTACAGTGGGATATTTGTCGAATCAACATTTTTTATGAACAATGGAAATCCAGAGATAAGAAATTCAATGGACAAAGATTTGAGCTGTGTAATTTTAGGTTGGAGGGTATATTGGTGGATAAATATCAGTAAAACATTATGGATCAAAGTACTAAGAAACTGAGAAGGTTGATAGAAGACTATGTTGGACAGTTGGAATTGTCTAGATAACTAATGGCCTAATGAAGGCATCTGCAAGTGTGTTGGAATTGATGAAAACAGTCATGTCGGGGAGATTTGTTGGGTAGTTGGCATTACCTAACTATTATAATTAGTGTTCACATTGATGTCAACTAGACTAGCTCGAATCCTTGGCACAACAGATGTTGGTAGTGATGGTCCAGGAGGAATCTCATGGTAGCTATAGGCTTCATGTAAAGCACCATCACAGTAGCAGGGTTATTGGAGAAGCCATAAACTAATGATTACAGTGATGGACCTGGAGGAAGTCCATGGTAGCTACAAGATTCGTGTAGAAGATCACCTTGGTGTTTGTGATTTTAGTTGCCTGGGGAGTTAAGGTGCAGAGCAGTGGCAGAGAGTATGGAGCTATATTAGAGGTCACAGATGGGCTCAAAGCTGACATTAGACATTGTCCATTGGAAAGTTGTCTAAAAGAGATTTCCAATAATATGTGGAAGTCTAGATATGGATTCCTAGTTCAAAACTTATGGCTTGTCGATAATCAAGGACTTAAAGTCCTAAGAAGGCTGGAATATCAGACGTCTAGCATATTGGAGATTGAAAGATTGACACATCAACATATCGACATATCGGCGATTAGAGGTCAGTGTATCAGCGCATAAGGAGATCAGAAACCCAGAGATTGGAGTATCAGTGAATTGGAATGTTAGAGGTCAGCATATCAAGCATATCAGAATATTAGAGGTGCAATACATTGAAGTAGGTTGTATCGAAGGCTGGAGGATATCGAAATATTGGAGAATGTCATATTAAAACATCATCATATCGGATATTGCAATATCAGAACTTTGTCAAGTGACGAACCTTTAAAATTTTGTGATATCAATAAGTGTCGTTAAACCTTTAAAAGCACCAAGGAATGTCAAAATGAAAATTAACAAAGGATTTTGGTGTGAAAACAAGGTTGGCGGGTCCTCCTCTCTCTCCTATAGCGAGACACATGGTAGGATGTGATTGTCTCTGATAAGGACACATGGCAGCATGTGATTGGCTCTGATAAGGACACATGGTAGCATGTGATTAGCTCTGATAAGGACACATGGCAAGATCTTATTGGCTCTGATAAGGGACAAGTGGCAGCCGATGTTAGCATGAGGTGGCAGTATGACAGGACATAAGGAAGGAATATTCAGCCTTATTGGGTAGGCTAATGGGCCAGAACTGGGTGACACATGTCACCACTAAGGATTTGCCACGTGGACTGATGACATCAGATTCTTAAGTCAATGATCAATGGTTGAAGAAATTGGAACTCTCTGACAATTGGAGTATCGAAAGGTTTTGATATAGAAGGGATTTCGATAACGGGATGGGGCATGATCATTATAGGTCAAAGAACTAAGGGCACAGAGCTGTTAACAAAGGAAGAATGGCCACTGCCATAAGTCTAAAGGCTTAGCACATTAATTCTAAGCAGCAGGTCAGAGGAAGTGGTCCTATGGTGAGAAGTGCATTATGAGGTATAAGTAGAAGGAGCTTGAAAATTAGAGGATTAGGATATCGTAACTTTAGAAAAGTTGGTTACTAAAAAAGTTCCAATGGAGGGAGCTTTTGATAATGGGTAGGCTCTTGGTCATGTAAATCTATAGAGTCAAGTGCATAGAGTGTAGCAAAGGAAGATTTCTCCCCGATAGGAACATTGCTCTACTGTGAAGTTATGATGTGGAATTTCTCAGATAGAAAAGTACAAAAAGTTAAAGGCATATGGTTCAACAACTGTGAGTTGAATGCAAAAATAGAGGTGTTGGTCTCAAGAGTAATGGCAATTGTCATAGATCACTACGTTAAGGAAGCAAGGACAACGATATTTTGGAAGGAGTGTTGGCTCTTCCTTGAGGTGAGACAAGTCATCTCTGTGATCCAATGCACCTCTTTAGTGAGTTAAATGATAGTATGGGACTTACGAAGTAGTGTGTAGGCCATCTAAGAATTAATTTCTCAACATGGAGCTCCATGTAGTCAGGCGATGAGGGACTGCAAGGTCAATCAATGTTTATGTACAGTGACAAGAAATAAACAGGAGATGTTATAACAGCAAGGAAGTCCATGCCTGAGTATAGGGGGGAAGCCAAAGGATAGGTAGCAGAGTCTACCTTGCATAGAGAGCCTCAGTAAAAGGAGAATTGGAAATAGAGAAGATGGCCCCTGGCTAATGCATGCAGGTGGACTAAGAATTCATTCTTAGTATGGAGAAACTATCAATTTTCCATTCTCATGGTTAATGCAGTGGTAGAGACCAAGACAGATGTAGAAGGAGAAGGGAAGAGCCATGTCAAGGTACACTCATGTAGTTTGAATGTAGGACAAAGTGGCAACATCGATCGAGGGGAAGCAAAGGAACAAAACCTAGGAGCTTAGATGAGAAAAGTGGGGGAATTCACATGGTTTCCAGACAGATAAGCATAAAATCTCTGATTGTGTGCATTGTTGTGTAAGGTTGAGTGAGAGCCAATTCTAAAGGAAAATGGCTAAGAGTACCTATGCAGAGGTAAGAAACCTTGACAACTGTGCTACTGTGTGTAAGGCCAGAAGTTGTATGTGCGTTGTGTGTAAGGTGAAAGTTGCATGTGCGCTGTAGTGAGCAAGGCCAAAGTTTCCTGTGCTGTGTAAGAAAGGTCGAAAGTGCATATGATGTGACAAAGGATGAAAGTGCCTATGTAGAGAAGTAAGGTCGAGAGTTGAGCATGTGTTGTGGAGAGCAAGAGGTTGAAAGTTGAGTGCATGTCGACGAAGATTAGAGACATAGTTTCATGGACTATGATGAGTGGTTGTTTTTTAGCAGATCAATGGGCTACTACAGAGTGAGCAGTGTGATCAAAGAAAAAAAATATGTTATCAGGTAGAGTGGCTACCAAATTACAGAGAGCATTTAGTTCCTATTTGAGTGTGGTTTCTTGCCTGCGTATAGGAAGTTGGTGCTTCCATATCTAGTGGGTGCCTGAGAAGTATTGGGGGTTGGTACCTCCTGTAAGTTGTCTTGCAAAAATCCAAGGAACTCCACTCCAAGTTGTTGCTTGCAAAAATCCGTGAGGTTAGTGCTTCTGGTAAGTTGGATAGGTGTGTAAAAAAAGAGGGAGTTGGTGTTTCCTGTTAGTCAATGCTAACAAACAATCCAAGGGAGTTGGTGCTTCCTATGAGTGGCTGCTCACAAAATAAATTAATGTAATAAAGTAAGTTCTCTTATTTACATCAATAACAACAACAATCTTTGGTGTTTTTCTCCCGAAAGGGTTTCCACGTAAAAACCTTGTGTCTCATGTGTATGATACTCATGGTGTGTATGCTTCTATAATGATTTCATGTTACTGCCATATTACATATTGTTGTTGATTATATGAATGGCCACCAAGCTTGAAAACGAAAAGTAAATAGGCATAAAAGTTTAAAATTAGCCTTAATACTAATTCAACCCCCCCATCAATATTATCATTGTTTCCAACAATTTGTATCAGAGTCAAGTTCCTTCAGGAATAGCTTAATCACTAGAAGGTATATCAAAGGAAAACAATGGCTAATAAAGTTTGGCTAACAATAGAAGGATTCCCATTCTTAAATGAAGAAGACCATGGTTTTGGCTATGAAGTCTAGATGGTTAGAATAGTGGCCTATTTGGTGCTCTGAGATGATGATACGTATATCTCCATTGTGATTAGAGAAAAGAATGATCATAATGAAAAATCTAAGTTCATCACGAAAGGGTTGTCTAACCTAGATGTTGATAAAGTAAGGAATTGTAAGTCAGCAGTAGAAGTGTTGGACAGACTACAATGTCTACATGATGAAGATAGCCATGTGGCCCAAGAAAAGGCTGAAGAGCCCTACTTCTCTAGCAATGAACTGGAATATGGAGAATTTTTTGCTCATACACTCCTGTTGACGAGGAAGAATTCTCAGAATAGAGACCATGTTGCTCATAAGCTAGCACCTCTGGTAGTGAGGAAAAGGATCTAGATGAAAGCATCTTTTGTAGAAAGAGGTTGAACTTGGCACTAAAGGAGGTCAATGACCTATTGGAGGAAAATCTCAAACAAAAGAAGAAATTGAAAAAATATGAGCTTGAGAATGAGAAGTTGAGCAAAACAATAGTTGAACTAAATGCTAAACAAGAAGAGGCTAGTAGACTTACTTGGATGTTAACCAATTAGTTGAGTGAGAAGCAAGCTTACTGTGAGAGACTGCAAAATGAAGTAGTCTCGTTAAGACATGACTTAAAAAATTCAAATAAAAAATTGTCTCAATATCATAACATAAATGGATTCCAAGGCCCCAACAATAACAAAGAAAGAAAGGATGTTGGAGAGTAGCAACAGCAAGGAAATAAGCAGCAACAAAAGAAGAAAAGGAAGTAGCAGAAGGCTAAGAAGTTGAAATCGATAGTGTAGTAGAAGGTTGAGAAGTAGCAGTAGGAAGTGTTGTAGAAGAGGGAAAGACAACTACAAGGAAGAGTGCATGATAACAATGAAAGTTGTCATAGAAGGCACATGAAGAGCCAGCAGAGGTCTTTCCTACTCAAGGAAAACTCCTACAAAGAAAAGGCAACCTCTTTCATCAAAAACCTTTTCATGGATGTTGTTTTTCTTGCAATAAGTTTAGAGATAAATCCATAGATTGTAGATGGAATGCAAGGAAACAAAATGTGTTGGGTAGAAGAAAACCAAGGATGCACAAAAATGCTAGAAGAAGGCATGTTGGCCACAATAGGAGTTTTGACAAAAAGCATTGTCAAAAAGAGTAACTCATCTGCCCCATTCTTAAGCCAAATCAAATGCTACAATTGTAGAAAAGTTGGGTAGAAGGAAGCTTTCTACAGGCATGGGAAGTTGAATAAGACATTCCAGGTGACACCACGAAATGAAGCAAAGAATTTCTTCAGTGCTCTATATGTCAAAAGGGAAATATGAAAAGAGGAGGAAGAAATAAGAAGAATGATCCTCTTGCCCATGTGATGGACTTCTCTGTACAATAGAAAGGCATCAAAAGGATTTGGGTGAAGAAAGAGGAGGTGAAAGAAAAGTTTCCTCTACCTATGTGTAGACAAGAAGAAGCCCAAATAGGGGCAAAGAAGAAGTTCGAGATAAATGCTTCTGTCAGGACTCAACCATTGAAGGTCTGGAGCAAGAAGGAGGATGATCTTCTCAGGGGGAGTAGATCCTCTATTTCTCTTCAGTGAAGGAAGAGAATGGCCTCAAGGGAGGATGAATAAGTCAGATCCAGGAAGCCAAAAGGAATAAAAAAAAACATGCATCTAATTATGAAGGTATGGTTGTATTTTCTTGTTGATTACAAGAATAAATTGATTTATTTTGAATGTATCAGCATTGAAAAGGAGAAGTCCAGCTAGCATGAGGACTACACAACAATATCTTATGTTGTGGGAAGAAGATGGGGTGCAGTGGAATGACAAGAATTTCATAGCTAATTTAGGTCCACAGGATCAGTCCCCATGCAAGAGGCAAGAAAGATGTTGTAGGAGATCAAGGAGCACTGACTCAAGGGGATTTGCTTTGATAAGTAGTAGCGGGCAATAATGGGCAGCCTCAGAAAGGTATATTGTTGTGAAAATGAAAGGTTTGCATCTTTGGTGAAATACACTTTTTTCATTTAAGTTGTAAGTTTGATTGTGCATAACAATATTGTTTTCATGAAACATAATTGGTGCAATATTTCCATGTCCCTTAACCCTCAATTGGTATCACTATGTGAATTAGTTGTATTGGGCTCATGTTGAGTAACCTTGTGTGTAAATGGACATTTCTTTTTGAGAAAATAAATATTAGAGTTGGCTTGGTACATTGTTCCATTTGTATCATTTCCTTTGGAAAAATTGGTATTAGTTGAAAAGTATTCCCCTATTGTATGAGTATGATCTCAAGGCGAGAAGTAGAGATGCTCAAATAATGTGAGCACATACTCAGAAGTAGCAGCGACATTGAAGAAGTGCAAGACAAAAGGCATCATCATTAATTGGTATTTGCAGTAGCATCAATACCATGAGCATTTTAATGAGTATTAATATTTTTTATACAAAAGATGCATTAGTGGAGAGAATGCTCAACCAGCAGCCATAAGGTGTCAAAAACTGGAGGCATTCAAATCAGAGGTAGTATATGTTTTGGGGGAGCATATAACATATGTCCCGTTTATGGAGAAATGGCAGTGATAGTCCTGGAAGAGATGTCAGCCAGGTAGAATGCAAATCTCAATAGTTATACTATAGTCTTCACAGCCAAGTTATTGAATGGGGAGAGAAAGGAAACTTGTAGCCCCTTTCCATTGATTTAAAAGGGGGAGAGAAGTTGTGGAGAAGATATGATGGCTTGTGCAGAAGAAAACAAGCAATTGGTGTCTCATGAAATGAGATGTGTAGAAGCATCATGAGGTTTGGCCATCACATGAAGAGAAGGATGGAGTGTTGACATCAATGCCAAAGGGGAATATTTTTGGATAGTTGGCATCATCTGGATGGCTAGTGGCCTAGTCAAGTCATCTACAAGTGTGTTGGCATTGCTGAAAATAGTCATGCTAGGGATATGTGTTGGGCAATTGGAATTTCCTAACTATTAGTAGGAGTGTTGGTATTGATGTCAACCAAACTAGCTCAGATGTTTGGCACAACAGATGTTAGCAGCGATGGCCCAGGAGGAATCTCATGGTAGATGCAGGCTTCATGAAGAGAATCATCATAGTAGCAAGCTTATTGGATAAGCCATAAACAGATGATTACAATGATGGACCAAAAGGAAGTCCATGCTAGTTTCAGGCTTCATGCAGAAGATCACCTTGGTGGTTGTGATTTTAGTTGTCCGGAGAGTCACTAAGCAGAGCCTTGGCAAAGAGTTTGGAACCATCTTATAGGTAGAATATGGGCTCAAAGGCTACATCGTACCCTCTCCATTGGAAATTTCTCTGGAAGATATTTCCAATGATATGCAGAGGTCTAGAACTAGATTCCTAGTTCAAAAGTTATGGCATGCCGTTGATCAGGGACTTGAAGTCCTAAGAATGTTGGAATATCATAGGTCCAACATATCAGAGATTGAAAGATCGACACATCATCATATCATCATATTAGTGTTCTAAGGCCAGCATATCGGTGCATCAGCGATTGGAGGCCATCATATTGGTGCATCAATGATTGGAGGCCATCATATTGGCACATCGGCACTCGAATGTCAGTATATCCCCGCATCAGGAGATTAGAACCTTAGAGATCAGTGTATTGACACATTGGAATGTTGGAGGTTGACATATTGGTGATGTCAGAAAATTAGAGGTGCAATACATCAGAGAAGGTTGTATTGGAGGTTGGAGGATATTGCAATCCTAAAGATCAACGTATCAGAGCATTGGCATATTATAGATTGCAATATTGTAACTTTTTCAAGTGAGGAACCTTTAAAATGTTGCGATATCGATAAGGGTTGATAATCCTTTAAAAAGGCCAAGGAATGTCAAAAGAAAAATTAACAAAGGATTTCGGTGTAAAATCATGGTTGGAAGGTCCTCCTCTCTCTCCTCTAGCAGGACACATGCCAACATGTGATTGGATCCGATAAGGACACATGGCAGAATGTGATTGCCTCTGATAAGGACACATGGAAGCATGTGATTGGCTCTGATAAGGACACATAGCAGGATTTCATTGGCTTCAATAAGGGACAAGTGGCAGTGGACGTCAACATAATGTGGTAGTATTACATGGCACGAGCATGAATATTCAACCTTATTGGGTAGAGTAATGAGCCATAACCGGGTGACACGTGTCACCACTAAGTCACCACGTAGAGTGATGACGTCAAGTTGGGAGTCGGTGATCGGAGGTTGAAGAAATCAGAACTCTATAATAGTTGGAGTATTGAAAATTTCTGATATAGAAGGGCTTCTGATAATGGGCTGGTGCATGGTCATGAGAGGTCAAAGAACCAAGGGTGAAAATATGTTAACAAAGGGAGAATGGCCACCCATAGTATTCTAAAGGCTTAGCACCTCAATGCTAAGAGATAGGTCACAAGCAAAAGCCCTATGATTAGAAGTGCAATGTGAGGACTAAGTAGAAGGAGCTCAGTAATTGGAGGATTAGGATATCAGAACTTTAGAAAATTTGGTTATTGAAAAAGTTTTGTTGGAGGGAGCTTCTGATATTGGGTAGGCTCTTGGTCATGTAAATCCATAGAGCTAAGTGGGCAGAGTGTAGCAAAGGAAGATTGGCCCCCATTGGAACATTGCACTATTGTGAAGTTGCGCTGTGGAACTTCTTCCATAGCGAAGTATAGAGAGTTAAATTCATATGGATTGGTAGCTACGAGTTAAATGTAGAAGAAGCAGTTTTGTCTTAGGAGTAATGGAAACTTCCAAAGATCGATGGGTGAAGGAAACAAGGACCATGATCTTCAGTAAAGAGTGTTGGGTCTGCCCTGAGGTGAGACAAGCCATTTTTATGCTCCAATGCATATCTTCATTATGTTAAATGAAAGTATGGGACTCATGAAGTAGTGTGGAGGCCATCTGAGAATTAATTTCTGAGCATGGAACTCCATGCATTCAGGCGATGAAGGACTACAAGGTCGATCATTATTTCTACATTGTGACAAGAAACAGACAAGAGACGCTACAACAGTAAGGAACACATGCCTAAGTAAAGGGGGAAAGCTAGATGAGAGGTAGCAGAGTCTACCTTGCACAGAGAGCCTTAGTGATAGGAGAGTTGCACACAGAGAGGACTGTGCCTAGTTAGTGTATGCATGTGGACTAAGAATTCATTCTCAGTATGGAGAAACTGTCAATTTCCCATTCTCATGGTTAATGCAATGGAAAATACCAAGGCAAGCACAACAGTAGAATGGAAGATCCATGTCAAGGTACACTCTCATAGTGTGAATTCAAGACAGAGTGGCAACATTTAACAGGGGGAAGCAGAGGAGCAAAACCCAGGAGCTCATATGAGAAAAGTGGGGGAAGAAGTATAGTTTCCAGAGAGCTAAGAAGGAAATCTCTGAGTGTGTGTATTTTTGTGGAAGGCTAAGTGAGAGTTAGTCATGCCGGAAAAATGGTGAGAGTGCCTATGTAGAGGTAAGAAACCCCAAGATTTGTGTTGTTATGTGTAAGGCCGAAAGTTTCCTGTGAGCTATGTGTAAGGAGGAAGATTCCTATGCATTATTGTGAGCAAGGCTAAAGTCGCTTGTGTTGTGTAAGAAAGGTCAAAAGTGCCTATGTTGTGAGAAAGGCTAAAGGTGCTTTTGTAGAAAAAGAAGGTCGAGAGCTGAGCCTATGTTGTGGAGAGAAAGAGGCCAAGAGTTGAGTGCATGCCAATGAAGAGCATAGATAGAGTTGCGTGGACTGTGATGAGTGACTGTTGCTGAGTAGATCAATGGGTTATTGCAGAGTGAGCAGTGTGAACAGAGAATAAAAAGTTGTTATCAGGAAGAGTGGTTGCCAAATTACAGAGAATATTTAGTTCCTATTTGAGCATGAGTTGGTGCCTGCATATAGGAAGTCGGTTCTTCCATATCTAGTAGGTGCTTAAGAAGGATTGGGTGTTTTTGTCTCCTGCAAGTTGGCTTGCAAAAATCTAATGATATACAAGTTGGTGCTTGCAAAAAATCCATGAAGTTGGTGCTTCACACAGTGCTTCTCATAAGCTACACATGTGTGTACAAAAAGAGGGAGTTGGTGCTTCCTGCTAGTCTATACCAGAAATGAATCAAAGGGATTTGGTGCTTACTATGAGTGGGTTCTCACAAAATAGGTTTATGTAATAGAGTAGGCACTCTTATTTACATCAATAATAACAACGAGCTTTGGATCTTTTTTCCTGAAAGGTTTCCACGTAAAATCCTTATGTCTCATGTGTATGATACTCATGGTGTGTATCCTTTTATGTTGATTTCATGTTCCTCCCATATTACATATTTTTGTTGATTATATGGATGGGTACCAAGTGTGAATAAGAAAAGTAAATAGGTATAAAAAGTTAAAATTAGCCTTAATATTGATTCACCCACACCTCCCCCCCCCCCCCCCCCCCCCACCCCCTCTCAGTACTATCATTGTTTCCAACAAACTAGACCAATTTTGATTGGAAGACAAAGAGAAAAATATTATTGTGGGTCTCAAATTCAGTATTGACTAATGTTTCAGGAGAAGCTACAAAAGAATCTTTGTGCGGTAAGTTAGGGACTTTGTATCAGTCTAAGTCCCTAGTAAAATCTTGTTCCTATGGAAGAAGTTGTGTAACCTAAAGATGGATGGAGACTTGGTGATAGAACATCCAATCACCTTTAATTTTGTGGTAATTTAGTTATTATTATTTGATATTAATATTTTCTACCAAGATAATTGCATTAGTTTGTTGTGTTATCTACTAGACTCTTGGGATAGTTTGGTTGTCACCATAGGTAGTAATGAAACTACCTTGAAATTTTATAAAATAATCTCATCCTTACTGAAGGAGGACATGAGATGGAAAAACATGGAGAGGCATAATGGAGATGCTTTGTATGTAAGAAGATGCTCCTAGAACTTAAATAGAAGTAAGTTCTGAAGTGGAAGATATAAATCTATAGGGACATCAAAATCTCCAGGAAAATTTGTAAAGGTGTGTTGGAAATGTGAGAAAGAATGACACTACAAGAAATATTGTAGATCTAAAACTACTTAGAAAGGAAATGGATCTAAAGTTGCTCCCTCTATAGAAGCAAAAATCACCTTAAATGAAGGGGATGATCTGTACTTGGCTTCTTCAAGTACACATGTAGATCATGAGGCATGGTTAATTAACTCAGGTGTATCCTTTCATATGATTCCACATGGAGAATGATTATGTGAGTATGAGAAATATTATGGTGGTGATGTCTTCCTAGGTGGTGAAAGGAAAACTAGAATCATAAGGTGAGTAAAATCCAAATTGAAGTTGAAAATTTGAAGGATTAGAACACCCCCCAGTGTTCTACATATTCCTACATTGCCCATCAATCTAATTTTTGTAAGCAAGATGGATGATGCAGGTGTAAAAATAATGTTTGAGAAACATACCTATAAGATGGTTCGAGGAGGATTTGTACTGCTTAGGGGAGTTAAAATCATAAATTTTCACAAGCTATTGGGAAATATTGTTATTTATGAGTGCAAGAGTTCTATTATTCATGGGAGTGTAGCAAAAAATATTGTAGTCTCTAGAGAAAAGACTATGTTGTGTCATCAAAAACTAGGACATGTTAGAGAGAAGTGCCTTTCAATACTACATTGTAATGGTATGGTAAAATCTATGTCTAATTTCTCTTTGGATTTTTATTTCTATGAACATTTTGTATATGGGAAGCAAAATCAATTGAGGTTCTCCTCTAGTGCTAAGAGGGAAGAAGGAATGCTAAAGATAATGCATAGTGATGTGCCTAGACCTATGTTAGTTCCATCATTGGGTCAATATATGTATTATATCTCATTTATATATTACTTCTGAAGGAATACATAAATATATTTCCTCAGGAAGAAATTTGAAATCCTTACCATATTTAAATAATTTAAGGTTGTAGTGGAAAACCAAAGAGAGAAGAAGATTAAGGTGTTGAGGATAGATAATGGAGGAGAGTTATATAAGAAGGAATTCAAACAGTTACATAAGAAATTAAAATTTTAGGGGCTAATATTCATAGGTGGGCTAATTTTCCATGGTTTTTCCAAAAGAAAGATTCGTCAATTTCCATTTTTTCTTAAAACGATTTGCCCAAATTTTATACTATAAAATTGTTTTATCTTAAAAATTGCCAAAAAATTATAAAAACTATATAAAATCATTAGAAATTTTAATATTTTTACAAAAATACTTCCAAACATTTTATAATTTACATATTAGGAACTAGTAAGATTCGCGAAGGTTTCTAAACTTTAAGGTAATTTTCCATCCTTAAAATTTTCCTTGTACATAAGAAGTGTGGTATATCATTGAAAAGGCCTACTCAATACACACCTCATTAAATCGAGTTGCAAAAAATATGAGCAAGATGTTGATGGTAAAGGTAGGGAGCACACTCAGTGGTGCTTGGTTAGGAGAGGAATGTTGGGTAGAGGCAATGGATACTACATGTTACCTAGTTAATAGACCACATTCACTAGCATTGGAGAGTAGCACTCCACATAAGGTGGTACTCGTGATAAACCATCTCTCTCACATCTCATGGTATTTCATTGTGATGCATATGTACATGTCCCAAAGTTGAAAATAACAAGGTTGGATAGTAAATTTCAAAAGTGGATCCTTATTTGGTATAAGAATTGTTTAGAAGGTTACAAGATTTGGAACCCATAAATAAAGAAAGTTATGTACAATCGAGATGTTGTATTTAGAGAAGTGAAGAATGTCATTGAAGAGGAATTCTTACCAATTGAAAAGTAACCAAAGAATATAGAGTTTGAACTGAAACATGAAGAATGAGACTCCATAGAAGAACATGAATCAGAAGAAGAAGAACAACACACTCTAGTTTTGACGGGATCAATTTGGGAAAGAAGGAATCCAAAGAGGCATACTCAATCAAATTTCCATCAAAATTTTTCTTTATGTATTACTATTGATGATTATATAAATTTCAGGGACGTAGTGGATTCATACGATGGAAAACTCTGAAAAAAGGATATGCTTGAAGAAATGGAAGACAGCTTGGACAAGAATAAGACTTGGGATGTATTGGATTTTTTAGCTAGAAGAAAACCCACTAGAAGCAAATCGGTGTTCAAGAAGAAGATGAATACAGAAGGAAAAGTGGAGAGATAAAAATATCGATTAATAATAAAAGTTTATTCTCGTGTATCGAGAATTGATTTCGGTCATATTTTTTCTCATGTTGCCAAGACATATTATATTAGTTTACTTTTTTTTTATGCTATTGATTTTGATTTTAAGGTAGAACAAATAGATGTGAAAACAACATTCCTACATGCAGATCTAGAAGGAGAGATCTACATGAAGTAGTCGAATGGATTTTTAGTGAAAGGTAAGAAAGAATCAATATGTAGGATAGGAAATTTTTTATATGGGTTGAAGCAGTCACCAAGGATGTGGTATTAAAATTTTGATACATATATACAATGTCCTGGCTTCATAAGGCAAAAATTGGATCATTGCGTATATTTTAAATTAGTTGGTCATTGTGTTATTCATTTGATCATGTACGTGGATAGTATGTTGTTGATTAGAAATGACAAATAAATTATACAGGATGTGAAGACCCAATTGTCCTCCAAATTTGACATGAAGGATATTGGTGCTACAAAATTTATGTTGGCCATGGAAATTAAAAGTGATTAGGCAAGAGAAAACACTAGTTAAATCGGTCGAAGCATGTCGAGAAAATATTGGAAAGGTTTAATATGAAGGATAGTAAATCAATGAAGGTTCCTATCCCTATAGCCATAAATTTATTTATAGAACATTGTCCCAAGACACAAGAAGAGAAAGAGGACATGTCCCATGTTACATATGTTAGTGTAGTTGGAATTTGGATGTGTGCAATGGTTTGTATTAGCCTAGACATTACACATGTCGTGGGAGTATTGAAAATTTTTATGTCAAATCCAATGAGGGAGCATTGGACAATAGTAAATCATGTTTTTAGGTATCTGTGTGGAACTAGTGATTATGATTTTTTCTAACAAGGGAGACCAAGATTGCATAGAGTGTCAGATATACATGGATTTTTATATGGTGAATGGGTTGGAGATCTAGATCAAATAAGATCTACAAGTGGGTATGCCTTTAACCTATTTGGAGGAGAAATCAATTGGATGAACAATAGGTAGTTTGTAGTGGCACTTTTAACTATATAAGTTAAATAATGGAAACTAGTCATGCATGAAAGGAAGCAGTTTGGTTACAAATATTATGTTTAGGTATTGGGTTGTTACACCAAGATATAAGGATAGGTTTTAATATCGAAAGTGAAATTTCTTGGCAAAGAGCCTTGCTGATCATTTGAAGAAAGGAATTTTGATGTTCAGTGTCACTTCGTGAAGAATATGGTCAAATATAGAAACATGTTTCTAGTAAAGGTGGACATTTGGGAGAATGTTGCAAATGAATTGAAAAAATATATGAGCACTGATAAGTTTTCTTGGACTAGACAAAACATGAGTGTTACTACCCTGGATTGGTGAATGTGTACTCTTGTAGCCTCTTGTGTACAAAGAGAACAATAAGTGGGATAATGTTATCTATGTGTTATATTCTTTGCATGACCATCACCATGTGCATGGTTTTACACATGGTGGTTTTTACATGGTTTTGTAGATTTGACCAAAGGAACTATGGTTATATTCTAATCCATGGTTAAATTATTGGGGTTTTTTATCAACTATTCGAAATGTATATAATGTATGGTAACATTAAAAGAAATATAATGAAAAATCAATTTCGTTTTCCTGGTTATGGGTTCCAGGAGAGAAATATATGTGTATATTTTATGTGATCTCCATTGTATCTTTTCTATTCTTTTTAAGAACTGATTTTCAAGTATTATTTGTATAGGGTTAAAATCTGTATCTTCACCATTGACATGGAGGGGTTCTATCTACCCCATGTAAATTTTGCAATCAATAAGTATTAAGGCAGAGTTTCTCTTGGATAAAAAATGGCTTGAGGTAGAGGGATTGAAGCTTGGAATGCCCACCTTTGTCTTCATGGGGATCATCCCACTTCAATATAAGGTTACCAACTTGGAACTCTTTTTCAATAAAATGTTTCTTATCAAACCACCTCTGAACTCTCTATTGGTGGGTGGAAAATTTAAAGCAAGACTTTTATATTTCTTCTTCAAGTTTGAGAAGGGTATTGATTCAAATTTGAATGATGGGACAAGATCGACCATAAGAGTATTGTGAGAGTTTCAATGTGGGAAGATAAAGGTTTGGATGGATGATAACATCTTTACCATATACTAAGATGTAGGGTGAAGCTCCAAGTGTGGACTTGGGGATCACCCGGTCAGCCCACATAGCATTGGATAAAGCACTATGCCAATTATGTTGTTGGTCGACTATTTTTTTCTTGATAATTCAGATCAAGTTCTTATTACATGACTCAGATAAACAATTTATTTGGGGATAATAATTGGAGGAGTTTCTTAAATAACAACATTATCCAAAAAATATTCTGATAATTTTATCAATTAAAAATAGAAAAGAATTATAAAAATTAAGATATGTTAGAACTCCAAATCTGGTAATAATATGTTGTTCGAGAAATTATGTTACCACCTGATCCTTGATTTTCTTGAGAGGTATGGCTTCAACCAAATGCATGAATTATTCTATGGCGATGAGAATATAAAAATCCTATTTGGAAGAGTGTGAGAAAATATCACCAACAACATTCAAACCCCATTACCGAAAGGGTTCTTTGACTTTGACTAACTGTAAAGGAGTGGCTTCCCCTCTCTCTCCTAGCACACTTTTGACATACAATACATTTTCTAGAATAATCATGTGAACCCCTAGAAAAAGTAGGAAAATAATATCATGATCCACTAATTTTATGTGTCGTGGTATCGTTGACAAAGTGAACTCCATTATTTCCTCATGGAGTTCAACCAAGACTTTGTCTACCTATGCTGATTCTAGGAATCATAATAAGACTCCATTTTGATATTTTATAAAAATGACAGCTTTTATCAATTATATTGATCTAATTTGAGCTTTATTTGCTTATATACTTGGTTGATAACTCAGAGGGTAAGGTTTCATGTTCCAAATATCACCTCAACTCTTTAAACTAGGAGGAGTTAGGAGTGGACACATACCAAGTATCTAAATTATACATTGCAGTTTCATTGTCTCAGTATTCACAATCTTCTTCTTTAGGTCCCAGGGATTGCACAACTAATTTACATAACCCATGACCCTTGATGGTATGCGCAATTCTAAATTCTAGGTCATACACTTGCAGTGAAGTCGTCCAATTTCCTCTGCATTCTCTAAGCTCTTTTTGTACAAATAATATTTTCGAACCACAAGATGGGGAGAAATTACTTTAACATGTCTTTTTAAAATATAAGGTTTGAAATGATAAACTACTTTGAAAACTATTTAAGTTTTTTTGTCAATATATGGATTGTTTAATTTAGATCCTTGCATTCTTGTGCCTTTAAATAATATGGGTCATTCATTCCCTTTCCCATCCTTCTATGTTAGCATAGCTATTAGAGAGAAATCTGAGTAAATTTTGTATAACATGAATTCTTTATTAAATTATGGGTTGTGTAAAGTGGGAGATTCAATGATAGCTTCCATAACATTTGTGAATGATTCATTTTCTTCTTGGTTCCATTTAAATACAATATCCTTCTTGATCATATCTTGTAGAGGTTTTTCAATTTGCGGAAAAAGTGATATAAATTTCCTGGTGAAGTTGATATTTCTTTAGAAGGATTGCATATATTTTTTTCTTCTTGGATATGGAATATGTGTAATATCTTTCACGCTCTATGGGTCCATGGTGATTCCAATTATGATAATAATATATCCCAAAATAGTTCCTTCATATATTGTGAAGATAGCATAGTTGTTTTTCTTGTGGGGAACTTGAGCAAGCCTTCTTTTCATTTCTAGTTGGCATTTTGGTAGGCATAGAATCCCATAGTCTCCTTATTCCTGTTTGTTGTGAAGTATTCTCTGAGATCCCTCATGATTAGCCCAATGGTTGATAATGATTGTTAGGTTGGCACTTATTAGACATGACAACTTCGCTACCCTTTGTAGTCTACTAGATTTTTCTATTCTTTATTCTAAGTTTCCAACCCTGTTACTCTTGCCACCATGCCTTTTTAGTAGGTGTGGGTCATAAGGGGGGCTACATAATACCAAGAATGTGTTTATAGAGGGAATACATGCATGCGTCAACGGTTGGATAATTTTGTTCGGTAGTGTCAGGACCTTATGCTAGGGCCTATCCAAGGAGAAATTACTAGAGTAGAGGGTGAAGCCTCCATGCACAAAACTCTACTCTTAAATGTAGATATTCTGGTAGAATGGGTTGATTGGATTATAGGAACAAGGCACACTAAGGTCAATTTTACCCAGTATATGCAAATTGTTGACCTTTACTAGTAAATGAAATTGTTATTGAGGCGTACAATTATATATTGGCATGAGAACCTTGAGGATGTTTTCCATTCTTGGGAGAACTTACACCATCACCTAAGAGACTTGGATCGTAGAATAGAACTAATTGAACAACATCTTTGCATAACTCTTGATATAGTGAGAACTTATGTGGTCCCTAGGGAACCCATCTAGGTTGTAGTCTTAGATTTGGAACACCTAGCTTAGTTGTTTCAAGAATGATGTTTTGTGCCTCCTTTGATATAAAATATACTATTCATAGCATCTTGGGCCAACAATATATCTATATTTTGAGTATTTTTATCTCCTTTTCTTTATATCTATCATAGTCCTCTCTATAGAGAGTTATTTTCTTGATTTGGTCTAGTATCCACCGTGAGGGAGTGGCATGATGTTTCAAACTCACAATGTAAATTATAGTTTTCCTTTGAATACAGTTCACCTCGCAAACAAAAAGTATACAAGATTACATAGAACATATATTTTACCCAAATGGAGATGAGAAAAAAAGTCTCTATTATTCTCCAAAGACTCTTAGAAACAAAAATTTCGATAAAACAACCTAATATTTGTTTAGCATTAACATCCCTTGCGAATTCATTAGTCAATAGAACTCACTCAAAACCATGAAGAGTGCATTTAGAACGATTTTGAGCTAGCTATTAATCATAGGGCTTGGCTTCTTTGTGTTAATGGTTTTGTTTCTTTCCATTCCCATTGTAGAAATAACAAAAGAAGTGACTCTTAGTATTGAGTGATAGTTTTGATGATTCCATGAATTCAATGTATTTATGAAAAGGAAGTTATTATTGGCATTGGAATAGAATCAAATATGATAACTTCACTAGATTGATAACCAAATTAAATATAATAGGAATCTATGTTTAATCTCTAGTGGATTCCTCAAATCCATTATTCTAGGAACTAAGAAACTTGGATCACCTCAAAATATACTTCAATAATTTTCTTAAGAATTGTCACACATATATGGCTTCGTTTATTATGCAATTAATATATTTAGAGTTATATTACTCTAGCTTCATTGTTCTAATTCCATGGTAGCTTGCAAATCCATCAAAGTTGGAGCACGAAGTGCGCTTTCTTGTTATATATTTTCTCTCTCTTTAGTTTTGTCATGTGTATTGAACATGATATCAATTTAATTTTTTTTTTCATTGATGTATATAGCAATAGAAGGAATCATCCTTAGAAGCTTGAGAAATACTAGGGTTAGTAGTATATCATAGCCTTCTGAGCTTCATTATCATGGCTTGTCAAGTTGTCAATTTAGAGTGTTCATTATGTTTTCCATTGCATATTGATTTGAGTTGCAATGTATATTCCTCCCAATTGATGCCTCCACGATTATCAAATTTGTTTTCTTTATGGTCATTGATCCTTAAAGGATGTGCTCTTATAGGCCTTATTATAGTGGTTCCAAATCTACATGAACATGTTTTAGATCGAAGCTATTATTCAAACTTAAATACCTTTCAATGATCTATAAGGGTTAATTATATGTTATATTGCAAAATTTACCTTACTCACCCACCTACATCACTCTGACAACTTTATTGTAGGTTCCATCCCAAAGTATCTTAGGAAACTTAAAAGCTTTCAATTTCTAGATATTCCATTCAATAGCTTGATCGATAGTGTCCCAAATTTGCTTGGAAATATCTCTAACATCATTGTCATGATCTTAGGAATAAAAAATAAAAGGGCATCTAATTAGTCTCACCATTTAGGCTTACCACTCTATGACACTTTGACCCCAAACATAATAAGATGGTAGGTAACATCCCTATGAATTTTAAATTCTATTAGGACTTGAAATACTTGAAGATTCATTCTTGGACACCATCTCAAAAGTTGAGTTTTGGCATCTCCATCTTCTCAAGCTTATAAATTTTTAAAACCACTCTCTTACCATAGATATGATGAATGAGAATCCACCATTTATCCTAGAATAAATATCATTAAGTTTTTGTAACATGTAATCCTCCATTTCATAAACTTCTTCCAGTCAACATATGTTAGATAGAAAAATTTATATTCAAACACTTTGTAAATTACAATACATATAGAAAGAGACAATTTAAAAACAAATCAATCCCAATTGTAAAACATGATCTAAAAACTCTACCTTGAATTCATAAAGGAAAAATTAACTTATGTTTGTACAAACCCCTTTTCACAAGAAAAAGGGTCACACACCATCAAAAAGTGCTCACAATTGAAGGAGAAAATGCCCCACACTTGACTTGTTGATGTTAATGTGGCTTTAAGTCAATAGGATTTTAGATAATCCAATATTTTGGAGAAAAAATTACTTATCTTGGATGTGTTGACCTCCAACTTGGCACATTCAGAGAACTAGACAAGGTATAGTGATCAACATTTAAATTAGATTTGATATTTTCCAATGGTTTATAACTGCGCAAAACCCTAATTTGAGCTCACTTCAACTGTTTTGAATCCCAAAAGTGACATCACACTGGAAAAGGAAATAAGAGAATAGATAAAGTAATTAAAATTTTATATATTATTCATTTTTTGAAAATGAATAACTTCAGCAAAACAAAATCACCACTTCAAATCACAATTTGATATCACAATTGCATGGCAATAAAGAAATAGAAAATTAATTTAGATAAAAAAAATCACATTTGGTTACCTTGATGTATTACAAGACTGGAACCTATATTAGATGTCCCTATAGGGACATAATAACATAAAATAAAAAATGTTCAGCAAAAAGTTTTGATTCAAAGCATTTTTGGTCAGAGCATTTTTTTTCCTACTATTTAGGTTTATATCTTAGCTTATTTTCATATAATTTTAGGATATATCATTATAATTGCATCAAATTGTATATAATTCATAGAGAAACTTCCACTTCATCTAAATGCTTAGTTTTGAAATCATTGTACTATTTTGGAGAAATATGAACTCTTTGTTAATTTTTACTTTTACTATATATCTTCTCTTTTTTTGTATTAGGAGAATTGGTCTTTGAAGTTGAGTCAAAGAGACAACCCCATACTCATAAAACTAATACCACTACCCACAAGTGCATTACATGGATTAACCTAATATTGAACTTGAGTTAGGCGCTATTAAGGGTGCTGGAAATCTATGAATCAAAGGGGTTTCCATGCTATGAAGTCTCAATTAGACCTCACACCATTTGGAGTAGGAGCCCACCCCAAAAATTTGACTTCTTTCCATTATCCTTAGGAATTTTCCTTGGCTACAATTACCAATATAATAGATTATACAAGCGATCTTTAAAACAAGCAAGTTGACACTTTGAGGCATGAAATTGCAATGCATATACGGTAATTTTATGGAAGGGAAAATAGAGAGTGAGTCTCTAGAAGAAAAGTAATAGTACTATCCTAAAAGTGACACACGAGAGCATGAAAGAATCATTGATTAACCTACAAATTAGTTGAAAAGATAAAAAGAATGATTAAAGCAGTAACAATGCACATTCAATGAGATACATACCAAAGCCAATGAAATATTTCATCTTCATTAGTATGTGTTAACATAAACATACACCACAAAAAATGAAATAATGGTATTAAAGTCACTCACGAGATATGTATGAAAGTGTGATGGTTCTGAGAGCTTCATATATTAAGTGAAAGTTCCAAGATATATAATTATAATGCTACGATACTAGGCCCAGCAATGGAACATTAAGTCACTACTTGCTCCTCCAAAGAAATATATTCTCTCCTATGCCAAGGTAGAGAACCCAAGGTGAAAATTCCGATGTGCAAAGTCCCTTCTCTTAAGCTATGAGGGTGTATTTACAGCAAATGAGGTGACTCTTCACCTCCCATTGGACTCTTGACCTTCCCTCATGACTATTGAGCTTCCATGTGACTTTTTGAATTCTTATGTGACCTTTGAATTTATAATTACTCTAGAGATTTGTAGTGACTTTTCACATTCCATGTGAAACCCTTGATCTTCCACACATTTTACATTTTCTCATTTTTGAAAATACAATTATTATATTCCATAAATGATGTGGCAAGATACTTTTACACATATGACTTTGTGATGATACTTGGAAAAGCCATGACTTGCAATTGATGACATAGAACTTCATTGAGATGTGTCCAGGCCAATTCTTTCTCCTAGCTGCCATCCTTATATGTTTTTCATGATGGATGTTCATTTTCTTTTTATCTTCACCCTCCAAAGGGTTTATACGGGTATCTTAACCTTCCAAGTCAACATGAGATTCCACCATTCTTTCATGGTCCAGGATTCCTTCAAGTTGGTTATACGGGATCTATGACCGTAAATAGAAGTATCTTCCTTAGACCTAGTGACCTAGTATAGAACAACAGAAATCAAAGGATATAAATTTCTCCTTCGAGGAATTGGAGAATGGAAATATGCTTACTTGTGATCCACCGCAAGCTCTTCTCTCCTCTTGGCTTGCAATCTCCAACTGTAGCTTTGATTTCTATAATTAGAACCTACACAAACAAAAAATGCAAGCCAAAGTTCCATGAAATATATGTAGCGTTATCCAATCACTCTATTCAGTGGATCAACATAGCATTGAAACACATGTATATAAACATAACATAACACATGTATAAAAATAGTATACTCTCTATATTAGTATTAGAGGGAGAGATTTTACAACCAAAAGTGGAAACTAATCTTGTAGAGATCCTCCCAAGTTGACTTATCCTTCCTTGCCATAATGTACACCTCAAAGCCACCCTAATGCATGGGAATGATAACTCTCCTATGATCAAAGCAGCAGGATAAGGTTATGATTAGTCTCCAAAATCCAACCTCTAGATTTTGGATGGAAGTAAATATAGAGGAGAGGATGGTAATTTAGGAATTCTTATCCACTTACCAATCTAAGCTTAAGATCCAATCTTGATGGGAGGGTGAGCTCAAGGGATAAGAGGTGAAAACTCCAAGGTAGGGAAGATAGGATTAAATTTTTTTATCAAAAGTAAGTGGTTTTAACAACTCCTGGAAGCTTATAGAAGAGGAAGCTTTAGAATTCATTTTATTTTTCCTAAATTTCTAGAATCAGTGCACCCTCAACAAGGGCCAACCTTGTCTGACCAGATCAGGTGCACAACTGAGAAACCTATTTTTGAATGCAAGTCCCTAAAGGGCCAGGTTATGATGGGCCTTAAAATCACTAGAATGAAGTAGTCAAGGTCAGAAACTCAGGGATTTCAAAGATTCATGCTTAGGGCTTTGTGTAGGGATGATGACAAGGTGTTTGTGGATGTCAGTTTATCCAATTTGTAGACGTATTGACTAGATGTGATGAAATGGCCTATAACAAATTCCCCCCTAAAGTGAAATTTCAGAAACAACAACTGATGTCTGAAGTGATTTATCTTGTGACAAGTTTGGATCAAGAAAAACTGGTCAGATCATTATCTGTTACAATACATTTTCATCATAATATCTTTGCTGAGGGAGGCATACCCATGCTCATCACATAAGCTAACATTCATGTAAAATGATTAAGAAGACATGTCCACTGATGAAAAAGGATGGAATAATTATTAGAGGACCTTCTGTATGATCATAGCCATCATGCTTTGTAATATGTCATTAATCCTGAAATTGCAGCCTAGATGGATGGAACTAGATCTAGGGCCTTCTATCTCACTCACTCTATCATCCAATGTATGAGTCTAACCATGTGAATAAAGGAGCTGAAGTGGAACATGGAAAACACCATCTCATTACCGACCAATGATGTAAGTTGTTAACAAATGCTAGAGAAACCACTGATGATGTTAATGGCTCTCAAGGTACTGTAGTACAATTCGTATGATGTGAATGCATGAATTGAAGTTGAACACCACACAGAATATTTTGGATGAAGGTCAATGATAAAAACATGTCACCGAGAGAAAAGAAACTTGTTGTTGATGTATATAAGCCCAAAGGTAACAAAGGAAGAGTTTCTAAGTCAACTTCCTAGATAATGATCTAACGTTAATAGGAAGCAACCCATTACAAGAGGGCCTTGAGGTATCCCCCATCAACCACACGAAAGGGGTATCATCATTCAATATAGAATGACTTCAATGTGGAACATTTTTAGCAACGAAAGACATGGAATGAAGGCTTAAGAGTATTGTAGAAGATATCAATTGAATCACTTCTCTTGAACACATCGACGACACTGAATGGATTTTGCATCATTGACCAAAAAATGAAAATGGAGGCTCTGAAATGGTGTGATGAACCAAAAGACAAATAGATTTCTCAACCCAACATCCATAGAGATGAACTGGAAGAGTGTCATATTCAAGAGTGGCTCACTACCATAAATAGGTGGAATATACCATTTTCCCAATTTCCCCACCCATTTTTTGTGAGTACCTCTTTATTTTTTTAACAAGCTTGAGGAGGATGACATATGCTTGATATGTATGTTCATCCTTCAGATGAGTAACTTCGAGTATGTTTAAAAAACCCTTAGAAGGAGTGGTTGGGTCCCATCATGTTCCACAGGTACATCCTTGTTTTATTTTTTTATGAGTCCAACGAAGGTCTAACTCAGAATCTTTCATGATTAGAGAGTTTGAAAAAGAGATGAACAAAAACTCCAAAGGTTCCTTTTCTTAAATAGTCTCTTCAGTCCAAAAAGGTAGAAAACAATACTCGGGAGAACCTATTAGCCATGTTTGATTAAGTAATTCATTTTTCATAATTAATCTATCTGAATGCGGAAAGGGTTTAAACTTATACTAAGTATACATCTTTTCATTTACTTTAACAAGTGAAAAAAGACAAGTGCTTTGCAATATTTTCATGTTTAGGGTGTCTCAAAAGAGCTAAAAGAGGACTCTGAGAGATTCCTTTTTCATAGGTTTGCAGAGCTCGAAAAAGCGATAAAAGTATGCACCTTGGTCAAAATGACCAGTTTCAATTTAGACCTTGTTAAATTCGTTAAAACAATTATCATCATGATCAAAACACCACCAAAAGATTAAAAATACTTGTTTCATGATAAAACTAAGTCATATTTAGGTCAAAATATTAATAAATTAATGATGAAAATGGCCATAAAATAGGAAAAATGTAATTCATTTTTACCATTTCACATTTACCTCTTGAAGAGTAAGTTATGAGTGTTTTTCCCCCTGATCTTCTACAACTGATTATGACCAATCCAGTGGACCATTTCAAGTTTTTTCACTTCCAAATAGGAGCTAGAACCATTCTATTCCATTTCATGGCTCCATTTTGTGATTGCATGCACATTTTTCAAGGTTTTAAGAGTCTTAGGGATCTAATTCCTTTTCCTAGGTCCGACGCACCCTTAGAAGGTCAAAAGGTGCATTTCGCAGGAGGGAAATACATTGGCAGTAGCACTGCAATGCACTTTCAACCCTTAGGAGGGTCCATTGGGAGCAATCCCCAAATTTGTTTTTCTTGTTTGGCTCAAAATTTCAGTAATTTGTTGAATGAAATTCATTCTTATGATCCTCCTTGTGATGTTCTAGGTGTCTATTGGAACATGAAGAAAAATATTTGAGTACAAGTAATGATCCTACCACAATCTAAACTTTAAGAGATTGTGGACTCTTAAAATTATTCTGGTTTCCTCACATCAGGCAGCAAATAGAATTATTGAGGTATGTTATCCATGCATGGGATGTTCAAGCGCAAGAATTCAGACTTCATGCACATACACTGGAAATACATGTAGATGACATATATTTCTTGACTAGTCTGTCAAAACGAGGTACCCCTGTCTCTTTTTTTGGTTCAAGGAGTGGTGGAGAGATAGTCAAAGATTGTGTCAGTGCACATTGTCGACCTAGATCCCAACCAACTAAGAATGGAAAAATCAAAATCAACGATGTAGTATGTTTTCCTTAAAGAATGATATTGTTCATTATTGTCAAATTTCTCGATAATGCATGTCTTCATGTGGTGAATAAGTCACATATGCAGTATGCTCTAGAATTTCTGGAGCTGACAGTATTCAACTAGAGAGAAGGGGTACTGGTAAACATGAAAGAATAACTGACTAAAGAAAAAGATGGAAGGCTAAAACAATTTGGCTATGGTTTGATTTTGATTTCTTTTGGTTTAGATCACATTCCATTGCTTAGGCCATAGCATATCACATTCGAGGCTAAAGATCTGAGAGTCCCACAAATGAGGAGATGAGTGGATCTCATGTCTAGGCATGCAATTCCATCGTCGATGAGCTTTAAATGTGTCTTCTTTAGTTGGCTATCAACTCAGCTCATTATGATAGAAGACTACCCATACGTAGGGATGGATTTTCATAGAGAGCCAAGGCTCATGCTTCTTGATGCTGAGCGATGGGGTGCCATAGGTAAAACATTTTGACCATTTTTGTATTTTTAAGTTTTACAATTTTTTGTAATTTTTTATGTATATGAGACTAAACTACTAGTTTGTACAAAGGCACATATTGGGACGATTTGAGCAGTGGGATCTTCTTATCTTCATTGTGTAGGAGACCAATAACAGAAACCAGTAGCAGTACAGATCGTTGCAGTAGGAAAAGTGGTACTACAAGATTTCAATGTGGTCAAGACCCTAGCATAGGTTGAGCATCATATGGAGGGGTTGACCCATGACATAGCTAATACTAGGTTCGTTGAGCTCCCTATGGGACTGTAGTGACACACTATCGGTGTGCCTGGCCATATCATTTGGCTATTGTGCAAGATGGCTCGCGCAATGGCATGCTACCATGGGCACTACGATTAGTCTACTAGGAGGCTTATAGCCATATTTTGACTGCATGTATATTTTAGACCGTGTGGCCACATGTATCTCAGGCACAAATTTTGTAAAACCAAAACTTTGATATATATATATATATAACTATCTTCAGTGTTTCTTATGGTTCCATTATTTTTCTTCAATGTGATGTGATGTGTATTGAATTAATTTACATGTGTTGTAGATGTCTATCTAAAGCATGATTAGAAAGTGCATCTGTCAATGTTTCTAGATTTCTAGAAGTATGTTGATACTAGATGAAATCAAAATATCTTTCTAGAAGGGAAACCCTCAAAAACATGCGAAACATAGTTGGACTTCTAACCAAATAGACATTAGTCAATTGTAGTACTACAATCTGAGTCAATTCTGATAACTATATGGCGATACCATGTGAAATAGCATTAGACAATAGTTTGATCACTGCACTATACTCAACGATGTTATTTTTAGAGCGACTGATACAAATTCCTTGTAAACTAATTAACTCACCATTTGGAACATATATAGCTCAAGTTGTGGAAGAGAGGTTATGAGTACTACGACAAACACAATCAACATAACCAACGTATTGTTAGAGAGATGTCGAAATCTGCAAATGAAATGTAAATAGGATTAACAGAAACCTAGGAAAAATTGAAGGGAACACACTGCAAACACACTCAATCACACCTATATATATTATGTAAATAGTGCACTACGCAAAAGCTCAAACATAGTATTTCTTAAGGTACAACCCATTCCTAGTTTTCACCAAGAGAACTCCATAAAAATAAACTAACTCATAGGTCCCTTTAGTAAGAACACATTCAACAATGTATGGACCTAGCCATATTGGCTTGAACTTCCTTGGTCCTAATTTATTAGACTCGTGATCATATAACAATACAAGGTCTCTTTTTGAGAATACACGAGGCACTCTTGTCATATTACGCCTTGATCCATTTCTTATGGGATTTGTTAGCCATCATAGAATCATGTCAGGTTTCATCTAAATGTGTCATATGTAGGAGACATTCCTCTTCCACAGAAGTGGCATGGAGGAGTTCGACTACAAGTTTGAGGGATGGCATTTCACATTTAATCAAAACGATTGCTTCCATACCATCAACCAATTGGAATGGTGTAAACATGGTAGCAGTCCTAATAGAATTTTGATATGCCCACAAGGTCACATAAAGAATAATATTCTAGTTCGATTTATGGATCCCCAACGTACATTGAAGCATCATTTTGAGAACTTTCTTAATTTCCTCAACTTACCCATTTTTGTGAGGGTAGTAGGGAGTGGAACTCTCATTGGAAAGTCCCAGCTTCGAAATCAGTTTGGACATCACGTGATTGTGAAAATATTTCCCATGGTATGTGACTAAAGCCTGCGGAATAGCAAACTGCACAATGACATGGTTGAAGAAAAATAGAGTAGCTGTTTCATCAGTATTGTTATATGTAGGCATCGCCTCGAAGCACTTGGTAATATAATTAGTCACTATGATGATATAACCATGTCCCCCAGTCAAGTGAGTGTTACATGTCATGAAATCAATGCCCCATTTCACAAAAGGACCAATGACAATAACAAGATGCAAAGGAATGGGTGAAGCATGGATCTTTCGATCATAGATATCTCATGCACGACACTTCTAGACAGCGAGGATGTAGTCGTAAAATATGGTGGGCCAAAAGCAACCAACATGTAGGATCTTCTATGCGGTGTCATATCCAGACAATTGACAGCCACGTTCCCCCGAATAGAATTCTATTTATACTTTCTCAACCTCCTCATGGGTGAGGCACCTTTGAAAAATCGTATTGATACTATGGCAATAGAGAGTGTCGTTGATTATAATATAATGTTTGACTCGATATCAAATACTACATTGGTCAAAGTGAGAGGTATCAGACTAGAAATTATGGGTCTGGAGATATATGATAATGTCTCCATACCATAGGTTAGATTATTATCAGGAAAACTAGTGTCTATTCAGGACTGCTAGTCCCACTAAGACAGGTAGCTATCTTAGAAACAAACAAACTAAAGTTACTTGTATTTTCCTTTATGAGAGATAGATGAGAAAGGAGTAGAGAGTACCAACCTTGGTCTTTCACTTGGCTCCTTGCTTGTTTCTTTTCCCCTTTGACAGAATCTCGCCACTCCTTCCTTACTTGTCCTGCTTCAAAGAGCACCTGTAGAATCACAGCGACATAATACCATCAAAGCATAGAGATCTATCACTGTAAACAATATAGGATCAGATATATATTGACCATACAAATGCATATATCAACACAATATTTAGAGATACACAAGAATATGGAGGAAAACTCAAATAGATTTATTGATAAAAGTAGTAGAAGAGACGATTACAACCACTTGGTCTGACCCAGTGCCATCTTCCCAGCCTGAAAGCCCTCTTCACCTCATACAAAGCAAGATCACCCAACAATGTCTTCAAAGAGAAACTAAAGCCCAAGATAATTAATAACGCGGATGGGTGGTGGCTTCCGATAGACATAAAAGCGGTGATAAAAGGGTGGCTCTGATTCTAAAGCGTGGAGGCAAAAAATACTATAAGGAACAGTCCCAATAGTGCAGGACACCAAATCATGGCGATTATGATTGTGATAAGGACGTGGCTGTCCGTTAAATAATGCCATCCCTGTGTATACCTGCAATCAATGGAAAAGCATCACTGTTACAGTCTTATGAATATGGTCCTCTGCGTTGACTCAGTGCTTGCCATTGATACAACGCGTCCTGCGAATATTGGAACACTTTTATAGACAGAAGAAGCAAAGGAATGGGAAGCCGAAGTGTCAAGCGAGCATAGAAGACCAAGCGAGTCAGAGGAAACGATAGTCACTGAGGAGGAAGCCAAAGAGCCAGCATGTAAGAGGAAATGAATGGACAGAGGCACAGGAATGTATAAAAACAACACTTCTTTGCAAATTACCAAATTCCAACCCCTGGATCTCTGGGATGAGGGGTCCGTATATAGATATTTGCAAGGGAGTGAGTGAACTTCTAGGATTTTGATTAGTGTCATCTCTCTGATAGTTCTTGATTCCACTTGGAGATTTCATGATCTCTTACTCATCCTTGGGCAAATTCAAGGAAGCAAGTGTCAAATGAACAGCTTCTAGAAGATTCTCAGGGTCTCCACCTAGCAAACTGCTTGTGCCATTTATCTGCTCTCACTCATCGCACCCTACAGAAGGGCTTTCCAATATGCATCACACTTTTTGCATGTGGCAGGTGAGATGCATCACACCCTTTACTCTGGGCAATCTGTATGGTCTTGTTTTGGCCAGTTCTGAGTGTTTTTTCATGGAGAACTTCTGGGAGATGATGTAATCAGCTGACCTTGCTCCTTTAGGGTATGAAACAACACTTTTAGGGACTTAGAAGCCCTTGGTTTATGGACATATGTGATTGGGGTTGCAGTGCCCAAAAATGTCTATAACAGTTGCCCCCTAAAGCATGAGGTCGTAAATCTTTTGATGTCGGGTGAAATGCTTTATAATTAGGATCCGAGGTTTTTCGAACTGGAAGGTGACCTGTAATAAGATACAATACAATACATTATCTTCATAATATTTTCATGATCTAGATGAGGCAGGCATTCCCATGCTCAGCTTGATAAATTCATTTTCATGTACCTAGGACAGACAATCGTCTATGTGCAGACTGATGATTCTAGTAGAGTCATCATCCCTTATTTTGGATGATTATCTGTGCAACAATGATGTACATTTGATGTCTTTATTTTCCTGAATATATCGCAGCCTGGATGGATGAAACTAGATCCAGGGTCTTCAAAACTCATTCAATCTTCGCCCGAAAGTACAAGTCGATCCATGTGAAAAGATGTTCTGATGTCGAGCATGGAAGGACATAGCCTGATTACCAGCCAATGATGTAAGCTATTAACAGGCGCAAGAGGAATCACTGATGATGATGATGACCCTCAAGGTACTGCAGTACAATTCACGTGGTGTGAATACATGAGTCGACGTTGAACACCACGCAAAATATTTTGATCGAAGGCCATTAATGTAAACCTGTCACCAGAAGTGAGAAACTTTCCATTGACGCATGAAAGCTTCAAAGTACTGAAAGGTTTGTTCCTAGGTCAACTTCTTGGATAATGAGCTGATGTCGACAAGAAGTGACCTGAAGTGACCTGTCATAGGAGGGCATTGACGGATCCCACATCTATGACATGGAACGAAGCAAATGATTTTGTAGAGGTGAAAACGATCTGATGATACAAGGTTTAGGGTGGCGGTCATGAAAGAATGAAGCGTGAAGGTATTGCAGCGCATGAGACACAAGCTAGGTAGGTGAATTCTCTGAGCGACTTCTCTTGAACATATCGGTGACACTGAAATGGATTGGTAACGTTAACCCCAAAAGTGGATGTCACGGTGGACCAATGGTGATATGACCGGTGAACGGAGTAACTCAACCCGACTCAATCATGGTGATGGAGTGAAAGTGTCATGTTCAAGAGTGACCTACTACCAATAAAGCTTCTTCAAGTTTTCTTCCAAATTTTCCCCAGTCATTTCTCACCAGTACCTCTTTATTTTTTTCAAGCTTAAGGAGGATAACATATGCTTGTTCTATAATTTTCCCTTCAGGCAAACCCGTTGCTATGTTTTAATGAGCCTAGCAACTGTGAAACTCACTCTTGTCTGAATGGACAAGTTTGTCACTATTGTTTTAACGAGTTTAATGACAAGGATAACTCGGTCCTTTTCAATTTTAGAGAGTCTGAAAAGAGACGAAAAGGAAACTCCAATATTCCTTTTTCATAGTATAATCCCTTAAGTCGAAAAAGTATAAAACAATGCGAAAGGGATGACTTTTCAATAGTTTTAACAAGCCGAACAAGACAAATTCTTGATCTTTTTGTTTAATAATCCCTCAGGTCCAAAAAGATTAAAATCTAGAGGAGGGATGGAACTCCCAATCACTTTAACGAGCTAGAGAGGCCAATCGCTTGGAAATATTTTCATATTTTATGAGTCATATGAAAAGAGCTTAAAGGAGACTCATTTTTTAGGAACGAGTGATATTTCAAGTAGTAGCTGGTTCCCGGTGAGGGTTGGAATTTTCCAATCATGGCAGTGTTAAGAAGATGGCTAACAAAATCACTCGTCACAGTTGTTCCTCAAAAGGGGGTAAGCAATCAAATGGAGGCGAATGATGGGCTAAAACAGAGTGGAGGTGATAGTAAGAACATGACCAAGGCTCAAAAGCTGATGATAATGCGTTCACAATGGTTATTTACCGCAAGTGGGTTCATTTTTTAATGAGCTTAAACTCTAGTGGAACATATGCTCATTGCTAGGTTTAATTTTTAACAAGCTTGAACTTTGCGTAAAATTTCTCGTGCCAGTCGCATAATAATGATGTCTCATCGATAGGTTCATTTTTTAGGAAGCTTGCACCATTCGAAATTATGCTCCGACTCCTTTTATTATGTAAGCCAGGAATGACCAATCCTACAAGTTTAAAGGGTTAAAAATCTACAAACTAGGAAAATAAATGGTCGCTTTTCACTTTCACGCAAAAAGGTTTGCATACCCCCAGGTAGAGCAAAGTAGAGTTTCCAGGTTACCCTTCAATTTGTAGACAAAACACTTGCTCTGTCAGGAAAGAAATACCCAGGTTACCCTTCAATTTGCAGACAAAACACTCGCTCTGTCGGGAAAGGCATACCTTCTAATGGAGGTATCTTATTCTAGTCTAATCCCATTTTCCTAAACGGACGGGTGTGTCAGACCAATCATATATCCTCTACGGAAACCTACCCTATACCTGAACTTTTCCTTGCCGAAGCGGACCAGGGCGCATTCCCCCTGGGTTTCAGTCACAACCACCGAATCACTCGTGTTCATCAGGTGGAAAAATTGGAGATTGATGAGACATTCCTTGTGCAGAAAGGCTTGTTAGGGATGGCATTTGACTATTAGCTATGTGTGAACTGGGGAATGAAAGATGGTCTACGAGCTGGACCACTCTTCCTTCATGCGGAAAACACATCACTCGAAAGAGTGAGGAAGCAATAGCTCCCATGCTATAAATGTAGTCACGTCCAAGGAGAAGATTGTAATGTAAAGGTCCTTGGACTACCATCATGTTCAGATAAACGGTTTTCCTTCTCAAAGTTATAGGCAAATTCAGAAGGATCCCTAACGATCGACTGGTTCCTTTGTCAAAGCCTGTCAGATATCGCATCTTAGGCAAAAGCAATGGCAAACCAAGCACTTTCCAAGAAGTTGAGGAAAGGATACTCATGGAAGCCCCTTCATCTATGATGGTACCATCCATGACCATTTTGTAAGTTTGCACTACGTTTCGGAATGGTACATTAGATGGTAAACGGGGTCTTCCTAGTAGATTCCAATCGAAGGAGACAACTAGGTTGCTTGGAAGTGGGACCGAGTAAACGGCCAGATACATCTCTGATGAACTTCCTTCCTGCGGTAAAGGAATAGGTAGATTTCCCCCATGTTCATCGGAGTCTGTGTTTACGAAAAGAATTTGAACGGTGTCATTCTCATTCTCTTTGGTGACTATATCATCTGAAGGTAAATCCTCTAAAGACAAGATGGGGTCGACTGCCGTCTTAACCTGTTGACTTTGGTCCGATGTGGACTCAGAGGGTTTATCTTCAATGATAGGCACTTCGACTGACAACAAAGGCGCATTAATCGGATTTTCAACTAGCAATGGAATTAGCAAGAGTTTCTTGTATACAAGAGGGAGTCGCTATAGTGATGTAGGATAGTTATCCAAGACTCTTTTAGCTTCATCCAGGAAAGGACAACGGTGGAGGGCATGATCACCTATACACAGCCTGCAAGGAAATTTAGATTTTCCTTTCTATCTGGTGACTTCGTTTTCACTAGTTGACGGTGTAATCTCAACATGATCGTCAGAGGTTGATGACACCGGATTATGCAAGCGGGGAGACCATTCCCTTAAAATCTGTGGGATGCAAGGACAATCTCGATGATAGTGGTCCCCTTTGCAGATGACACATGGAGATTTAGGTTTGGATGGTGCAATGAGTGGATTTTCGCTAGACGATGTACGGTTGCCCCTTTTTGCCGTTGGCTCCTTCTTCTTCTTCTCAATTACTTTGTTTTTAGTTTTACTATCTTTGCTAAGCGAAGAGGAAGAAGGAGAGGGAGAAACAAACGAGGTAGAAGGTTGGGGGGTAAATTTAGTATCATCTAGTTGCTGATTTGATTGCTCAAGAATCATGGTGGTTTGAACAACAGAGGTCGAGAAAATCCATACTGGTAGGCCAATTGTCAGTCTTGGAAGGGATAATGTGGCCATATGAGGTGCACCAACATCTCCCCAAGAGAAGAAAGGACTAGGATTTCCCCCAAGGGGAAATCCTTGGTTGGTGTACTCCATTTTCTTAACCTAAGATCAACGAGGGAACAGTGGTGTTATTCTGATTAAAATAAATTTTAGACGCTTTGACACAACTTGCTTTTTCAATTTTTAAGAGTCGAGAAAAAGCTAAAGATGACTCTAGTTGCCTTCAATTTTTAATGAGCCTGAAGTGACAAGTGCTCAGATGGACCTTTTCCTTTAAGGAGTCTGAAAAGGAATGAAAGAGACTACTCTGGAAATCTAGACAGAGGTATTACCAAACCAATTGCAAAACTGTAGAATACTTTTTACGATACGGTAGTCAATCTTCCCGAATGGTGTGTTTAGTGCATTGCAATTGATAGGGCGGTAGACACAGCTTCCTAACGATAAAGGATATAGCCTATTGTGGTCTCCCAATATATACTCGATAGTACGTGGGAGCACAAGTCCGTACTAGCACTTGTCATCTCAAAGAGGAGGAATCACCCAACCTACGATGAAAGCGATAGTTACCAGGCTTTACGACGCCAGAATACGCTTCTAGCCTAGACTTGTAGATGTTGTGCGTTAGGTTCCAAAGTGTTTTTATGTTCATTGAATTTATTTTACAGTTGATCTTTCTTAAGAATTTTTCCTTCAAGGTTCACTGCGTGATGTAGATATGAAACTCCTAAATATGCAATCTTAGATGATAAACAGTCATTTATTCTTCTTTTTGCAATGAAAATCCTAGCTACTAAGGAAAGAGAAATGAAATCCTTTCAACATAGAGCAGAGAGCACACACTAGATGCACTGTCCTAAATCAAAATCAACAAGCAATCTCAATGCAAATGCACATGCATGTATTTTTTTTCCACATTCTTAATGTGTGAATGAAAAAAAGAATGAACAATGCTAAGTACAAATCTGAATTATTCCTTCTTTCAAAGCGACATTACTAACGATTTCCTTTTCAAAAAACGAAAAGGAGACAAGACGACACTTTATGATTTTGAATTGAAAACTATTTTTGACACTTGAAATACTATTAATTCAGATCAAATACAAGAGTAACAATGTAATCGACTATCGAAAAGAGAAGGATTCTTTTCTTTGACTGAAAATGACACTTGTGACACTTTCAAATCAAAAGACGACAGTTCGATTAAGCTACTATTTTGTAAATGAGAACTGTGAATGGCGAAAAATGCATAAAAACATTCACAAATCTTTGTACAATGGAGGCTGGATGATGCAAATGAAGGGGGTTTCAACAGTAGTCTACTGATCACAGATAGCAAAACTCTTGAATAAAGCTGAAGACAGTGAAGAAAAAACCAAAATCTGGAGGCAAAAACAGTCTTATCTGATCATCGCACCTGTAACACAGGGAAACAGGGATGCATCTCACCTACTGCACATGGGAGGTGTGATGCATCCAAATTGCCAAGAAGAAAAGATGCGATGGTCCAGGGACGAGACATTAACTTGGTTTTTTGTCATAATTTGTAGCTTAGTTCAGGGATTTAGTCCAAGCTAATGATAATCAGTAAATACAAAGTATAGGGGCTGATCTAATGAGGTTACTTGAGCTACCTCTAGGGCACTTAGGATGTTTGCCAGTAAATTGTTTAGTTCATAAACAAACCCAGAGATTGACTGAAGCAGCGTTGATCTACTTTGCACTTGCATAGCAAATGCAGTTTGAAGGCTAGATGGCTTAACTTCAGGCTCCATCTGTGGTTTATGAATCAAACAAATAGAGACAAGCAATCAAACTAATCACTCCCCAGTGGAGTCGCCATTTCGTTATCGGGAAAACTAGTGTCTATTCAGAACTGCTAGTCCCATTAAGACAGGTAGCTATCTTAGAAACAAACAAA
The DNA here is from genome assembly GCA_031772625.1 of Pinus tabuliformis. Lineage (NCBI taxonomy): Eukaryota > Viridiplantae > Streptophyta > Pinopsida > Pinales > Pinaceae > Pinus > Pinus tabuliformis. The sequence continues at coordinate 352,073,024 of CM062805.1, read as the reverse complement.
CTAAAGTTACTTGTATTTTCCTTTATGAGAGATAGATGAGAAAGGAGCAGAGAGTACCAACCGTAGTCTTTCGCTTGGCTCCTTGCTTTTTTCCTTTCCCCTTTGACAGAATCTTGCCACTACTTCCTTACTTGTCCTGCTTCAAAGAGCACCTGTAGAATCACAGCGACATAATACCATCAAATCATAGATATCTATCACTGTAAACAATATAGGATTAGATATATATTGACCATACAAATGCATATATCAGCACAATATTCAGAGATACACAAGAATATGGAGTAAAACTCAAATAGCTTTATTGATAAAAGTAGTAGAAGATAGGATTACAACCACTTGGCCTGACCTAGCACCATCCTCCCAGCTTGAAATCCCTCTTCACCGCATACAAAGCAAGATCACCCAACAATGTCTTCAAAGAGAAACCAACAACACTTCTTTGCAAATTACCAAATTCCAACCCCTGGATCTCTGGGATGAGGGATCCATATATAGATATCTGCAGGGGGGTGAGTCAGCTTCTAGGATTTTGATTAGTGTCATCTCTCTGATAGTTCTTTATTCCACTTGGAGATTTCCTAATCTCTTATTCATCCTAGGGAAAATTCAGGGAGGCAAGTTTCAAATGAACAGCTTCTAAAAGATTCTCAGGGTCTCCACCTAGAAAACTACTTATGCCATTTGTCTGCTCTCGCTCATCGCACCCTACAGAAGGGCTTTCCAATATGCATCACACCTTTTGCATGTGGCAGGTGAGATGCATCACACCCTTTGCTCTGGGCAATCTTTATGGTCCTGTTTTGGCCAGTTCTGAGTGGTTTTTCATGGAGAACTTCTGGGAGATGATGTAATCAGCTGACCTTGCTCCTTTAGGGTATGAAACAACACTTTTAGGGACTTAGAAGCCCTTGGTTTATGGACATATGTGATTGGGGTTGCAATGCCCAAATATTTTTATAACATAGATGACAATATCAGAAACAATGACTCATCTAGGATAGAATCATTATATGTTTTTTCAGTTTCAGAATTGGGAAGATTGTAAATTAACTTAGCAAAAACTAGGGATTTATTCGACTTGGATTTGATAAATTCCAAAGCAGATTCTTGTAGGATGACAATCCACTTAGAGTATTTTCCCTCCAGTAACTGTCATGATAAGATATATGTCATGGGGTTGCAATCCAAAACAAATATAGTTTTGTAGAGAAAGATGTAATTGAAAAATATCTTGACATATTGAAAAACTGCCAAAACTAAATTCTCGACATGGGTGTGCTTGACTTTGGTATCATTGATATTCTAACTCAAGTAATAAATAGGATGTTCAGTTACTACACCATCCTCCTGAACCAATACCATAGCAATGGTAGCGCTTCCAGCGGTGAGGTACAAGAAATAATCACATTGGTAATTAGGGGGGTATAACAAGGATGCCTGAATCAGTACATCTTTTAAGGCATCGAACACATTTTGAGCAATGTCATCCCAATGAAAGGTGACCCCTTTCTTTAGTGAGTGAGTAAATGCTTTGGTTAGTTCGGTATAATTGGGAATGAACCTCCGAAGAAAGTTAGCCTTCCCTTGGAGTTATTGAAGCTGAAGGAGGGAAGAAAGAGCAGGAAGATCAATGATTATCTAAATTTTTAAGCAATCAATACAAATTCCTTGTTTTGATACAAAAAATCTTAGAAGACAACCAGATCTTACACAAAACACACATTTATACGGATTGAGCCAAATGTTATAATGTCTACATCATAAAATGATGGCCCTAAGATGCATCAGGTGATCGGCCTAATGTCATGAATGAGAAGAAAAATCATCCAAATAAGATTGCACAATATCTTTGATGTCATGGAAGGCATCATGCATTGCCCTCTAAAACATAGCCCCAACATTCTTTAATATGAAAGGGAGTTTTCTATACGTAGAAATTGGGGGAATTTTGAGGTCTGAAATGGGCCTCCTAAGAAAAATGTACAACAAAAATAAACTTTATAAGAACCAATAGGATTCAAGATGATGATGTCAACAATGGGGGATGATTCACCATTTTTGGTGTAAAAAAGTACAAAGATAGGAAAAATAATAAAATAATAAAACTATTTTTTCAACTCGTATTTTCAACTTATCTCCCTAAGGTTTTACTCAAATTTTGAGTGGGAGTACTCATTGGATGAAAAATTTAATTGCTCATCCAAGGAGTACCCATGTTGCATACTTTATATGGACCTTACTACATGAAAAATGAGAAATACATGAAAAAATGTGATTGCAATCACATTTTTCATGTATTTCTCAGTTTTTGTGTAGTAGAGTCCATCAAAAGTATGCAAAATTGGGTACTCCTTTGATGAGGAATCAAATTTTGAATCCAGCAAGTGTTTCTGCTCGAAATTTGAGTAAACCCATAGGGAGATAAGTTGAAATAATAGTTTCTTGTTTTTTCCCTCTAAAAGTTAATGATGTAATCTAATCTTATTTCATTATTTCCACTATTATTTTATAGCTTCCTTAGGAGGCCCATTTTAGACCTCAAAATTCCCCTAATGTGTGCCCCAGGGACAAATGAATGTAGTTTTATGTTGGTCCATCGAGAGAATGTTGATTTGATTATATCCAGAGAAGTCATCCATAAATGAAAATATCTCACATCCAGCATAATCATCAATGATATGGTCGATGAACGAGGTGAGATAGTTGTCTTTCAGACAAGCACAATTTATGTCCCGATAATTGAAACACACACATATTGTTCCCTATTTCTTCATGACAAGAACTATATTAGACACCTAGTCCGTTAAAGGTACACGATAGATGAAACTAGCTTGTAGAAGTTTTTCAACTTGGGCTTTAATAGTGGCGACCTTCTTAGGATGAACAGGACGAAGGCGTTTCCAAACTGGTTTAGCATCATGATGCTTTTTAATTTCATGTACAATGAGGTTTGGATCAATACCAAGCATTTCTTTGTAAAACTAGGAAAAAACATCCCTAAATTCCTGGATTAGGGATTTATAAGTCTTGACCTCATCAGGAAAGTAAGACGCACCGATATGTATATTTTCGACAATGTCGGGTTTAATTGAAATGTCGAGATGGATGGTATCTTCAATGTTTGACAAGTTATTCTCAAAATTGACATTGCAAATAGATGTGGAATTCATAGATAACACAATGATATTGGGTGGAAAAAGTTCATTAAGATTGTACTCGAAAGAATTTGGCAATTAGGAACAATGATGATTATCCTCCCATGGTGCATCATCTTGCATCATGATGTCCATGATGCTCTCATCAATGGAAAATGTATGAGAGAAAGGATTAGATGGTGTACCATGATATATAGAATGATCAACCCAATTGATCGAAGACAAAGGATGATAATAAGTCATAAAATCTGAATGGATGGCTTCGTAATCTAGCTCAACCGGGCTGAGTGGCATACGGTCACCAAAACCATTGATATTAGATTGATCTGGTACTACCCATCGATTAACTGGATCAGTTCAACAATATACCATATTATAGGCAACTGAGGTAGATTCATTAGGCAGTGAGGAAGGAGGAAGCAGAAAGGTTCCCATGAGAGAGGAATCCTTATGCAATCCAACCCCAACATGATGATACAAGTGAGGTGCTTCCCCCATGAGAGGGACATTTTCAGTAACTGAATAATTGGTGGAAATAAAGTGATTTGATCGATGGCTACGATATCACCTTTCTGAGGAAAAGTAAGCACTCGAAAATATGTGGAAACAACCACAACCATGGAATAAATCCACGTACAACCCAGTATAAGATTATAATCTAGAGGTCTATAAATAACTTCGACTTCTAATGATACAGTCTTTCCACCTAATTCTACCTGTAGAGAATTCAAAATCCCACACATTTTATAAGTTATTCCATAAAAATGTTTCAAAGTGGTTGGTGATTGGCTTAACTAGGGAGAACCAATAGCCTTCCAGTAAGACATGGACATAATACAAGTTGAGGCACCTTCGTCCACAATGGAATGTTCAATATCCTTACCATGAAAAACAACATTGATAATGAAGTCTAATTGATATGGAAGTCAAGGTGTATGGTTCTCATGGTAAAATACTAGTAGGATGGAATTTGAAGGATCAATACATCCAATTACCGAGAGAAAAGCCTTCTTTTGGGTGGGGAAATTTTTCAACACCTCAAGAGAGGACATAGTTGATGGAGTCTTAGCTAGATCCTCAACTATGTTATAATTTTGAGAAGCTCTTGCAAGAGGGTAGAATGTCGATTTATGAATAACACCCTTGGGAGGTTTAATCGTTAATTTAGTAGGTACAAAATTTGGAGTAGAGTCTAATGGAGATGTGATAAAATTAGTAGCTTGATTAGTAGCTTGACCGTTCAAAGGATTCACATTACCATAGTCCTTACTTCGAGTAGCCACCAAAATATCATTTTTAGGCTTAGTAGAGGAAAGCATCAAAACCGAATTAGAGGAAGTAGTTTCCCTAGAAACCAAATTAGTCTCTTGATTTAGAAATGGATATGTCAACCCAGTGGGTGTAGAAGATGATTTAAGGAATTGATTCACCTCAACTCGGTGTGGACAGTCACAAGTGAAATTCTCCTAATTACAAATCAGACACGAGTAATGACGTTTCCTCTTATCTTCATGACACTGATTGTTTTATTTATCTTGCGAAGCATTTCCTTTCTTCTTACTTCCTAGTTGCTAAGATTTGCCTTTGGATGATTGAATGACATTAAGCTCAGAAGTAGAATCTGCAAGAGTGGAAGGAAGGATTTGAGCAATGACAACAATATTTGAACCATATGGTTTACTCGTTAACTGTTGGATGGTCGAACCAATCATGCCATTGACAACATGTGATTCTTTACCAGGATTTTGAGAAACAATATCAGTAGGTCACAAAGCATTTGGTATCTTATCATACAACGTGCCATATTGAGTATAAATGACATCCAAGTAGTGGGCACGAGCGATCACCTTCTCTTTGGTTACGACTCCACCTTTCGCTACATCTTCTGTGATAGATTACAAGAGAGACATAATGAACCATTCAACTAACAATTGATTAGGGAAAAAAGTCTTAACCAAATGACAATGGCATCGCCACTCATGAATATGATGATAGATGTGAGTTGCATTATTTTGTTTGAAATTGGTTAAGAGTTTTGTTCGAGTTTTGTATATGATGGGCAACTAGAAATGTGTTAGGAATGTAATAGCCAAGGTGCTAAAGTTATCAAATGAAACTTAAGGTAATTCAATGCACCATTTAGTTGTTGCACTGGTGAATGTATGTTGGGAAAGATGCAAATGAACAGAATCATCATTAAGGGAGTTCAAAGAGCACCACAAATGATAAGTAATTATGTGTGTGGATTGGTCTTCTCTAGGATTTCCATTGAATTTAGGAATATTAGAAGGAAACCTGGTAGGAATAATTGGCCACCAAGGATAATGAGTAATGGGATCATTGATGAGCTTGGTCAAATCTAGAAATTTGAGAGTTACTACGAATGGAAATAGATTGTTAAGGTTTAGCAGAGGATATCCTGGACAACATGGAATAGCCTAAGCAAGAAGTATCTATTCCTTGGGATAGGGAAGATTTTTATAGCCAATATACACATAACCCTACTGTCCAGCTCTAGGATGACCTTGCAAAAGCTAAAACGACTAAGTTTGGACTTGCTAACCATAAGGCATTTGAGGGATACCTTGATATGGTGGATATTGTTTCCCTATGGAATTTTGCATCATCCCAACATAAGGTGGATTCGGTTGTGCTTGTGCTTGTGCCATACCATACAGATTCTGACCCGTCTAATTTCGAGGAATGCGTTATAGCTCCAAATATCACCATTTGTATTTGTGATGCTTGCTTTATGGCCTAGGGCAACCCCTCCTTCTAGAATTGGTCCAAATATCTTTAAAATGGTGTTTTACTCCTTGTACGCTACTTTGCCCTGTGTTAGAAGCATGTACACTTGGGTTAGTCTATACCCAACCTGCGTATATGTGTTAAAACACTTAAAAATATTAAATTTCCTTAACTATGGGTGGATATCATGGGTTTTACCTGTTGATTACCAATTAGTGCCCATGGCCCAACTATTGCCCACTGATTCCCAACTAAAAAACTAATTTGGGAGAAGTATAAAAATACGTCAATGGGAAGGCCTTAAGGAGGAGAAAAAGGATAGAATTACTATACTGAGATTATCCCCTGATCAAGTCTGAAGAATCATTGTGCTTCAAGCACTTCCCCAAGTTGAGGAAATCCTTGTTTCCTTCAGTTTTGATATTCTCTCACATGCTTGGAGATATCATGGTATTGGTTATGGAAGGAGGCTATTGAAGACTGGGACTAGACGGACCTGGAGGACGGTTCCGCTTGGAGCCAGAAGAGGAAGACTCAGGTGAACTCTTTCCATGTTTTATTATAGTTTTCTACAATAAAAGGAATGATGTCCTATTCCTGATATCAACTTTGTTTATGCATCTGATGTTATTGTTATGGTTTATATATGAATGACTATTTCAATGTATAACTAACCATCTACTTATATGATATAAAGTTGATTTCACTAAAATGCTTTATCTATATGCTGCTATGTGTGTTTGAATTGGCTGACTTGTAGGTTTGAAGATCATCAAGAGTTGCAGAGGGTTTGTACCCTGGCTCGAACTACCCAAACCAAGGACATCCGGGTATGTTCATCCTCGCATAGTTAGTTTGTTTAAGCATGTTGCCTGCTTCGAATGCTTGTTTCTTGTTGTAGATTACTTCTGCTCTTCTAGGGTTCTGACCTAAAGCCCTAGGGGACCTTTCCCTTAACAGAATGGCCTTCCCAAACCATTGTGATTGTAATTTACATTGAAGAGGTTGGGTATACATGGCTTGAGATGCACCAGTTACTGGTGGAATGGGTCGATTTAAAGGTACATGAAAAGGTTGGCTCACATTGGTGGATATTGGTGGCCACCCACCTATTCCACTTGGACCCCCACCATTGTTTCTTCCATTTTTTTCAATTTCCTTATTTGTAGCACAATTTACTATTTTTGGCAGATTTTTGGGTCCTGAACTTCTGGAGCCGTTTGGAGGCCCTAAACGACATTTTTTTGGAAAATTTGGACAAGCATGGGTCATTGACTGATGTTGTTCATTCAAAAGTTGTAGTCCTCGGATAGATATTTCTAACGAGGTATTTTGTATGTCAAACAGAGATCATATGCCAAAGTTACGACCCCGGGAAGTTAATGTACCAATTTACCCAAACGGGGCCCATAGTTTGGTGCTTCATCTCCTAGGGTTAGATTTTCAAATGTTTAGGGTTTTCCATTATTTCTCAATAATAAATAGGCCTTTGAGCCTCATTGTAACACAGTTCAGAGGCATGTAGGCACCACATCTCTTCTCAGAGATAAGCTACCATTGCCCAAGATAGTCTTATTTCCATTATGTTTGTAAGCATATTTCAGTATTTGATATTAATGAAATGAAGTGTTGTTTCTACTACATCTTTGTATTTATGATTATGTCTGTAATTTGTTGCATTCCTGTTTAAATCAGATCAGTGGTATCAAAGTGATCTCCTCTTTCTCTTTTTTTCTTTGCATGTCCCCAAAGAGGTTGGGATATAAGGAGTTAGGGCTCGATCTAGTTGAACCTTTGTAAAATCGGCCTCGCAAACCCCGAGGACGACCCATGGACAAAGAAAAGAAGGATGAGTGGGTAGGATATCCTATCAAAATATTGCTTGAGGATGACCTCAAGAAACAAAGGAATACAATGATGGATAACTTTACCCAGTTCCTCCAACAATTACCCACCAGCAGTGCACCCACATCCAACAGCCACTCTGGAGGCTCCACTCCTTTTAAGGTACAAGTAAACTTTGACATTCCCATATTTGAGGGCCAAATAGATGTAGACACCATAGATAAATGGTTAAATTTGCAGAAGGATATTTTTCTATTCATGATTTTTCCAGTCGAGAAAATATTACTTTTGCTCTTGTCAAAGCCGCCCCCCAAATCATGGACTGGTGGGAAACCTACTGTGAGCAGAAGGATGGAAGTACGACCTCAATGTTTCGGCCGTACCCACTTGGAACTTGTTCTGGGATGCCATCAAGGAGCAGTACGACCCCGTCGGGAGCTATGAGGATAAATACATAAAGTGGACAACACTACAGCAGGGAAGGCACCAACATGTGCCGGAGTCTACCAATGTATTTCATACCATTCTCACGAAGTTGGGTATCAAGTATTCTGAGAAACATTTTGTACTCAAGTACCGTGGCTGCCTACACAGGTACATTCAGGGAGAGATGGAGTTCCTGGGCATCTCCTTGCTTGGCATGGCATACCGATACGCCATCAATATTGAGCAGAATTTTAAACAGAAGAAGAAATACTTTGGATCTGTGAATCCAAAGCAAGGGAAAGGTGCCCCCAAGCTGCAGAAAAAAGTACAAATCCAAGGCGGGGTAGCCCAGGAAAACTTGCCAAAGTCACAAGCAAAGAAAACACTGCGAAGCCGAAGAATGACACGGGAAAGTGGTGTGAGTTCCATAAGAGCTCCACTCAAAGCCCTAGGGGACCTTTTCCCTTAACAGAATGGCCTTCCCAAACCATTGTGATTGTAATTTACCTTGAAGAGGTTGGGTATACATGGCTTGAGATGCACCAGTTACTAGTGGAATGGGTCGATTTAAAGGTACATGAAAAGGTTGGCTCACATTGGTGGATATTGGTGGCCACCCACCTATTCCACTTGGACCCCCACCATTGTTTCTTCCATTTTTTTCAATTTCCTTATTTGTAGCACAATTTACTATTTTTGGTAGATTTTTGGGTCTTGAACTTCTGGAGCCGGTTGGAGGCCCTAAACGACATTTTTTTGGAAAATTTGGACAAACATGGGTCGTTGACTGATGTTGTTCATTCAAAAGTTGTACTCCTCGGATAGATATTTCTAACGAGGTATTTTGTGTGTCAAACAGAGATCATATGCCAAAGTTACGACCTCGGGAAGTTAATGTACCAATTTACCCAAACGGGGCCCATAGTTTGGTGCTTCATCTCCTAGGGTTAGATTTTCAGATGTTTAGGGTTTTCCATTATTTCTCAATAATAAATAGGCCTTTGAGCCTCATTGTAACACAGTTCAGAGGCATGTAGGCACCACATCTCTTCTCAGAGATAAGCTACCATTGCCCAAGCTAGTCTTATTTCCATTATGTTTGTAAGCATATTTCAGTATTTGATATTAATGAAATGAAGTGTTGTTTCTACTACATCTTTGTATTTATGATTATGTCTGTAATTTGTTGCATTCCTGTTTAAATCAGATCAGTGGTATCAAAGTGATCTCCTCTTTCTCTATTTTTCTTTGCATGTCCCCAAAGAGGTTGGGATATAAGGAGTTAGGGCTCGATCTAGTTGAACCTTTGCAAAATCGGCCTCGCAAAACCCGAGGACGACCCATGGACAAAGAAAAGAAGGATGAGTGGGTAGGATATCCTATCAAAATATTGCTTGAGGATGCCCTCGAGAAACAAAGGAATACAATGATGGATAACTTTGCCCAGTTCCTCCAACAATTACCCACCAGCAGTGCATCCACATCCAACAGCCACTCTGGAGGCTCCACTCCTTTTAAGGTACAAGTAAACTTTGACATTTCCATATTTGAGGGCCAAATAGATGTAGACACCATAGATAAATGGTTAAATTTTCAGAAGGATATTTTTCTATTCATGATTTTTCCAGTCGAGAAAATATTACTTTTGCTCTTGTCAAAGCTGCCCCCCAAATCAAGGACTGGTGGGAAACCTACTGTGAGCAGAAGGATGGAAGTATGACCTCAATGTTTTTGGCCGCACCCACTTGGAACTTGTTCTGGGATGCCATCAAGGAGCAGTACGACCCTGTTGGGAGCTATGAGGATAAATACATAAAGTGGACAACACTACGGCAGGGAAGGCACCAACATGTGCCAGAGTCTACCAATGTTTTTCATACCATTCTCACGAAGTTCGGTATCAAGTATTCTGAGAAAAATTTTGTACTCAAGTACCGTGGCTGCCTACACAGGTACATTCAGGGAGAGATGGAGTTCCTGGGCATCTCCTTGCTTGGCATGGCATACTGATATGCCATCAATATTGAGCAGAATTTTAAACAGAAGAAGAAAGACTTTGGATCTGTGAATCCGAAGCAAGGGAAAGGTGCCCCCAAGCTGTAGAAAAAAGTACAAATCCAAGGTGGGGCAGCCCAGAAAACTTGCCAAAGTCATAAGCAAAGAAAACACTGCAAAGCCGAAGAATGACACAGGAAAGTGGTGTGAGTTCCATAAGAGCTCCACTCACAAGACAACTGAGTGTTAGGCCAAGCAGTCACTAGTGGCTGAGCTAAAGGCTTCAGAATCAGATGCATGTTCTAACTCTAAGTCAAAACCTGACAAGGGGAATGGAAAAGGGAAGAAAATTATTAATGCAGATCCCAACGCCACTATTTCCAATGCGAAGATCAAAAGGAGGAACCCAAAGATCCAGAGGAGGAGGGCCGCCTCTTCGACTCCTAGATGTGGGTAAAGGGTTCCCTGCTACAGTTTATTGTTGATAGCTGGAGCCAAAAGAACCTCATTTCAGCAGAGGTCATGAAGTGGTTGGGCTTACTGACCACAACACACCCACAACCGTACACCATCGGGTGGCTTTACCAAGGACGAGATCTTCATGTGGGCTAGTAGTGTCGCCTTCCATACAACATCAAGCCCTTCACAGATGAGGTATTATGTGATGTCCCCCTCCTTGATGTTTGTGATGTATTATTAGGGAAACCATACTTATGGAGGAGACATGTTGTGTGTGAGTCAAGACCTCATGTTGTTATTGTTACTTTGGGAAATAAGTTGTACAAGATACCGAAGGTAACACCGCCTACCACCGTCTCTTTGGTTACTACAAAACAATGCAGTAAGCTCATTTCCAAAACTGAGAAATTTGTTTTCCTGATGATATGCCATCAAAGAAAGAAGAAGACAATGGCCACGACCTTAGAAATGGCCCCTCTGCATGAAAACAACAGATGGACAAGGTCATGGAGGAGTACAAGGACATCTTCACCTCCCATGCAGGGATGCCTCTGCACTGTCAGGTCAAGCACTCCATTGATCTGACCCCAGGTGCGTCATTTCCCAATGGACCAATCTATCAGTGCTTTGTTCTAGAGAACAATGAAATCAAGAGGTAGATTCAGGAGCTGCTATAGAAAGGTCATATCCGTCCATGTTCATCACCCTGTGGGAATCCGATCGTGTTGGTACAGAAGAAGGATGGGACTTGGAGACTCTGTATTGACTATTAGGTGCTAAACAAGATCATTGTCCAAAATAGGTACCCAATCCCATGGATTGATGAGCTTCTGGACCAACTCAAGCGGTCAAAATATTTCAGAAATATTGACTTGAAGTTTGGATAAAACTAGGTACCAATCGAACCCTCTAATGTGTGGAAGACTGACTGCCTTGAAAGCCAAGGAGGGCCTTTTTGAATGGTTGGTTATGCCTTTCGGGTTGACGAATTCACCTGCAACCTTCATGAGGTTGATGGATGACATCTTGCAGCCATTCACCAACTTTTTTTTAGTTGTATACTTGGATGACATTCTCATCTTCAGCTAGAGTTGAGACGAGCACCTCCACCACATCCGATAAGTTCTCCAAACACTGTGGCAACACAAGTTGTGTGCCAATATTGAGAAATTCACTTTTGGCATGACCCAAGTTCAGTATCTGGGATACATTATCGATGAGTGAGGGGTGTATGTGGATCCATCCAAGATCCAATTCATTCGAGATTAGACAAACCAAACCACTTTGATAGAGCTATGCAGCTTTCTGGGTCTTGCCAATTTCTATCGCAGGTTCATGTTGGGATTCTCTCATGTCACTGGGCCCTTGAGTAAATTCCCCAAGGGAGGAGTGAAAGAAAAATTATTTTGGTCTGAATCTCAATAGAAGTTGTTGGGAATGGGTCCCCCCTTATTTTAGATAGGTTGTGTCAGCTTGATGAGATCCACCCTTGGTCCGCGGACCATGGGATTGTATGAAAAGGAGGTCTTAGAGGAGTCTAAGATAGTTCAGTTCAGAATGGGAAGTAATAGTTGGAGTCCTTGATGAGTCTCTGAAGAACTAAGAGTGAGAGGCTTAGTGTAGGAAAGAGGCTCTACAATTGAGTGCCAGAGGCCTTGGGTAGAAGTCCGCAGCTAAGTGCGCTCACCACTACAGTTGTGTGCATAGGGGAGTTGGAGTCTGTACTGGAAATTTGAGTCATCAATAAAGAGAAGTATTCTGAAATCACTGTGTATTTTACTTCAATCAATTGCATGCGATTATGTTATGTTAAGCATTGGGTTTATGTCTTATTGCTAATTTAATGCGCAAATATATATGTTTTCCTCTGTTATATGAACACAAGTAGAGATATATGTTTACACAAAGATAATCTTAATTGAATGGTAGAGTTGGTGAACACTTAAGATAATTCAGAAAACTATATAAGAAAGTAGTTACAGAGGCACCTATGTGCCTAAATTGCTTGTTAGGGTTACGCAAAGGACGGTCGTAGATCTTCGTGGAGGTTCTGAAAGACTAATAAACAAGTACTTTGATAAGCCCTAAAGGCTTACTGATCTGCACAACGGTAGAGTTAAAGTTTAAAACCAACATCAAGACCATCTCACGATGCAGAAACTTGGCTCCTACATCCCTCCATACTTCTTCGGGTGAGACTTCAGTCTGCGCTTCACGGGCTGATGCCGAAAGGCCTAGTAGTGTAGGGATTTGCTTGGATGAATAACGCTAAGCCTGGGTTAGGGCCCATTAAGCCAACAAATGGTTTCATTGTCGAGACCGAGATCTGCATAACAAGATGTGTGATGTTGCATCATTGGAATCCAACTAAGAAGGAGATTGAAGACTGGTTGGATAGAAAGTTCCATGAATTTGCAGTGCAAGAAAACAGGAATCCATGATTGACAAAAGAACAGTGGTTGGACAGATATATGTACACAGAGATACACGAAATCTTCTTTTGTTCCTTCCTGGTTGAATTATATGAGTGGATCACGAAGTTGGCAGACGGCCAAGGGAGGTGGAGGCTTGACGGTCTAATTGTTTGGACCCTGGAGTTAGTGTGGAAATTGGAAGCCTCTGGAGACAATATCGTGCACGCTGTCAATCACTGGCTCGACCATATCATAGGAGGGTTTGTGACAAAGTTAACGATCGATACTTCAGTCAGTTACAGTGAAGCAAAGCATCGCTTCTTCAAGGGGCTGTGAGGTAAATATTTGAAATCATTAAATACTTGGATTAAGATGCCCTTATGTGAAAAGTGGGTTATGTAGTTACCTTGATGTTTGGGCTACACGAAGTGGAAGGACTTTTAGGGATGGAGGAAGAAAAGGTCCTGAATATAGCCCGCTGATTGAGCCTCCTCTGAGTGACAACGAAGGAGAAGCACAGGCTTCTCCACTGAGTGTTATTCAGTTGATAAGACAAGGGTTCCCACGAATACCTACACCACCTCCATCCTCATCTCATCCATCCACACCGCCTCCATCCTCACCTCCACTGCTTACCCCCTCACCCACACCGCTACCACCTCCACCACCATTCAACATGGCAAACTCCGTAAAGCTACCTGTGTTCAAGGGTGTAGGAAATGAAGATCTGAACTAGTTTTGGTTCATCGCGAAGGCTATATGGGAGGCTCAGGATATCATGGATGATCAAATGAAGAAATCAATGTTGGTTAGTGCTTTACAGGATCGCGCATTAACGTGGTACATTAAGTACAGTACTGATAACCCGACATCCTTGTTGGTAGATATCCAGACTACACTAAATAAGGAATTTACTAGATCTAAGTCTCAAGCACAATCCATTATGGGATTCAAGGAGATCATCATGAAGCCTGAAGAGACGCCCTAGGATTCGGATCAAAGATTGAAGTGTATGATCCATGAAGCCAACATGAATCCGACTAATGGGCAGCACCACAAATGGTTTGTGGCCTCTCTCCTACCTCACCTAAGGGTTGCGCTATCACAACAGAAGATCAAATCCTAGGCGGAAGCTATGGAAATCACGATGAGATTGGATGAGATGCCAATGAAGGATGCTAATTTAGGGGTTTAGTAGATTCACGCACTATTGCAAAACCCCTTGAGATGAAAAGTCTGAAGAAAGACAAAACACCTCATCTAGAGGTGTGCAAAGAGGTCTAGTGCCTGAAATGCAAAGGTCAGGGGCATGACAAGGATCACTGTCCAGTGTTTGTGAATTATGTTGCAACAGTGGGACCAATGCCTCTAAGGCCCGAGGCTGTAGTAAGGCCAAGTATAGGGTCTGCGCTATGGTGTGTTATCTACAAGGTAGTTGGAAAACATGCGACTGACCATTACGATTTGCTGTAGAAATTCATACAAACACCACAACATCTCTTCTGCAATTTCTATCAATCAGTAGGTCATGACGAATGCAATTTCCATAGTTACGAATTAATCATGGATAGGACACCTACATACAAGGTGCAGGTCAAATCGTGGCCTCTGGACCAAGGCACTGGAGGAGTACGAGGTGAGTATCAAGGGCACAGATGAGGCCAATGTGGAGAGGGTAGCTTATTTGTTACAATCATGGAGGACCAGGACACTATCAGAGAGATTGCCCGAATCCGACGCGATTGTCATACCGCTGTTGTACTTAGTTTGACCATGCGAAGGAGGATTGCCCTATATTGTTGGCGAATATTCGTGAAAAGGGGGATCAGCCTCCGCAACCACCTCAAAACCTACAGATGATGAGGGTTGAGCCTCACGAGGAAGACCCTAAGGTAAACATTATGTTGCGAAGTGGAACGACGACTAGTGAGGATAAGGGGAAGAAACTTGCAGAAGGTGAGTGGGTCCGCAAAGCACCAAAAAAGGAGACTGGGTTTGATCTAGAATGTGCAAAAGAAATATTTATGGAAGCAAACAAAAGTTTCACTGAGGCCTCTACCTCAGGAAGTTAAGAGAAGCCAACGGAGGAAATGGACCTGTCCATGATTACCACATTCTTATAGACCTGCATGAAACTGTTATGTGATAGCAAGACAGTGAAGGGACTATAGGAACTTATCAATAGGTGTGCTGGCAAGGAAAATGCTACTAACGAACCACGCAAAGTCAAAAAGCTTGGTAAGAATAAGGCAAGGTCTAGACGTGAGATGAGACTCACCGTATAGATAGGAGAATACAAAATGGACCAAGTTATCTTGGACCTATGGTTTGATGCGAATGTTTTGCCGAAAAAAACATGGGAAAGAATGGTGAGACCTACACCACAGTGGTCTCCAATTTAGTTAAGGATGGCGAATCAGCAGAAAATCATCCTAATGGGGAGGTTGTAGGGAGTACCAGTTGACATCGAAGGCGCGAGCGTACTAGCAGATTTTGAAGTAATAGAGATTGTGGATGATAGAAATCCCTACCTCGCGCTCCTTGGTATTGATTGGGCCACTAACATGAATGGGGTAATCAACCTGAAGAAGTGAGAGATGATATTTGAGATGTAATCACTCTGTGTAGTGGTGCCACTAGATCCTGCAAAAGGACCGTGCTATACAAAACCCATCCACGATTATGAAAGTGATGATGATTTGGACCAGATTTACAAGATAACAGTGCGGGATTAGGATTGGGTGAATCCAACAGTAGACGGACGTATTTCATGGGACCACGAGAGCTCCTACACATCGGATTTAGACAAAGAACTGGAGCACTGGTAGAATTGACTACATGAAGTATCTATGTTGCGTTGTAATATGATGACCAAGTCATTGCATTGTGTATCATTAGAGGTAAGAAATATGCCTCACTATTATGGGTTAACTGATGTTGATCACTTTTTGGATGCACTTGAAAGGGAAGTACCAGAGAATCATCGCTTTGAGGCATTAGATTGGGTGCTATGCCCTACATCCACAAGATGGTGGGGTATGCACAAGGACAATTTTGAGGAGTGGCATGAATATGGAGGGATGATGACGATACGCTTTGGCCACCCGAAGGTACAACTAACAGAAAAGTATGACAGGAGAAATGATCTGCACGATCATTTGGCCAAATGGACTGAAGTATATGGAGTGAAGCCTTAGCTGGAGTGGGTCCATCTATTTTATCATATCTTGGATGTTATACCAATGAATTGGTACTTGGAGACAAAACTTCTTCATGGCAATGAAGAATGGGATGTTTTGCGCCAAGTATTTCTGATGACATTTAGTTTTGAGGATGGATTTGAATCTATCAATGAAGTGTTGCAGGAGGTTAAGATAGCCATCTTTAGGATACCGCAGGATCCTTTAGAATTGATTCAACCTGATTGGACCACCCAGATGAGCCACGTGCTAGAGTGCTACAATGTCACAACAGAAGAAGAAGACAAAGACCCGAGGAAGATGAATATTCCAAAGACTAAAGGAAACTATGAAGTTGAAGGACCATGGCTAGAGAACCCAGATATAATTGAGCCACTCAGGACCACCCAGGTGAATATTGGCATGGAGGCGAAGCAGAAGTTTGCAAATATTGGGGACTATTTCGACGACGCGTTAGTAGATAAGGTCGTCGAACTTCTCCGTCAATATCAGGACCTGTTCCCCACAAAGTTTTCCAATCTTAAAGGAATAATAGGAGACCTGGGTGTCATGAAGATCACCCTGAAACCAGACATGAAACTTGTGAAACAAAGACTTTACCACCTCAATCCGAAGCATAAGGAAAGGGTCCACGTTGAGTTAGATAAGATGCTCACGGTGAGTATCATTGAGCTGGTCGAAGAATCTGATTGGGTGAGCCCAATAGTAGTTCAGGAAAGGAAGAAGAAGGAAGAAATAAGGATATGCATATATCTTAGGAAGTTGAATGATGCCTGTGTGAATGATCCCTTCCCAACCCCGTTCACTGATGAGGTCCTGGATAATGTACGTAGCCAAGAAGCATATTCATTCACTAATGGGTTCTTTGGGTACCATCAAATCAAGATCGCACCAGAGGATAGAAGTAAGATGACCTTCGCAACTGAATGGGGATGCTTATAGTATATGGTGATGCCTTTTGGGCTAAAGAATGCCCCGACGATCTTTTTGCACATAGTCATTGCAGTGTTCAAGGATTTCATTCATAAATTTCTGGATGTATACTTTGACGATTGGACAGTGTTCAGACTCGTGAAGCGCCATGTGGTAAGTTTGAGTTTGATGCTAGATACATGCCGTAGGTACCAAATCATGCTCAATTTGAAGAAATGTTTGTTTTTTGTCCCTTTTGGGATCTTGTTGGGCCATGTGGTATGCAGACAAGGCCTGATGGTAGACACTACGAAGATCACGGTCATAATCAATTTGGAGGTGCCAAGGAGTGTGAAATAGCTACGCCCAATGTTGGGGCATACAGGATATTATAGGAAATTCATTAAGAGCTATGCCCAAATCACTGCACAGATGGAAAAATTGTTAAAGAATGGTGTTACGTTCTGTTGGAATGAAGAATGCCATAAGAGCTTGGATGTGCTGAAGGAGAAAATGGTCATCGCGTTGATCCTAGTCTTCCCAGATTGGAAGAAGGAATTTCATGTACATGTGGATGCATCATGTATTGTGCTAGGAGCAATAGTGACACAAGCCGATGAAGGGGACTTGGATCATCCTATATCATTCACAAGTAGGAAGTTTTCCAAAGCGGAGAAAAATTATTCCACAACAGAGCGCGAAGGGCTAGATATGGTGGACACGCTCTAGAAGTTCAGGCACTATTTGTTGGGCGGACACTGTAAGATTTATACAAATCATTCCACATTGAAATACCTAGTCAACAAGCCTATGTTGGGGGGAAATATATGCACGTGGTTGTTGTTGTTCCAGTAGTATGATTTTGAAGTTATTGTGAAACCATGACGCTTGAATGTTGGACTGGATCATCTGTCGTGCATTGAAATAGGAGAGGAACCTATGAATTTGGAGGAAGGCTACCCAATGTGCAACTCTTTGCAGTACTCATCATGAACAACCACTTTGAAGATATTATACACTTCCTGACAACAGGGATGGCTCCGGAAGGTTATACAAGTCAACAGGAGAAGGAACTGGTGGTGCGCACGGAAGAATTTTCTGTCATTGCAGGGCACTTGTACAAAATGGGATCAGATGAAATATTGTGACATTATGTGCCAGAGTTTGAAGGATACAACATCCTCACTGAAGCTCATAACAGAGCCACAGGAGATCATTATGCAGGGAAATCAATAGCGCAGAAGATTCTATGTGCTGGGTTATGGTGGCCGACCTTGCATAAGGATTCAAAAGCATATTGTAGGGCATGATATGCATGATAAAGGATGGGAAGACCCTCATGCAGGGATGAGCGGCCGCTGAATCTGCAGATATCCCTACAACCCTTTGAGAAGTGCGTGATTGACTTTGTAGTACCATTTCAGCCTCGAGGGAAGAAGATGAGTGCGCAGTACATCATCACCGTGACTGAGTATTTAACCAGATGGGTAGAGGCCCAACCTGTTAAGTACTGTACAAGCATGACAAAAGAAAAATTTATCTTTGAGTACATGCTGACATGGTTAGGTTGTCCAAAAATTCTAATGAGTGATCGCGGTACACACTTTCTCAATGAGACGAATAGCATGATGATGGAGGAATTTTAGGTTTACCACTAGAAGAGCATGCCATATCACCCGCAGGCTAATGGAATGGTAGAAATGTTTAATAAGATACTAGAAAAGGCACTAACAAAGGTTTACAATGCTCAAATGAATGACTGGGATGTGCGCATACCCACGGTGCTATGGGCTTACAGGATGATTTGCAAGAAGTTGACTAGAAAAACGCCATTCAGACTGGTTTATGGCATAGAAGCTATGATGTCGATGGAGTACATTGTACCTAGTCTGTGCATAGTGGCATTGATAGGAATGGCAGACCGCGGAGCCCTAGAAGAGAGGCTCGTGCAGCTAACAGAACTTGAGAAGGATAGATGTCTAGTTGGATTTCATTAACAAGTTCAAAAGGAGCACCAAAACGCATGGGACAATCGGCACATCAAACTACGCACCTTCAAGGTAATGATCTAGTTTTTTTATATGACAACAAGTTGGATAAATTTCCAAGGAAACTTAGGATGCATTGGCTGGGGCCCTATGTCATCAAGGAGATTACTGACGGTGGAGCATTTTAGTTGGTAAAATTCAATGAAGAACCATTCCTAGGATGGGTGAATGGGAGTCGATTAAAGCCATACACCAGTGATCTGCCTATAAGACTACATGATGGAAGCACAGTCTTAGCGCTCCAGGCAGCTGGAAGGAGGCGCGGGACTATAAACTACATTGCCCTAGTTGGGGAGCTGCGCAATTGGGGAATTGGGGGGAATGAAGAAATGCCACAGTGTCAGTAGAAACACGTAGGGAGCTGTGTTATCTAAGAAGGGACCGCACAAGGCAGCCGGAAAGTGACCGTTATGGTCACTGTTCATGACTTCATAGTGGGAAAATGACCAAATGGAGAGGGGGAGGCAGCATTTAAGTTGGAATTTAAGGGCAAGATCTGTGAAAATCTGCCACCAATCCAACATTTATGAACGAATTTTTGGGGGAACGATCGGATTTGAATTTGAAAATGCCTATAAATTATAGGTTGTTGCCTAGCGAAAAACACTTGGCATTTTGAGGATTGAGGTATTAAGCTCTCAAGCATGTATGAACCCTAATATATTTGAAGCTCTGATAACGAGTTCAGTGTTTGAGAAATTGCTGATGGAGACACAGGAGTTTTTGTCTAGCATTATGTCACGGCCGCAGGAATCGTGAGTGCAAGAGAAGCAATGGCAGCTGAAGGAACTACCCTAGAGGTAGTAATGGCAGCTGAGGGAGCTGCCCCAGAGTTTGAAAGTGTTGAAGTACTGGCAAAAGTGCCTAAATCACCAAGGACACCTAGGCTGAGGCCTACGACAACCAAGGAGGGTCCAAAATCAAAGAAGGATAAGAAGAAAGCATAATGGCCACTACGCACATCACCCAGAAAGCACCCATAGACGGGAAAGCACACTGTGCAGGAGAAGGGCAAGGTGATTGACCTAGAGCCTGAAGTCAATCTGGAAGAAATCCATGTGGGTGCGGACGACATTGATATGGAGAGGGCAGAGGACATTGATGTGGAGGGGTCTGACCCCATTTCTAAACTACCCAAGTACATTGCTCCGTGCAAAGGCAAGACAAAGGTTCTGAAGGATATTAATGAAAGTAAGGTCACACTGCACACACTCTTAATACCGAACCAAATCGTCTTTGAAGGACTGCACCTGGGGCACATCCCCCTTTTAAAATATGAGGACTGGGATCTGGCTGATTTGGAATGCTTTCCCCATTTAGCGATGGATCAACTCATGGACCGCGACTTCTACAAAGACTCCGGTGTGACCATGCTAGAGCCAAGGAAGTGCGTAAAAGGGGTGGATAAGGTGGGTCTATTGAAAATGCTCTAGGTACCACATTACAACCGCACACCCATAACCATGGTAGTGATCAAGAAGTTATTGTGCTTGGTGCACGATGGATGTATGTGGCTAGAAGAGCTGATACCCATCACTAACATGCTAATCCATAGGATCACTCAACTACAACACTCAGGAGAAAATCTAGCCATGGCGTTTAGCAGAAAGACAGGTGAGCGTAACCTTGCTGAAGCAATGAAGGACAACTTCAAACTCGCTAAGAAGTCGCGCGCCTATGCCATCACAAGTATAACTGACCCCGTGATCAAAGTAGCAATGCAAATCTTGGTAGGAAAGATTATGCAGAAGTGTTGCACAGACGAAGTTCCCACACCAGTAGTAGCCTTAGCGGCCTAGTGTGCTAAGGACATACAATTTAACTCGGTGCACTACCTCTATGGGGAGTTCCTTCCAAACTACAGAGGGGCACAAGATCACAGCAAAACATTCCACTATGCATGGTTGCTGTTGTCCATAGTGTTGGTCGCATGCGAGTTACTAGAGGATAGCCAGTTTCCTCTAGTTGCACCTGACCTACCGGAAGTAGTGAAGTTCACTTCTCTATGGGATATGAAGTACCCTCAAAGGGTCAAGGACAACAAGATCTTTTGGATCTTGATAGAGATGAGTATCCATATGGCTATCAACTACAAACCGTGACTATCACCAACCATTTTTGATAAGTTACAAGAGTATTTGGAGTTCAAGGCCAACTTCCACCATGTCTCGATACACGTGCAAAAGGATCCTAAGAAGAATGTTATGACTTGCCATTTCTAGCCACAGACGATGCGATTACAGTGATCCTCAACCGCTAGCCAGCAGATTGGCACACTGCCTCAGACTTGACAGCTGGGTCTAGTAAGTTCACAGCGCAGTGGAAAAACAAAGACACTAAGTTGAATATGGAACAGTTAGCCACAAAGAGAAGAAAGGAGGGTGAGGACAAGGCCAAGGTGGACCATGCTACCATGAAGTAGACGGGAGAACAGGCAGAAGAAGAGGAGCAGGGCTTTGACAGGAGTTAGAAGTCACCTTCCTCAAAGACAGAGGAGATGGACTGGTAATTGGAATAGGGAGGAGCGAACCTAGAGACTACTCCATTATGCATTAAGTGCAATAGAGATCCAAAGAAGGTAGGACCGTGAAAGAAGTCTAAGGCCAGTAAGACTTCTCTCGGTTCAATCACCTTAATAGAAAGTGATTTGAATGATATCGGTGATATGGAAAGGGATGCCACAGTAGAACTACTACAATAGTTTGAACTACAGCAGGAGGAGGCCTTCGGTGCCATTCAGATGGGTCTGTAGGAATTGTAGATCCAAGTGTCACAGGTACAGACTAGCATGGGACGAAGTAGTGTGGCATCAACTAGTTTGGTGGCCAGCACATCGGAAGCCGTAGGGATGGTGTGCACAATGTATTCTGGGAAATAGTGCTACCAGAGGGAGTGCTAACCACAAAGACTGAAGCTGACAAGCCCATTGTTAGTGCCCTCAAAGGAGTTGGCCTCAATTTGGCGGCGCTTCCCAGTGAGGAGCTTCACATTTTTAGGATGGTGTGATCGTGGAACTTCAGGCCTGTGAACAGCATGTGTTACAGGCAATCAGTGAGGAGAAAGTCAACAATACTCAGATGGTTGTAGAAAGATATTCTGCTATTGTCCTCCTCAAAACCATCACATACAAAAGTGAGCGCATGACCAAGGTAGTGGCTGAGGCATGCAGGTCTATCCTAGAGCTGGACATTCCTGATGATGAGCTAGTAGATGTGAAGATTTGGAAACTCGATGTCAAAGTGCGCAATGCAAGAATAGAGTTGGAAAAGGTTTAGTTTGACCTGAACCTCAAGATTGCAGAATTGTAGTTGAAGTCCCAACTTTCAACTCCGTCAGAATTCAAAGACTAGCGCAAGACAGCTATGAAATATGTTGTGGCAACAATGGATAGTGCAGTAAAGGATTGTACTGTGCTCTTCGAGCAGTCACTCGAAGTAGTCACCAGCCTGCAAGAGGACCCCAATGTACAAAGGCTGGAAATGGAGACACGGGAGCTATAGCAGTGATATGAAAAAGTTAAAGCGACGGTGCGCACCGTCGCCATCACACAAAGGTTAGAAAAGCTCCAAGAGTCAAAGATGCTAAAAGAGTAGGTGGACGTAGCTCAACACAAGGAAGCAGTGTTGAAGGCTAACTTGAAGCCTTAGCTGGACAAGGCATATTTGATCATGGCCACTGTTGAAGGTAAGCTGGCTAGTCTATAGGTGACTCAGCAGAAGATGCAGTCAGATAGTGTAGGGCTAGCGACGGAGTAGCTGGTCGAGGAGATGAAGTAGGTAGCAACACAGTGCATTGTCGAAGTTGCAGTAGTCCAAGTGGAGTTGGGAGGTATTCGCGCCAAGATCTCTGTGCCAGTCAAGTGACTTGAGAGCGAGTCACCATGTTTGTGTTGGGGGCCTATTGGGAATGGGTCCCTTGGAGTTAATTTTGGGGTTAAAAGCCCAAGTTTTGAGGCAGAAACACTGAATTTTGTATAAAGAAATGTAAAGTCTTTGCATTTTGTGGTCGTGGAGCGTGAAGGTATCAAGAGTCAAAAAGGGTTTCCACCCTTAGTTTAGATAGGTTGTGTTGTTGAGATTTTCTGTTTTATCTAATTTAGCAAAAATTTCATGTAGGTGACAACAATAGGATTTGTTGCTATATTAGCTCCAATATTCTTGAGGAGGAGTTAATGCATCCTATATTTGTTTTGAGAGAATTTATGATTCAGTTTTCTACTCTAGCTATAAGAAATGTAAGCCCGTAGAGGATATGTGTGTAGAAAATAGGGTGAGCTGAGAGTATGTGTGAAGAATTAAATTGTTGTAATCTCCTTTTGAATAATAACATTGCAATGCCTCTATTTGGTGGATGTAGCACAGATTGGTTGGGTGAACCACGTTAAATCGTCGTGTTATTTTTTTATCATTTTTGTATGTGTTGTGTATGCCTTTTACATTTCCGTTGCGCATTGTTTGCTCCAACAGTTGGTATCAGAACATGTTGTGGAGCTGGTATGTGTGACAGAGATGCTGCAGAAGGAGGAAGGTCGAGCTTTTTGGTTGGCGCGGTATTGGTAAGAACAGTCACGCCAATTTTGAACTAAAGAAGGGCTAGCGAGGTCTATTCAGTAACAGTCGCGCCCATTGGCGCGGAAGATTCAGAAATAGTCGCACCAACGCGCCAGAAAGGGCTATTGGCACGGAAACAAAAGGGTTAATTGCGCCAATTTCATGCCTCGCGTGGACTTTGTTTCAGGTGCGAATCTTCCACCGTCGAGGAGCGCTAGGCATTTTTCCCTCTGGTAAAACCGCAATTTTTTGTTTTTTGAAATTATAATGACATGGTATGGCAAAGGCATTTGTTAAATAAGAACTTCATTTATTAAAAGTTGGAATTGGAGATTTTTTTTTTTTTTTTTGTTACAACATGGAAAAAACTCGAAGTGCTCATTTTGAGATCGAGAAGTTCAATGGCAAAAGCAACTTCGAGATCTGGAAAGTGAAGATGCATGATCTACTTGTGAAACAAGGCATGGCGAAGGTGTTGTTGGGAAAATCCAAACAGCCTTACACCATGACAGATGATGAATGGGGCGAATTGGATGGAAGACCATTGAGCGGTATTCGACTATGTTTGGTGGATGATGTTTTGTTTAACATCGTGTCAGAGAAAACTGCCGCTGGTTTGTGGACAAAGCTTGAGAAGCTATACATGACAAAATCCTTAACCAATAGGATTCTTCTGAAGCGACAATTGTACAGTTTGCGCATGAAGGAAGGTACGGCTATTACTGATTATTTGAATATCTTTAATACTGTCCTGGCGCAATTAGAAATTATAGAAGTAACATTTGAATCAGAAGATAAAGCTATAACTTTATTATGCTCATTGCCTGAGTCATGGGATCATTTTGTTACTTCTGTAAGTCTTAGTATATCAGAAACCCTTCAATTTGATGATGTTGTTGGAGCTTTGTTGTCCGAAGAGACAAGGAAGAGGTCAAATTTAGAAACCTCTACATCAGAAGCAATGATGGTCAGAGGTCGTTCTAAAGAAAGACACTTCAGTAAGCACAACGACTCGCATTCAAAATCGAAAGGGAAGAAGAGTAAGGTAAAGTGCTAGTTTTGTGGCAAATCGGGACATTTGAAGAAGGACTGTTGGAAGAGAAAGCAAACATCCAAAGAAGACTCTTCAACAAAGATGAAAGAAGCAAACACGACAGATACAGGTTCGACATCCAAGACAGGTATGAGTGATGAAGTGTTATCAGTTGATTTGTCTAATCATGATCAACATTGGTTGTTAGATTCTGGTGCATCAAATCACATGTGCATTCATAGAGAATGGTTTAAAACTTATAAACCAATCAATGATGGAGTAGTTTACATGGGAAATGATGTCACATGTAACATTGTGGGAATTGGAAGCATCCAGCTTAAAATGTTTGATGGGACAAATAAAATTCTAACTGATGTAAGACATGTACCTGAACTAAGGAAAAATCTCATTTCACTAGGAGTACTAGACACTAATGGATATAAAACTTTTATTCAAGGTGGAGTAATGAAAGTTTATAAAGGAATTTTACTAGTAATGAAAGCAAAGAAGGTTGGAAATCTTTTTCAGTTAGAAGGAAGAACAGAGTCAGATCATGTTTCTACAGTGTCTGAAAATGACAGTAATTTTATTCGTTTATGGCATCAAAGGTTGGGACATATGAGCGAAAGAGGTTTAAAGATTTTATCTGATCGTAAGTTACTTCCTAATTTAAAGTTTGATAAGTTAGATTTCTACGAACATTGTCTGTTTGGGAAACAAAGCAAGCAGAAGTTTAAAACTGGAAAACATACTAGTAAGGGAATCCTTGATTATATCCATTCTGATGTTTGGGGTCCATCTCCTACAACCTCATATGGAGGATCATCATATTTTGTATCTTTGATTGATGATTTCTCTAGAAAGGTGTGGGTCTACATGTTAAAGAAGAAGAAGTATGATGTGTTTACAGTTTTCAAACAGTTTAGAGCATTAGTTGAAAACATCACTAGAAGAACCATTAAATGTTTAAGAACTGACAATGGTGGTGAGTTTACTTCAAAGGAATTTGATAATTATTGCAAGGACGCTGGGATCGAAAGACATAAAACCACTATATATACTCCTTAGCAAAATGGAGTTGGTGAATGCATGAACAGGACTCTTTTAGAGAGAGCAAGAAGTATGCTGAGTAACGCCAATTTGCAGAAGGAATTATGGACAGAAGCGGTTTCTACAGCTTTCTATTTGGTAAATTGATCACCATCAACTGCAATAGGATGAAAAATTCCTCAAGAGGTATGGAAAGGTCATCCTTGTGATTATTCTAAACTAAAAATTTTTGGTTGTGATGCATATGCTCTAGTTCCAAAACATCAACGTTCTAAATTAGATCCTAAATCAAAAAGATATATCTTTGTTGGATATGTTGATGGGACTAAGGGATATAGATTATGGGATCCTACTACTCACAAGATCATCATTAACAGAGATGTTAAATTTAATGAATCCTCACTTGAAAATCTAGATGTAGATGATAAATTGAAACAAGATAATGTATCTAAGCTTCAACACATTCAGTTTGAAACCAGTTCAAATACTGATGATAGTCAAGATGAACATGGTTCAGATGTGAGTCATGAACAAGTTTCAGATGCAGATCATGAACAAGATTCAGATGTAGATCATGAACATGTTTCAGATGCAGATCATGAAGAAGTTCCTACAGATAATAATCAGCAAATTGTGGAAGTACCAGAAACATCTTTAAGGAGGTCCACGAGAATCAAACGTCCTCCTAAAAGGTATGATGATTATGTTACTTCAGTTGCTTTAACCGCTAACGATGATGAACCTTTGTGCTATCAGGAAGCTGTAGAAGGTTCTAAAAGTGGAAAGTGGAAAGAAGCTATGAAGAACGAGATGATGGCATTAGACAAGAATGGCACATGGGATCTGGTAGAACTACCTAAAGACAGAAAAACTGTGGGATGTAAATGGGTTTACAAATTGAAAAGGGTTGTTGATGATACTGAGGATAGGTACAAAGCAAGGCTGGTTGCAAAAGGTTTTTCTTAGAAAGCAAGCATTGATTTTCATGAGATATTTTCACCAGTTGTAAAAATTGTTTCAATTTGAATTGTATTAGCATTAGTTGCTTTACTTGATTTAGAATTACAGCAACTAGATGTTAAAACTACATTTTTACATGGAGATTTAGATGAGGAGAATTACATGGAACAACCGGAAGGGTTTGTTCAAAATCGCAACAAGAAATTTGTCTGTAGGCTCAAGAAATCATTGGATGGTCTGAAGTATTCACCTCGACAATGGTACAAGAAATTTGATTCTTTCATGTTGAGTCAAAATTATATAAGAAGTGAATATGATCATTGTGTTTACTTTAAGAAATTAAGTAATGGCATGTTCATTATCTTAGTGTTGTATGTTGACGATATGCTTTTAGCAAGCAAAAGCATAATAGAGATCAATAGGTTAAAGGCTCAAATGGCTAGGACATTTGATATGAAAGATCTAAGAGCAGCAAGACAAATTTTGGGCATGGAGATTTTCAGAGACAGGAGCAATGGTAAGCTATGGCTATCACAACAGAAGTATATTGAGAAAATACTCTTGAGGTTTGGTATGAACAATGTGAATCCTGTTTCAATCCCTTTAGCTTCCCATTTTAAGCTTTCTTCTAGTTTATGTCCTAATACAAATGAAGAAAAGGAATATATGTCTCGAATTCCATATGCCAATGTAGTAGGTTGTTTAATGTATGCGGTGGTTTGTACTCGACCGGATATTTCACATGCAGTTGGAGTTGTCAGCAGGTATATGGAAAATCCAGGAAAATAACACTGGTTAGCAGTGAAATGGGTGCTTCGGTATTTGAGAGGCACAAGTGATTATTGTATCACTTATAATAGGAGTAGTGAATTTTTTTGCAGATATGTTGATTCTGATTTTGCAGGTGATTTGGATAAGAGAAGGTCAACTTTAGGATATGTCTTTACTCTTGTAGGTGGAGCTATTAGCTGGATGTCAAAGCTACAGAACATTGTTGCTTTATCCACTACTGAAGCAGAATACATAACTGCTTCACATGCTTGCAAAGAAGCAGTTTGGTTGAAAAGTTTGTTTGGTGAGTTTGGTAGGTTGCAGGACAACATCAAGTTATTTTGTGATAGTCAAAGTGCAATTCATTTGGCTAAGAATTGGGCCTATCATAGTAAATCAAAGCATATACCTATCAAGTACCATTTTGTAAGACAGGTTATTACTGAAAGCGGAGTCTCTCTTGAAAAAGTTCATATGAAGGAAAGCTGCGTAGACATGTTCATGAAACCAGTTTTGTTAGAGAAGCTACGTTGGTATCTAGCTTCTCTTGGCTTGCAGAAAAGATAAAATAATAAATGAACAGGGTATCAAGCTAATTGTTGTCAAGGTGGAGATTGTTGAGATTTTCTGTTTTATTTAATTTGGCAAAAATCTCATGTAGGTGACAACAATAGGATTTGTTGCTATATTAGCTCCATTATTTTTGAGGAGGAGTTAATGCATCCTATATTTGTTGTGAGAGAATTTATTATTCAGTTTTCTACTCCATCTATAAGAAATGTAAGCCCGTAGAGGATATGTGTGTAGAAAATAGGGTGAGCTGAGAGTATGTGTGAAGAATTAAATTGTTGTAATCTCCTGTTGAATAATAAGATTGCCGATGCCTCTGTTTGGTGGATGTAGCCCAGATTGGTTGGGTGAACCACGTTAAATCTTTGTGTTATTTTTTTATGATTTTTGTATGTGCTGTGTATGCCTTTTACATTTCCGTTGCACATTGTTTTCTCCAACATGTGTCAGCTTGATGAGATCTGCCCTCAGTCTGTGGACCATGGTATTTTATAAAAAGGAGGTCTTAGAGGATTCTAAGATAGTTCAGTTCAGAATGGGAAGTAATAGTTGGAGTCATTGATGAGTACGTGAAGAAATAAGAGCGAAATTCTTAGCGTAGGAAAGAGGCTATAAGTGCGCAGAGGCCTAGGGTAGAAGTCCACAGCTGAGTGCGCAGACCCCTGCAACTGTGTTTGTGGGGTAGTTAGAGTCTGTACTGGAAATCTGTGTCATCAATAAAGAGAAGTATTCTAAAATCACTATGTATTTTACTTCTATCAATTGCATGTGATTATGTTATGTTAAGCACTGGGTTTATGTTTTATTACTAATTTAATGCGTGAATCTATATATTTTCCTCTGTTATATGAATGCAAGTAGAGATATATGTTTACACAAAGATAATCTTACTTGCATGGTAGTGTTGGCGAACACTTAAGATAGTTCAGGAAACTATATAGAAAAGTAGTTACAGAGGCACGTAAGTGCCTAAATCGCTTGTTAGGCTTACACGAACAACGATTGCAGACCTTCACAGAGGTTCTGAAAGACTAATAAAGAAGTACTTCAATAAGCCGTAAAGGCTTATCGATCTGTGTGAAGGGAGAGCTAAAGTGTAAAATTGACATCACAACCATCTCAAGGTGTGGAAACTTGGTTCCTACATCCCCCCATACTGCTTCGGGTGAGACTTCAATTCGCACTCTGTGGGCTGATGCCGAAAGGGCCAATAGTGTAGGGATTTTCTTGGCTGACTAACGTTGAACCTGGGTCAGGGCCCATCAAGCCAACAGATGGCATTTGTAGAGTTGAAACATTGCCTTTGCTCTGCACCAGTTCTCACATTACTAGACTTGCAACAACCATTTGAGATCAGGACAAATCCCTCTGACTATGATATTGGGGTAGTCCTTAGTCAATAAGGGTATCAAGTGGCATATCATAGTGAGACACTTTTAGACACAATCCGAAAGTATACTACTTATGAAATAGAGATGCATTCCATTGTGCAGGCCTGCTGACAATGGAACCATTACATTTTAGGGAAGGAAATGGTCATCCACACAAACCAGTGAACCCTGTAGTTCATATAGACACAAGGGAAGTTGCAGAATGATCTCCATCAGAAGTGGTCCACATACCTCCAACATTTCCATTTAAATATCAAGTATAAGAAGGGAAGCACCAATAATGTTCCAAACTACCTCAACTGACCACCGATCATGATGTTAATCACTGTGCTCAACTCTTGTGGACATGAGACTTCTAATTGGCTACTTCTTTACAAAAGAGATGCATAATTCAGCCACACATACCAGACGCTCTTGGAGGGTTAGAAAGTTCCAGATTTTCACCTCCAGGATGTCATGTTATGCCACTCAGGACACATTTGTGTTCCTTCAAGCGATCATGCCAAGATGATTTGGGAAGCACACTACAATCGGGTCATTGGGCATTTTGAGGTTGTGAAAATGGTGGAGGTATTGCAGAAGTATTTCTATTGTATAACTCGACTAGCCACAACCCTTTTTAGGTGGGCTTGGGATTCCAACCACTATGTCCCATTGATGTGGCCATACCATTTGTAGCTATTGAGGCATTTGTAACTACTGAGGCGTATTCGTCTCATGTCCAATCCAAAATCGATAAGGCAAATAACTTCATTCAACACATCCAACATATTTTCCAGTAGGTCCATGACATTCTGGAGGAATCAAATGCCAAGTACAAGTAGTGACATGATCAACATCCGGTGCCACACAAGTTATAGGTGGGCAATAAATTCTGGTTGTGTTTGCAAAAGAAACACCTTATGGGAGCTTATCATAAACTCAGACCACTGTGATATTGTCCTTACATAATTACCAAGGATGTGGGAGACAATAAATTTGAGCTCATCATTTCCTCATTCCTTGGTCTGCACCCATTGTTCAATGTGGACTGCATTTGACCACACTTCCCACCATGGCTAGAAACATCACACATTGCAAAACAACGAACACCTACAGAGTTAAATCCAAATTGCATGAAACAAGCCACAACTGATCAAATCATGGACATGTAGATCAAGAACACTCGACCACAAAGGATCCAACTATATCGAGTTGTCAAAGTAGTCTAACTCCTTCACCAAGGCAAGTGGCTCACCAGGGACCAAGTTCAGCAGAAGTTTCCTCATCTCATGGAGGAACTCAACGCAATGTGGACCATTGCTTCCTAAGATGGGAGGAATGATGCAGGTGGATATTGGTGGCCACCTGCCTATTCCACTTTGACCCCCACCATTGTTTCTTTCATTTTTTTCAGTTTCCTTATTTGTACCACAATTTACTATTTTTGGTAGTTTTTCGGATCCTAAACTTTCGAAGCCATTTTGAGGCCCTAAATCACGTTGTTTGGGAAAAATGGGACCAAAATTAGTGGCTATTGGCTAATTCTAGTCATTCAAAAGTTGTAGTCCTCAGATAGATCTTTCTAATGAGCTATTGTATGCGTAAAACGGAGATTGTAAGCCAAAGTTACGACCCCACGAAGTTGATGTACTAATTTACCCAAATGGGACCCATAATTTAGCACTTCATCTCCTAGGGTTAGGTTTTTGGATGTTTAAGGTATTCCATTGTTTCTCAATAATAAATATACCTTTGAGCCTCACTGTAACACAGTTCATAGGCATGTATCCGCCACATCTCTTCTCAGAGATAAGCTACCATTGCCCAAGCTAGTCTTATTTCCATTTTGTTTGTAAGCGTATTTCAATATTTGACATTAATGAAATGAAGTGTTATTTCTACTACATCTTTGTATTTATGGTTATATCTATAATTTGTTGCATTCCTATTTAAATTTCGATCAGAACATGTTGAGAGATGGGTTGTTGAACGTAAATTTGATGGGTAGATGGAATAGGTTGAGAGGCTAAAGATGAAGCCACAAATGAACTAGGTTGGATGGTAAAAGTAGGTTGTTAGACATTAGCAGCCAATCCTGAATAGGGAGGACTCATTTTAGGCTGAGAACTAACTTGAGGAGATGGAAATGAACCTACAAGAGGTTTCCCCCCACCCAAAAGAGGAGGATAATATGGAGGAAACTAATGCCCAAGAGGAGGGTTCGCAATAGGAGATGGATTGGACTGTTGTAAATAAACATGTCCACTAAGATCAGGGTTGGTCTGCTACTGAACCATAGGTTTATATGGTGAGATAGGAGTAGTCTGTGCAGCTCTCATTAATGAATTTCCAAATAAAATTACAGATGTAGATGTCATGGTAGGGGTCCATGGACTGGATGTTGCACTAGAGAAGGTATCAGACAAGGATTGATAACCAAGTAGGATAGATAGGCCACCATATAAATGTGCCTCTGGTCTCATTACAAACATGGATTAGGTTGCAACTTGGATTGTATTAGCCATAGTAGTAGATACAGGCTGGGAAACCATGGCAGACTCAGTCATGGTTAATCCCAAAGACGATTTCTAAGGGAAACTCAAAGGTGAGTTGAAAGGAAAAGAATTAAATAAAGGAGTTTGAAATGGAGTATGAGGAGAATAAGAAGGATGGTACTCATAAAAATGAGCCCCTAATTGAATGGGAGAAGATCATTGAGGCTCTTCATGTGGAATCTCTTTGACACTCACAAGAACAGGTGGAAAGGGTTCACCATCGGGTCCAAGATATATAGTTTGGGGTTGTGTCTGAGACAGAGGAAGAGAATGAGAAGTTCCTGAAGTAATAGGAGTAGATGGATGAGGTACCTTAGTTGTATAACCTTAGTTTGAGTTGTCTCTAACTCAAGAAAATCAGGTTCAATAACCTCATGTAAAGATATTGCAGGTGCTTTGGCTTCGACTATGTCAAAGTCACTATCCAATGTAGAGGTAATCTTGGGCCCCATACTCACAGGAAAGGATGATTTTGGTGGATCTATCTCATATGGAGAAATAGAAGTAATAGCTCATGAAGTACTGGATTTGGTAGTCTGCATTTTCTTATGCTTCTAATGATGGCGAGGAGTTTCCTTTGGTGGAAGAGGAGGATTATTTTGCATTCTACATGAATGACGAGGTAAATGGTTTTGTTCTACCAAGTTGGATTAATAAATTTTAACAATTAACAAAAAAAAAAAATCAAAGAGGGTAAACTAGGCATAAAGGTCTACCAAGCAACTATAAACTACAATATACAACCTTGGAGAAGCAAGTATTTACGCACAGGAAGGAAATCTCCTTTAATGTTGTGTTCAGTGTATCACAGTGTACAAGGTAGTCGACTCAATTACCTATGGCAAGGAAAGAAACCTATGGTGAACTTACAAATATACTCGACAATACATGGAAGTGTAGTCCTTATTAGTGTTATCTAATGTCTAAGCATACGATGAGAGTGTTCCCATATACTTTTCATGAGTGGAATGCCATCCAATATACCTAGTGGTACATAGAGAATGATCTAATACACTTATGTACATGGAATGGGATATCACCCCCGGAATGAAACATTGAAAAAAATGAAAGTTCCTATGTTTATAAATGCTAGAACACATCTCTAGCCTAGACCTCTAGATGTTTGCATTAATGTTACAAATTACCCTTAGGTTGATTTAGTAAATTTTAAAGTTTATATTGAGTTAAGTTTCAGTTTTCAAGGCTCACCACGAATTTCACTTGAATGTCCTAAAACGAAAGATAGCATGATAAAATGAAGCTTTTCATTTGAATGAAAATATATATATGGGAGGGAAGAGAAAAAGAATATGCAGCATACAAGATGCAACAAACAATATTTTTAGGAAATTCCCCTAATGCAACTGTTTCTAACTACAATTTTCACTCACAAAACCCTAGATGCAATGCATGATGCATAAGACTTTTCTTTTCAATTCCACTTAATTTTCCAATGAAAATTAAGATATTCACCTAATCACTAATAAAAAAAACACTTTTCAAAATGATGACTGAAACACCAATTCCTTCAAGTAACCAAATGATCAAGCAATCAGTTTTCTAATGACCTAATGACAATACAAAAGTAAAATCTAAAAAAATTCTTATCAAAGGCACTCAAAACTAGAAGAAAACAAGTTGAAGGCTTCTGGGAGAGCTAAACACACTCAGGGACACAAGGAGTACCAGCCAGAATCAACTTAATTAGAGAGCACAACATGAAAAGGCAATTTTTTTCGTGAAACAGGGGTCAGAGGCTACCAGTGCTCTGCAATGAAGGTAGAGAGAAGGCCAGGGCACTCTGCAACGCACTGTTAGTAAACCACGGGGTACACTAATCAAGGAAAAGGGATTTTCCAACACACAAAAAACAAATGCAGCTGAATGAAACATCTTCCTAAGGTCCATTCAGACTGAGTGATACACTTGAGGTCTATTCAAGAGGTTTAACAAGGGAAAAATTAAATGAAACCACTAAGGAAATAAATTGATCCCCAGTATGGAAATATGCTTACTTGTGATCTACCGCTAGCTCTTCTCTCTTATTGGCTTGTAAGCTCCACTTGTAACTTTGATCGCTATAATTGGAACCTACATAAACAAATAAAACAAGCCAAAGATCTACAACACCTATGTAGCATTATGCAATCATTCTATTGATTGGATAATCATAGCATTGAAACACATGTATATAAACATAATGTAACACATGTAAGAAAATGATATACTCTTTGTATTAATATGAAAGGGAGACAATTTAGAACCAAAAGTGGACTTTGATATTTTAGAGATCCTTCCAAGTTGACTTATCCTTCCTTGCAACAATGTACACCTCAAATCCACCTTAATGCATGGGAATGATAACTCCCTTATGAAGCAGCAACATAAGGGTATGATTAGTCTCCAAAAGCCAACCTGTGGCTTGGTAGTTTAGGAATTCTTATCAATTTACCAATGTAGGCTTGAGATCCACTCTTGATGGGAGCATGATCTCAAGGGATAAGAGGTGAAAACTCCAAGGTAGGGAAGATAGAATTCAAAGTTATTATCCAAGGTAAATGGTTGTAACAACTCCTAGAATATTCTAAAAGAGGAAGCTTTAGAATTCATTTTATTTTTCCTAAATTTCTAGAACCAATGCACCCTAGCAAGGGCCAACTTGCTCTGATCAGAGTAGATGCATAACTGAGAAACATGTTGTTGAACGCAGGTCCCTAAAGGGCCAGGGTGTGTTGGTCCCTAAAAGCACTATAATGAAGCAATCAAGGTTAGAAACTCATGGATTTTGGAGAGTCATGCTTAGGTATTTGTGTAGGGATGATGACAAGGTGTTCATGGATGTTGATTGATCCAGTTTGTAGGCATATTGACCAAATGTGACAAAATGGCCTATAAAAGGCTCTTCATGATGGTTCATCTTTTGTTTATTCTTTAGAAGTGCTCTCATGTAGCCTCTCCTTGATGACCTCCCTTGTATCTTCATCATAATTCTTGCATGTGTTTCATTTTCATCCTCCGAGAGCTAGAATGATATGAAGTATTCATTGTGATTTTTATCTTCAATCTTCCATCATAATTTAGTGTCCCTTCATCTTCTTGTTGGGTAGTCTCTTTGTCTCTTTAGCTTCACAAGTATGTTCCTGCATGATCTCCTTGGCATCATTCTTGACAATCATCCTGTCATGTCAATACATAGTACCTACAAATGAAATTCACTCATGACAAGACAACATCAATATGGAAATCTCCTAGTCTAACTTCTTCATGCAATTCACTAATTGAATCCATGACATAGTTTAGGACAAACAAGAAGGCTAAGGGATTGCTTAGTGCATAGTTCCAAGGAGTAGTGACGAATATCTAGTCACTGTGATTGCACAATGTGCAATGGCCTAGGGACTAGAAGACAAAACTATGCATTTGAAGGAGACATTCATGTAGTGAGGCAAGCTTACTCATTGTGATTATGCAATGTACATTTTAGGAAAGATTGAGCCAAGTGATTGCATAGTTGCACTGGTCAAGGAGACAATGAGGCCTCACTGTTGACTTAGACTGTGCAATGCGTAGTGGAAGACTGACACAAAGAGAGAATTTCATAGTTTTAGGGACGAGAGGGAGAGACTGAGCATTGTGATTGTGCAATGTGCAGTCCGTTGAGGAAGTGATTAATGGGCCTCTAAATTAGACATATATTAAGGCCCATGCCTCTAAATTAAACATAAATTAAGGCCTATGACCATCCTTCAACACATTAAACCTCTCTTTTTGCATTAGATAATGTATTTTTAACTTTAATATATTCATTAGGAAGGTATATTAATAATTTCATATTTGTGCCTAATATTATTTATTTTTGTGGAATATTATGAGAATATTTAGTAGATTATGAATATTTCGAGGAGGAGATAATTAATGGACTTTCTTCCTACTACAAGAGGATCACTATTAAATAATAAACCAATAAGATATTACCAAATTATGGCATAGATTGTGGAACTCCAATGATTGAGAAAATCTAGGAATGTGTTCCCTGCCATTTAATGTAGATTCCTAGTATTGGGAACCGGATCCACTAATCATGGGATTTTGGTGACGAAATATTTCTCCATTCATGGGGAATGATTCCTAATCATTTTGTTTAAGTAGCAAGTCAAGTTTACCTCTAAATATTTTCATTAGTCTTCTTGTGGAGAGAACTTGTATTTTTGCATCTCCATTGTATTTTCTTGCAGGGTTGCAATTGTATGAATGAAAATAATGAAGATTGGTGTCATGTTCAGCTTCTAAATATTGTTCTCCTCCATATGTCACTAATTTTTCTTGGGATTGGCCATCCCAGGAGCCTCATATCCCTTTTGTATCATTTTATTTCCTTATTTTCACTTCTTATTCACATGCATCTCTTGTTTTATTTCTTTCTATTTCTACATTTAGTATAAATGATTTCTTGTTGTAGGATTGGGTTAAATGGTTGATGTAAGTTCTTTTGCAGGATAACAAGCATCATTTCATCCTTGGAAAATATTTGGAAGGTCATAGTAATCATTGAGATACTTAGATTATCTTTCTTATTCCCAAATCTAGATTTATGGAACTCCTTTGTGGCAAATAACAATAAATTTCTGCTATTTTTTAGAGCATGCTAACGAGCTTCAATCGAGTTGGTTCCACTTGAATCAGATCACAAAAATATTTTGGTTCATAACAAAAGCTACCCCATTGCATTTTCACTTGATTAGGTTAGGCATTTTATAGATTTACTAGCTCAATAGTTCTCGAATTTCTAGATTTTCGACTAGTAATTTTCTGCTATTTTTTAGCATGGATTAACAAAGGTTTTTTTTAGTGATTCCACTTGAAATGGAGACCTAAGACATCCTAGTCAACAACAAAAAAATTTCCCATCCAATTTGGATTTGATTTTCTTTGTAATTCTATGAATTATAATTTCGTATAGTAAATTTGTAATATCCTGTAGTAAAACAAGCGATCTTGTAGGAGAAATAGGGGATCCTGTAGGAGAACTAGTACATCCTATAGGAAATCCTGTAGCAGCCTGTTTTGAGCCTGAATTGATAAAAATCATCATTGATGTTTGGATTAGGCCCCTACTTGACCTCCAAGCCATTAAAATCATTGTAGCCCTCTTCCTCCATTCTTGTCTCCACTGCCAAAGAACAAGTGAAGATTAGCATTTGCATATATATATATATATATATATATATATATATATATATATATATATATATATATATATATATATATATATATATATATATATTATATTTACACATTCACATAGAAGTTAGTACTATCTAGATCATATTTCATGCTTATATTAGTTAAAATATCACATGTCACAAATAGGGTTAAAATACGGTTCTTTTGCAAGAAAAGTGTGCTAATAAGTAGATAGAGGATTTCATGTTACTTTACAAGCATTTTTAGATTTAGTCTTTCATTCCGGCAAATAGGAAGCATTCTTTTCTCTCATGATAGAAAAGGAAGGACACATTGTATGTTTCACATATAGTGCCGATACCCCTTAAGTTTGTACAAACCCCGAGTTGATAATTAAAAGTTGGCAGCCTTGGGAGTTGTAGCATTCTTGTTGTAATATCGAGGCTCATCACTTTTTAGTGTCATTGTCAAGGAGGTGTCAAAGTATGCATTGTTTTCTTCCCTAGTTGATTCCTTTCTTTTCACTTTTTGCAAAAACAAAATATTTGCATTAGGCATATTTAATTTCAAAAGCAGAAAACTGCATTGCATTATAGTTTCCATTCAATCATAAAAACAAAAACAAAATTTCTCTAACACCAACCCACCCCGCCATTTGATCACGTGGAGCAGTAAGAGCCACATCACCATTCACCTTTGTAGGTAGAAGAAGAAGATGGAAAATATTGTAGAATAAATGGATGGGGATGATGACAATGAGGAAGATCCTCTTGGTTTTCCCATTCAAGATACTAATATCAATGTGCACATGAAGAACATCCCTCCATCTTTTCTTCCAAAATTTCATGGTCTAAGGTCAGAGGATCCAGAAACCTTTCTCTTTGAATTTGAAATTGTTTGCAGATATTATGGTTACTTATTAAAAGCTCAAAAATTGAGATTGTTTCTGGCAACATTGAAGGATAGAGATCTTAAATGGTTCATGGGTTTAGTGACTAATTCAATAAGATCATGGAACAATATGCAAAAGATATTTCTAGAAAAATATAAAGATCATGATCTCAAAGAAGAAATCTTTAGAATGAATCAAAGAGAAGATGAGAGCCTTGAGGATCTAATAGAGAGGTTCATGTATAATGTTAAGAGGGAAAAACTACATCATTTAGGATCTGACATACTAAAAACCCTCTTACTTAAAACAATTAGGGATGAGTGGATTGATATTATTGATCTCATGAGTAGAGGTGATGTATACCATCTATCATTTGAAGAAATTTATGAAACATGCAAACACATATCAAGAGTAAGGGAAAGAGTAGGTAAATCAACATCAAGATCGGTAAGCTAAGATAAACTTGGAAATTTTCTTTATAACTTTAAAATGGAAATTCTTAGCAATCTAAGTGAAAAAGTATAAATGTTAAGAATGTAAGATGAAGAAAAAGAAGATGCTGATATTTGTGTCATCGATGCAAAATTAGATGATGTTAAATGTTTCTCCTCATTATCAAAGCTGAAGGAAGTTCACCAAGAGGACTGATGAGCCCTAGAAATGGGTAACTATATGGGCTCATTTTGCCTATTATTCTTATTTAATCCACCATTCTCCATATTTTTATGCATGCTTTTGAATATATTTATGTTAATTGAGTGAATGGGAATAGTCACTTTACCACAAAGTCTAATACGTGCTTATTGCAGATTTTTGGAGATTTTTGGAACAAGATCAGGCATTTATGAGCAGATTGGCAGCCAAATTCGAAGAAACAAGGCTAAGGATTTATAGGAGGGGTGTCTCCT
Organism: Pinus tabuliformis; assembly: GCA_031772625.1. Lineage (NCBI taxonomy): Eukaryota > Viridiplantae > Streptophyta > Pinopsida > Pinales > Pinaceae > Pinus > Pinus tabuliformis. The sequence goes on along the minus strand of CM062805.1, from coordinate 352,033,973 downwards.
GCACTAAATGACCCTTTCCTTGAGTTCTCCACCATCAGCTCGGAGTTCAACAACCCACCAAAAATGATTTCAAGGGGCAGCTGAGCAGGTCTAGTGAGGTGGCTGTTAACTGTAGTATTGGGCAGCCAAGCTCCTAAAGTTAAGGAGGACTATTGGGAATCCTCATTTGCATAAATAAGAAGGCTTCAAGCCTTATTAGTTTAGCCATTTGATAGTCTATTTTCGCACTTTAGTGAAACCCTGTAATCAACACACTTTTTAGCTTCTTCTTGCAGACAGTTTTTGTGATGTAACTATTATTTTTTTATCAATGAAGATGAATCCAGCTTTGAACCAGCTCTAAGCTTTCTTAGGAAGCTGTAGCTCTCGGGTTTGGGCCCAAACCAAGTGCCCAGTACCTCCTTGGTGTACTTTTATGTGTTTTTACTGCATTCATAGAATAATTTCTATTATATTGGTTAAATCTTGCTTTGTTACTTAGGTTGTTTTTGATGATTAAGATAGTTGTTCATGCTTCAGGTTGATTTGATAGTTTGATAATTGAGAAGATCCATGAAAAGGCTACCATGCAATCCTTGATCTTCTTTCTTCCTCCTTGGGACCATGAATTGAGACCAAGGCACACTTGCTGCCACAAAAACACTATTTTTTCCTTCCAATGCAATTGCTAGTGTTAGATTTTGAGTTGGAAAAGTCGATATCAGTTGTGTTTTCATGCTTAGTTTCCATAGCTTTCTTGCATGATTTCCTGTCCATAAACTTCTGTTCATCACGTTTCTGGTTTTTAAGTCAGATTAGGTCAAAATAGATAAATCTCTACTTTTTTAGTCTTTACTTGGATCAGTTTTGGAAAGTAGTGTGCAAAACACCTGTAAGACACTCCAACCTATCCTTCCTCCATCATAAAACCTGCTCCAGTCCCTTGCTAAAGATTTATTTCCCTCATTGACCACACTTTCCTAACTTGCCCTAAGTTCTACATTTTTGTGCAACATTGCTTTCTTCATCTTTGAACAAATCCAACCATCTTCATCACTCCTAAGCTTCATTTACCAGGTCATAAATCCCTTAGCATCACTATCCACCATTCATTTCCACTTTCCCACCTTTTTTCCACCATCAACCCTCTAAAAACCACTTTCGGCCTATTCCTGTAGGAACTTCGTATAGAATTTCCTGTAGATCCCCTACAATGTCCTGTAGAAGTTCACGCGAGCGATTTTTTGAGACCTGGGCATAGTGGAAATCTCCAAAAGGGTGATAGAGACCCCTTAGGTCCTCCCCACACCTTCCCAACCTCCTGCAAACACCCACTCCATTTCGTTTCACCAATAAACCTCTGCACAGTGAAAAATAGTTAAAACACGTATAATAATTCTGCATAAAATTGCTCAAAAATACAAAAAGATGATTTTTCCATATTTTCCTTCAGAAGAAGCTTAAACACATGCATTTTACCTTTTCAATACTCAATGGAATCCATTTTAGTAGCTCACATCTCTTTTCTTGCACAAGTAGGGTTAGTCGGTAAAACTAAGGTTTGCTATGGTTTGTGTTTCCTTTCAGCTTTCATCTTATTTCTGCAAGTAGACTAGCCTCTTTTGAGTTAGCTTTCATCCATCATAGTTAAAATCTTCTTCTAAGAACTCATAGAAGTTGTCTTAAGCTCCTAGCAAAATTGCGCCAGCTGATCAAGTGACAGCCTGCAATGAGAGCTAGCGCTTGTGCATATAGCACCGTCACTTCCAAGTTTGTTACGAACTACTGGGTTGATAAAAGTAAAGTAGGGAGTCCCAGGAGTTGCAACATCATTGCTGCAATACTAGAGCCCACCATCTTTTTGGTGCCGTTGCCAAGGAACCGTCAGAGTATTTTGTGATTACTGCTTTTCTTCTATTTTCTACTGCAACCTTCTGCTAAGTAGTTTATTTTAGCAAGAGTAGAGTAGTTGTTTCATTTCAATTCTGCAATTTCACTTCAGCAAGCGTAGATTAGATATTTCCTACTTTCCTTTCAATTCTACAATTTCAAATATGCTAAAGTAGATTAGACATTTCCTGCTTTCATTTCAATTCCGCAATTTCATTTTAGCAAGATAGATTAGTCCTTTCCTGCTTTCATTTCAATTCTGCAATCTCATTTCAACAAAATAGATTAGTCCTTTCCTGCTTTCATTTCAATTCTGCATTTTCATTTCAGCAAGGTAGATTTAAGTTAGTTGCAATTTATTGTTTAATCAATTTTAGTTTTGCAGGTACAATCAGAAAGAAGAAACAAAAATCACCCAAAAAAAAGATAGATTTCCTTTCATGCCTCGTAGGAACAGAGACAATTTAGGAAAATTCATACCCAACACCCCCACCACATCACTAAGTCACCCTTCTCTCTTCTTTGGTGGCAGTGATCCAGAAGAACATATAAGTGGACGTCTAAAGATATACGAAGATCCTATAACAGAAGAAGAGCAGGAAACCATTCCTCCTGAGACCATGGCTGAAAACAAAAATGCTAGAGGAAATGGGGAGAGAGTAGAAGGTGCCTTTCCCATCTAAGATACCAATGGGGACACAAAAATGAAAAAGATAAGTCCCTCAGCCTTAGATCACTTCCATGGATTGACTACTAAAGACCCTGATACCTTCTTGTTTGAGTTTGTTATCCTTTGTCGAACTTATGTCTATGCAGAGGACGAGCAAAAGTTGAAACTCTTTCCTTCTACCCTCAAGGATGCAGCACTCCGCTAGTTCATGGGGCTACCTGGAAACAGTATCACAACTTGGGCTCAGATGCAGCAAGCCTTTAACAACAAATACCAGGACTACTGTAGGTCAAAGGATACAAAAGAAGAAATCTTTTGAATGACCATGGGAAGTGATGAATCTCTAGAAGACTATGAATAGAGGTTTCAACTCAATTATAAAAGGGCCAAGTGCACACTTGACCCCGAATCTCTAAAGTTGGTTCTGCTCAGAGGAGTCCCTGAAGACCTTCTAAATATCATCCATTTGCTGGCCGGGGGAGACATCTACCAGCTACCTTATGATGACATAAAGAATGTGTTTAGAAACCATTCTAGGGCAGCTAGAAAGAGAGATAGGGGAAGTCAACTCTTAGCCAGTACCCCCTTATCTAGTTCATTCTTTAAAAACGAGTTTGCAAATCAGATGGAAGATTTCAAAAGTGAGATGTGACAGACCATTGCCATGCAAATGGATACCTTGTGAATCCAAAATAAGCAAGAGGAAGACGAGAGGGTTTTGGCCATCTTTTGTCCCAGATGCACCAGAAAGCATCCTAGGAATGAATGTCAATTGCACTCTGCAGAAGTGTGTTTTTTTTGTGAAGAGGACCATCCTACAAATCAGTGCCCTTCCTTGCCCGGATTTAAAGCTATGTACCAAGGGGCTGAAGGAGCCACTGAACCACTCTACTTCATGAACCAAAGGAGGCCACATGGACCCATACCTTACTAGCAGGGAATGCAAGGGACATCCCAGACTTATTACAACCCCAATCAAGCCACTTCCATGCCTTCTTGGGGCCCCTATGCTCATCCTTCCTGGTCCACACCCCCTCCTTGGTCGTATCCTCCTCAATACCATACTAAACCAACTACTCACTCGTTTCATCCTCATAGTCAGCCACAACCCCAGTGGAATGCACCTCATAAGGGGTGGAGGCCCCAATACACCTCTCCTCCCACTCTTTTTCCTCTGCCACCTACTCAACCACAACCATTACCTCCTGCTCCTCCAAGACAACCCCAGATACCTTCTCAAACAAACCTGAACCCCAATAACAGACAAGCCCAATAGGTATATACTGGAGAAACAACATGCCCTACCTATGTTGTGGAGATTTAGGAGATCAACCTATGATCTGGGAAGGTCTTCCCAGATAGCCAACCTCCTCCTAAGGAGGATGAGGAAAAGAAATAGGAAAGTGAACCCAAATCCATTCCACCCTTTCTTGAGAGATCAACTGGAACCATGCAACCAAACCCAGAAGAAGCTGAACTTTTGGGAGAACTTAAATAGTTGTGTGTGAAAATACCACTTCTCCAAGCCATTAAAGATGTACCAATCTACAACAAGTTGATAAAAGAGTAGTGTTTCAGGCACCCAGGTAGGTGCAAGAGAGATGCCCCAACTATCAATGTCATAGGACAACCGTCTGACCTGATGTTAGGACAGGTAATCTGTCCAAAATATCTAGACCCTAGGAGTCCTGTAGTCGATGTCCACATTAATGGCACCATAATCCCCCACACTTTGATTGATCTAGGGGTTGCCATTAACGTAACGACCAGGGACACTATGCTCAAACTCAACCTTCAGAGTTCCCTAAGAAAGACCTCAACAATACTGCAGTTGGCAGACCGCTCCACTATGACTCCTAAGGGGATTGTGGAAGATGTCATGGTCTCCATTGATTCCTTGGAGTACCCTGCTAACTTCTTGGTCCTTCAGCCAAAGGCAAAACTCACTAGGTATCCCCTCATTTTGGGAAGGCCTTGGTTAGCTACTATAGATGCTTACATCAGTTGTCGAGTTGGGAGCATGACCATCAAGAATGGGCATATGTCCAAATAGCTAGTCCTATATCCTCCTGCCCAACCTCTGCTAGAACATGACTTACCTCTCTCGTTGGAGGAGGAAGATGAGGATGAAGTCTACTCTGCACCATTGTGCACAATGGAAGCCACCAGGGGAGGTCCTCAAACCGAGGAAGATCTTATAGAGAATTTGATTCAAAATCCACCCCCCAGTGTGCTACGATTAGAAGAGTTGGTGGAAGAAACCTAAGCCAGTGCTTTAGTTGATCTCTATGTGGCTGATCTGACCTCTCTGAGTTAAGAATGTGGAAGTTGGCCCTGAAAGAACCTTGAAGATCAACTCATCCCTATCCCCCTATCAGGAAAAAGAGTTGTGTATCTTATTGAATAGCCATTTGGATGCTTTTGCTTGGAGCTATAAGGAAATGAAAGGAGTCCACCCTTCAGTCTGTACCCATCACATTTACATTAAAGAGGATTGTAAACCAGTCAGGAAGCCTCAAAGGAGGATGAATCTAGCCCTTAAGGACATTGTCAAAGAAAAACTGCAAAAGTTGTTGGATGCAGGATTCATCTACCCCATCTCTGACAGCAAATGGGTTTCTCCTTTGGTACTTGTGCCCAAGAAAAACGGGAAGTGGAGAATCTGTGTAGATTATCAAGAACTTAACAAAGCCACCAAGAAGGACCATTTCCCTTTGCCTTTCATAGATCAAGTGTTAGATGGCCTGGCAGGGAAGAAGATCTTTTCCTTCCTAGATGGGTTTAGCGGGTATAATCAGATCCAAATCAGCCTGGAAGACCAAGATAAGACCGCTTTCACTTGTCCATGGGGTACCTTTACCTACCAGGTCCTTCCCTTTGGGTTATGCAATGCTCCTGCCACTTTCCAGAGAGCAGTAGTGAGTATATTCGCTGAGCTGGTTCATGATTTAGTGGAAATCTATATGGATGACTTTACCCCTTATGGTTCTAACTTCCAAGAAGCTTTGACTAACCTGAGGAAAGTTTTAGCCAAGTGTATTAAAATGAACCTGTCCCTCAGTCCTGATAAATGTGAATTCTTAATGACTGAAGGGGCCGTGCTAGGTCATGCAATTTCTCAGCAAGGTTTACAGGTGGATCCCAACAAGATTGCTATCATCTAAAGGGTCCCGCATCCTCAAAAAGTAAGAGATGTTTGGAGTTTTCTAGGCTTAGAAGGATATTATAGAAGATTCATTAAAGATTTTAACAAGCTAGCTTCTCCATTGTTTGGTATTTTGGGAAAAGATGTTGAGTTCATATAGATTGACAACTGTTAAGAGGCTCTGGATGCTTTGAAAGGTAAGCTGATAACTGCCCCAATCTTGAGAGGTCCAAACTGGGCCCTACCTTTCCACATTCACACAGATGCCTCGAACAAAGCTATAGGAGCAGCCTTAGGACAAGCTGAAGAGAAGCTACTGTATGCCATATATTTTGTCAGTAAAAACCTGTCCAAGGCAGAGTTAAACTATACTGTAACCGAGAAAGAGCTCCTAGCTGTAGTCCATTCCCTAAAGAAGTTCAAACACTACATCACTGGTTATCAAACATTCGTGCATATTGATCATGTTGTAATTAGGTATTTGATGAATAAACCTGATGTAAATGCTCGTATCATTAGATGGTTACTTTTATTGCAGTAATTTGATTTGACCATTGTTGATAAGCTAGGTAAGGAAAATGTTGTTTCTGATTTTCTGTCTAGACTAGATTTGTCTATAGGTGAAGAAGGGATGGTGGATGATAAAATGCCAGATGAACACCTGTTTGCTATCTTGGTACTCTCTCCATGGTTTGCTGATATAGAAAATTATTTGGTTTCAGCACAATTTCCATCATACCTGTCCTCAAAAGACAAGAGCAAGATCATGAGGAAAAGTGCCCTGTTCACTTGGATTGGGGACAATCCTTCTAAGCTTGGCCGAGATCAAATTTTGAGGCAATGTGTCAAAGAGGGGGAAGTTTTTGACATCCTCCTAACCTATCATGATGCGCCCTGTGGGGGCCACTTTACAGCAAAGAGAACAGCCTTCAAAATTCTATAGGCAGGGTACTATTGGCCCACTCTTCATCAAGATGTCAGGAGATACATCAGCCCATGTGACAGATGTCAAAGGATGGGGAAACCTACTCCAAAGGATGAGATTCCCTTGCAGCCTCAAGTGACTTTCGAGCCATTTGAAAAGTGGGGCATGGACTTTGTGGGTCCTATCAACCCTCCTTCAAAACAGAAGTCCTATATCATTGTGTGCATGGATTACCTGACAAAGTGGGTGGAAACAAAGGCAATCAAAGCAGCAACAGAAGAAAAAGTAGCTGAGTTTTTGAAGGAAAATATCTTCTACAAGTTTGGCTACCCAAGAGAATTAGTCACAGATCAAGGAAGTCAGTTTACCTCTAACCTGATTGAAGACCTGCTCACTCATCACAAGATTAAGCACAGAACTTCCACCCCTTATCATCCACAAGCAAATGGACAAGTGGAAGTTAGTAACAGAGCTTTGGAAGGTATTTTGACTAAGGTAGTGAGCAGCAGTAGAAAAGATTGGGCAGATTGCTTGGTGGAGGCCACTTGGGCCTATAACACTACTTGGAAAACTATAACAGGTTTCACACCCTATTAGCTAGTCTATGGGAAGAAGGCTTTGTTGTCCATAGAACTTGAATATAACACATTTAGGTTGGTAGCTCAGCTGGACCTAGATCTTAGCCATGCATAGCAGGAAAGATTACTTCAGCTGAATGGATTAGATGAGTAGAGAATGCAAGCCCTTCTCCACTCAGAGGTAATCCAACTTCAAAGAAAGATATGGCATGATCGGCACCTCAAAGAAAAACAATTTCAGCCAAGAGATTGGGCACTGCTATATGATTCAAGATACAAGGATTTCAAGGGCAAGCTGAGGACAAGATGACTGGGACCATATACAGTGGAAACATGCAATGATAATGGTTCAGTCCTTATTCGAACCATTGATGAAGAAGCCATCCCCATGCTCGTCAATGGGCATAGATTGAAGATCTACAGGAAGCCCCTTTCCAAGAAGGAGTTCATTGAGACTCTTGGTAAATCAGTATTAGTAGTGGAGCAGGTCCCTGTCTCCACTCCACCAACACCATGAGCAAAACAAAAAAAAAAAAAGGAAAAGAAAAAAATAGAAAAAACATAGAAAAAGAAAAAGGAATAAAAGATCCTTGGGTGAAAACCTCTTGGACGTGCCCAGGGTAGATAGTGAGGGTGAAAACCTCCTGGAGGTGCCCCAGCTGTCTCAGACTAAAAAAAAAAAAAAAAAAGAAAGAGAAGGAAAAAAGAGAAAATAAACCTAATTTCTTTTGAATAAATTGCAGGTTGCAGGAAGGTCATTGCAGGTTTTAGGAGGATCGCACAAGACAAAGACCGAGGATATGACCAGGTTGCATGCATCCCTCACAGTCCATTCCTCCATCACCGTTACCCTTCCCCAAGATTTGGTTTCATTTGGTCTGAAATTTCACATCCTATAGGAAACTCTGTATCTTCTACAGGAGGATCCTGTTGAAATTACAGAAAAGCCAAAATCGATCTCAGAAGAGGACCCGAGGATTGGAAATCTATCTATGAGGCCTATGAACCTCCCTACCTCCATCCATCACACTATGTCAACTTTTCCATCTCTGTACACCTTCATTACACTCATTTTTATGTCCCTGCACAATCACACACAGGAATTCTATTTCCTTCATGCTGCAAACAAAAAAAATTAATGACAATTCAAAGAAGCAGCCTTTTCGCTCACCCTACCTGATACCGTCCATCTATGATTCCTTGTTAGTCGAGACCTCTGTCAGCATTTGTATCCCTCCTCAGATATTAGCTTGAATTTTAGAAGGAGAAGCAGCTATAGGAAATCCTATAGGATTCCTGTAGCAGCTGATCCCTCTGAAACACATACTCTAGAGACAGGGTCAGCAAAGTATGACATATGAAACATGCAAGGAGCTCTGTTGAATGTGTGAACATTAGAAAAAGCCCAAGGTTGAGCATGCAGAGTGCAAGCAGCAACAGCAATGAAGAAATGGGTTCCAAAATCCGAAATATGCATAACACAGCCGCGACTGAGAAGGTAAGTGCCTAAACCTATTCCTCAATTACATGAATCATATTTCAAGCCTGCGTGACTATGGGAATGGTTCAGATTGAATGGAATTGGTGGCCAGTTAACTAGCCACCCTCGTTCAGTTACAGATCCTTATGGAATTCAAACAAGCCCCGTCAAATTCAAAACTGTCGATCAGATACATAGCCAATACTTGTGGTATGTCCATTCAGGAAGAAACATTCGGGACTAGTAGTGGTGGCTGTGGATAACAGGAGTAAAGCAGGTGATGGCAGTGAGACGGTATGTAGAAACATTATGACCGTGACGTAGGACCAATGGTCCGAATGGGGATAACGTACTCATCTGGCCACCTCATCTCCTCACCACAAATCATGCCAGCAGTTAAAAGACAGCTCAGTTGCAACATTCACCACCCTTTGTTCATTTTGCATTCACGATGTTCTCGACTGGAGTATGCACCTACCACTTCCAGAGCAGCTAACCAGTCATCCTCCGGCAGTTTTTTGCCTGTTTTTTAAAAAATCTCCTGCCTATCAGGCTCTATAGGAGCACAGTTTCATTCTACAAGAGTCGGGTGATTTCTACAGGAAGGTTTCTACAGGAAAGGTAGAGAACAACTTTGCAGAAAAAAAACTCGGGATTTTCGTTGAAATTCAAGCTCAAAAGGAGGTAGGCTTGGGAAAAATTCTCTGTGCATGATTTTTTGAGTAAGGTGGTGAATTAAACATGGCATTAGATTGAAAAAAGAGAGTGAAAGTCTGCCTATGCATTAAAAAAAGTGAAAGTCTACCTACATATTTCCCTGAGTCTACACAGTTTTTTTTCTCTGCATCCAAAATCTCCTCATCCCTTTTCAAATTCTCCTGTAAGAAAGATACATGTAATAGTATAGGCCAGCCTGTGTATGTGAAAAAAAAACAAACTTGCATATCTATCTACTTGCTGAGAAAAGAACCTGTGTCCTTATCCTCTGTTCTGTAGAAAAAAAATTCTTTTCAAAAACAGAAAGTCAAATTCAGGGTGACAATAGTTTAAAACAGGGGAATTATTGCCATCTAATGTTGTAAGGAAGCACATGGGAAATTCCTTCTTAAGTTTAGAAAAAAACCGAATTCAGCTATCCTCTGTTTCAGTGATTGACTGTTTTTTCCACCTGAGCATTTTCTTTTCTGGTTAAAACACAAAAAGAGCACTCAACACCATGCCAAGAGGATTCATGAGAAAAGAACCTTTAAACTCTAGCAAATTGTATGAGCACCTTGAGGTGGTGGCCCATTTCACCATGGCAAACTGGATATCCTTCATTGATAGAATTCAGGGTTATGATGAGGAGGTGACTGAAGAGTTTTTGATGTCCCTAAGACCACATTCGAAGACACATGCCATAGTTAGTTTTAGGGGTTTGACCCTAGAACTTACACCTGATTTCATCAGTAGAATTACCGGTCTCCCACAGGGGCTCCCTTGGAGCAAAGAGGAGAAATCATTGGGACAAGTTGCTAAGAAGACATTTTTTCTACCCGAGGAGCATCTTGTAGAAGATAAAAAGGGGTCAGAAGGACAAGCTTGCCTCCTCTCTGGAGTGAAGTCAATTACCAAATAATGAAGTATATCACATGTGAAGGGAGGTTTAGCATCATTTATGGTTATCATTTCAGGTCGTTACATGAATTAAGGTATGGGATGGACTTGCCTCCAGCTAGAAAACTGAGCATCCCATATTTCCTCCTTCAGTCTTTAATTGAATGTGGTACAAAGTTAAATGCAATGGTCCCAGATCAGTTGGCCCACCATGGGCTCATCAAACTGTTGGGGAAAGATGCCTTACACACCTATACTATCCCCATAACTTGGGAAAACTTCAGAAATATGTCCAGGAATGATAACATCAGAACTTTGACTGAGAACATTAGCCCATCCAATAGTGATGAGGAGGGGAAAACTGAAGAAATTGAGAAGAACAATGATGAGGGAGCACAAGACATTCAATCAGAGGGCAAAATAGAGGAAAAACAGGGAGAAAAAGAGGAATTTGACAAGGCTACTGAGCCTAAGGCGAAAAAGGAAACAACATTAAAAATAGAGAAGGGAAAAAGGGCAAAGATTGGAAAGAAAAAGGCCAAGAAATCCCAAAAGAAGACTGCCACAGCCAAGGTAGGGACCTAGCAAGAGAAAGAAAATACACACCCTGAGATATCAGTGACACAAGCAAAAATAGTGGGCATAGAGATTTCGACAGGAAGTGAAGGAAAAGAACAGCAGAAGGAAACATCCCCTGAATTGTTGGCAAGGGAAGCAGCAGTTGTGCTTGCTACACTAAGTGCACCTACAAAAAAAAAAGGATAAAGAAAAAGGAAAACCTCCATGTACTTTAAAGCTAGAAAAAGCACAAGGATCAAAGTGGGCAAACCCCAGCCACCATCAAATGAGCCAATTGTCATTGAGGACTCACCCACTAAAAAGAAGGAAGAGTCTCCTTCCAGGATATCTATCACCTATCAAAGAGGAAGCCTAGAAAGCTCCACATGGAAAGAGAGAATTAAGTTGATGGACTCAAAGGTAGTTCTACAGGAAGTTGAAACATCTCTATAGGAAACTCTAGCCAAGTTAAAAGAAACTGAGAAATTGGAGAAGAGGGCAACCAAATAGTCACAGGGGGAGAGCAAGGCCAAAGAAATACCTGAACCAAACCCTCAGCCTAATTTGGGCTCATATTACAATCTGTTAGAGGGTGGGAAAATCATCCCACAGAAATTTGTTGTACCTTTATTCTTCAAATTAGAAAAAGAGAGGGTCAGAACACACACATGGATACAAATCATCAAATCTAAAGGAGTTGAGGACATAGGCCACATGGAGGACAAGCTAAAGGAATTAAGAGGGGAGTTGGCCATGGTGAGGCACATAGAAAGCAACAAAAGAGCCCAGCTACAGGAAGAGAATGAGCTGTTGAAAAAGCAGTTGCAGCTACAGGAAGTTCATAAGGGAGATAGGTTGTCCATTTTGGGAAGGCAGCAGTAGCAAGAAGGCCCTACAACAAACAAGGAAACAACCGAGAAAGAACAGAAAGAGGGAGAGCTACAAGCTGATGTTGAGATGCTAACAAAACTGCTGCAAGAAAAGGAGTCTCAGGTAGTAAAAGAAGTGCAGGTTTTGAAATAGTAGTTGTAAGAAAAAGAAGACCAAATGGCCTGCATGGCCAGCTGGGCAATAGAAGGGTTACAATGTAGGCACCCTGCTAAATCCTATGCATTATATCTTAAAGACCAATGGTTACAATTTCAAATTAACACATTAGCCCAAAGGGGCACCATCCCATTCTAGAATTACAATTAGTTTATGCATTTGTGTGACAGTAGCTCAACTGAAGATAAGGCCAAGTTAGCATAATTCTATTTACACAACTTGGCACTTCCTAACATGAATCTATGGGACCCAAACACTGCATTAGGAGATCTGCAACTCATGGCCATGGCTTCTTGGTTAAGTGATGAGGAAAAGAGGGTAGTAGAGATTCAGAAGATTATGACCAGGGAACTAAGTGAGCCACTCATGATAAGGGTAGAACCAAAAGATCCCTCAACTCTCATATATTCCAATCGGCACTTTGCAGAAAACCCTCACATTTCACCTGACTACGTTGAAAGGAAACCTCAAGCCATTGCTCACTTTGAAGATATGGAAAGACTGTTTAGTGATAATTGCATTCATGCTTGCACAAGGAGATGGAATACATTGTCCCATAGTCTGAAAATAAGGGAATACCACTCCCCAACCAGAATGAGGGAGGCTATGAGAAGAGTACCTCTATATAAACAATCAATGCGGAACATGAAAGCCAGTTGGATTAGCCTTAAGTTTAGCCTTGCACTACTGCTAGGGCTGTTAGAAGGGGTCAAGGAAGAAGAGGAACAAAGACAATGGGAGGAAGTAGACAGAAAAGCAGGTTTTCATGATAGAGAAGAAGACATCACCTTAGAGGCCTAGGATGTCAGAGAGCTAGTCAAAGCAATCAAAGATGATGAACTGGATTAGTTGCTCAGAGGATGAGCAACACATTCAGTAGCAGGGTGATGATGAGCCCCGGAAATGGGTAACTATTTGGGCTCATTTTGCCTATTATTCTCATTTAATCCACCATTCTCCATATTTTTATGCATGCTTTTGAATATGTTTATGTTAATTGAGTGAATGGGAATAGTCACTTTACCACAAAGTCTAATACATACTTATTGCAGATTTTTGGACATTTTTGGATCAAGATCAGGCATTTATGAGCAGATTGGCAGCCAAATTTGAAGAAACAAGGTTGAGGATTTATAGGAGGGGTGTCTCCTACACTAAATGACCCTTTCCTTGATTTCTCCACCATCAGCTCGGAGTTCAACAGCCCACCAAAGATGATTTCAAGGGGCGGCCGAGCAGGTCTAGTGAAGTAGATGTTAACTGTAGTTTTGGGCAGCCAAGCTCCTAAAGTTAAGGAGGACTGTTGGGAGTCCTCATTTGCATAAATAGAAAGGCTTCAAGCCTTAGAAGTTTAGCCATTTGATAGTCTATTTTCGCACTTTAGTGCAGCCCTGTAATCAACACATTTTCGAGCTTCTTCTTGCAAACAGTTTTTGTGATGTAACTATTATTTTTTTATCAATGAAGATGAATCCAGCTTTGAACCAGCTCTAAGCTTTCTTAGGAGGGTGTATCTCTTGGGGTTAGGCCCAACCCAAGTTCCCAGTACCTCCTTTGTGTACTTTTATATGTTTTTACTGCATTCATAGAATAATTTCTATTGTATAGGTTAAATCTTGCTTTGTTACTTAGGTTGTTTTTGATGATTAAGATAGTTGTTCATGCTTCAGGTTGATTTGATAGTTTGATGATAGAAAAGATCCACAAAATGGCTACCAATCAGTCCTTGATCTCCTTTCTCCCTCCTTGGGATCATGAATCGAGACCAAAGCGCACTTGCTGCCACAAAAACACTGTTTTTGCCTTCCAATGCAATTGCTAGTTTTAGATTTTGAGTTGGAAAAGTTGATATCAGTTGTGTTTTCATGCTTGGATCTGTTCTTGCTCAGTTTCCATAGCTTTCTTGCATGATTTCCTATCTATAAACTTTTGTTCATCACGTTTCTGGTTTTTAGGTCAGATTAGGTCAAAATAGATAAATCTCTGTTTTTTTAGTCTTTACTTGGATCAGTTTTGGAAAGTAGTGTGAAAAACACCTGTAAGACACTCTAGCCTATCCTTCCTCCATCATACAACCTGCTCTAGTCCCTCGCTAAAGATTTCTTTCCCTCATTCGCCACACTTTCCCAACTTGCCCTAATTTCTACATTTTTGTGCAACATTGCTTTCTTCATCCTTGAACAAATCCAACCATCTTCATCACTCCTAAGATTCATTTACTAGGTCCTAGATCCCTTAACATCCCTATCCACCATTAATTTCCACTTTCCCACCATTTTTCCACCATCAACCCTCTAAAAACCACTTTCGGCTTGTTCTTGGAGAACTTTCTGTAGAATTTCCTGTAGATCCCTTGCAGCCTCCTGTAGAAGTTCACGCGAGTGATTTTTCGAGATCTGAGCATGGTAGAAATCTCTAGAAGGGTGCTAGGGACCCCTTAGGTCCTCTCCACACCTTCCCAACCTACTGTAAACACCCACTCCATTTCCTTTCACCAATAAACCTCTGCACAATCAAAAATAGTTAAAACACATGTATAATAATTCTGCATAAATTTGCTCAAAAATAAAAAAAGATGATTTTTCCATATTTTCCTTCAGAAGTAGCTTAAACACATGCATTTTAATTTTTCGATAGTCAATGGCATCCATTTTAGTAGCTTACACATCTTTTCTTGCACAAGTAGGGTTAGTCGGTAAAACTAGGGTTTGCTTGCGTTTCCTTTGAGCTTTCATCTTCTTTCTGCAAGTTGACTAGCCTCTTTTGAGTTAACTTTCATCCATCATAGTTAAAAGCTTCTTATAAGAGCTCATAGAAGTTGGCTTAAGCTCCTAGCGAACTTGTGCCAGTCAATCAAGTGACAGCCTGTAGTAAGAGCTAGTGCTTGTGCATATAGCATCATTGCTTCCAAGTTTTTTATGAACTACCGGGTTGATAAAAGGAAAGTAGGGAATCCCAGAAGTTGCAGCATCATTGCTGCAATACTGGAGCTCACCAAGGATAATGGAGGAAGTCAATTTCCAATGCAACTATGTTATGTAGCTCCAAAAGGACCATGGTACCTTATTCAACCTAGTATGATGCAAGAGCCTAATTCACAATTTCAAGGTTATGCATATCCACCTCAAAGTAATTGGAACACACCCTTTCCTTGGCAACATTAGTCATCTCAACCCCAAAACCAATCTTGGCAACAAGGTTGGCAAGGAACTTATGGGATCCATCCACAATATCCTTAGTATTTTCCTCAATATCCTCCATACCCAACTCCATGTTATCCCTACCATTCATCTCCACCACAACCACAACCCCAACCACATCCATCTCAAATATCCACTCCCACTCAACTACCTGTACCACCATTTCCAAACCCACACATTGAAGTAGCTCAGCCCACTTACAATGTTGAGGTACAACACTTCCAAACATCTCCTCTTGAGATCAATGGTATTCACCATAGCTCAGGAAGAGTATTGCAAAAAAGAGATTATCTTGATATCATTGAAGGACCACATCTAGAAGAAGAAGATTCAAATGAGAAGACCACAGAATCATGGGTTGCACTTGATGAAGAGAAGACATCAAAATCAGAGATTGAGAAAGCTCCCTCATGGTTACCATCAAATCCTCCATGTATTCAAGAGAACAATCAGTAAAAAGAGGAATATTTGAATGTCATGGTAGAAGAAGACATGAAGAATGATCCAGACCAGCAAATGGACCAGAGGCATCACAACTATATTAAGGTTTGATTCCAGACAATCATTAAGTTGCAGCAACACTCTCTTTTTCAATTGTGCTTGATATCATCAAAGTCAAAGCATTTGATCACTCAGGTACATGTCAAAGCATGTATTTCAAGCCTACACATCATTTTTCTGTCATCTTAATGTGCACATGGCTCCATTGGAAGTATTCTTATACTTGAAGGTGATTTTGTTTCTCAAGTAGGGTAGGGTAGAAAAAAAATTGAAAAATAAGAGGAAAAATTAAAAATCTCAGGCTGAAACCTCCATGGAGGCACCTCAGATTGGCTCATTGATTGAAAACCTCCATGAGGTGGTCAATGGGTTGTAAAAAAATAGAAAATAAAATCTTAGGTGAAAACCTCCTTTGAGGTGCTTAGGCAGACCTACTAGTTGAAAACCTCCTTGAGGCGGCTAGTAGGCCTAGAAGAAAAAAAAGGGAAAAAATGAAAATGTCCTTACTCCATGTATCTTTTTGATGAATGTAGGTGCTCTCCAACATCTACAAGGAACAAAAACAAGTTGCCACCAAACAAAAGAAAAATTGGTGAAACCTAGTCAAAAGAAGTCAAATTTTGACTTTCTCCTCCTTTGCTCAAATGATCCAACAAGGCGAAGGCCATGCCAATCCATCACCCTCATATATTTCCACCATCCACCCATCATTCTCAAGTTTTCCCATTCAGTTTGTTTGTTGTCCTAAAAAACTACAGGAAGGCTCTCTTTTACTACACGAAATAAAAATACATAGAGTAGAAATTTGTTTTTGTCATAACTTGAAAACCATGCATCCATTTTCCAATTTGTTTTAGGGGGAGATGCATATCGATGATGGTAACATGCTCAAGCAATTTCAGCAAATTCTAGTGCACATTTTTCGAGAAATCAACCTCCATCACCTACAACCATTTTTGGATTTTCGCGATATCTGTGTATCCATTTAAAATGTTGTTTCATGGGGAGATGCAAATGGATGATGGTAACATTCCCAAGAAATTTCAGAAAATTCTAGTGTACAGTTTCCAATAAATCGGCCTCCATCACCTTAAGACATTTTTAGCTTTTCTCGCGATTCATGCATCCATTGACTAATTTGTTTTTATAGAGAGGTGCATAATGATGATGAAAACATGCTCAAAAAGTTTTAGGCCAATCCATTCTACTGTTTGGGAGATATGGACAAAACAAGTCTGTTACAAGAGGTTGTCGTAAATTACTACAAGAGTTTGTCGTAGTACTACATGAAGTTCTGAAAATTACAAGAAAGACAGTCTTATGGAAAAATTATGACGCGGGCGTATTTTAGGATAGATAAAAAGGACAATGACTTCACCACATCTCATCCAACACCCATCATGACCATGTCACTCTATGGCCACACCTTCCACTCATTCCAATACCTATTTACCCTCCAACAGAGAAAGGACACAAACATTCGAAAAAAAAGGGGTAGCTACAACAACTGATTTGGATGTAACAACAGGCTACAGGGCTAACCTTCAACACCATGATTGAAAGAGGAGAATCATAACTACAGGCACAATGAAACTCCTCCAGAACTTAGCAACAACAGAGGAAGCCATCACCTGCACGTCAACAAGAAGAGAACCCATCAGAAAAATAACATCAACACAAAAGAAAAAGGCAGTCAAGAAGATATGCCTAAGTTATGAGAAGCACAACAACATCAACTCGGTAACAACATGCATGTATCTCCAACAACCATTAGGTAGGTACATGTATGCAATATATTAACCTCTTCTCTTGAGCATATTATAGTTAGAATTTTTTTGTCAATGCATGAGAGATGAGGTTTTATAAGCTAAGGATGGGTCAACAATCACAACCGCCTTCAACTAGTTAATTTCATCTCACTCCTTCACTCATGCAATGTTGAAAAGTCAAATTATGAAGGGTGATGATTTCAATGAAAGAGGACAGCAGTTAAAAGAATAAATTTTTGCAAAGGCCAAGTCACCACAGCACTCCAAGACCTCCATCCACTTCATATTCAATATCTATCCATCATTCATCCATCCCATTTCATAATTTCAAGAAAAAACCCTATCTCACCCTGAAAATTTCTTGAAAAAGAAAACAAAGCATCCTCTCCATTTTCACAAACCTACATCATTTCTCATCACTCCCATATAGTTAGAAGACTTTGAAGGAAGAAGGAATGACTACTATAGGAAGACAGAATACTACTAAAAGAAGGAAGAAAGAAATTTTTTGCTAAAACCCAAAATGACAGTGCCTAAGAGAGACCTAATCAAAACAGAGAACTCCAAGGCCATTAGGCAACCATCTAGGCCACAAGAGAGGAGGAGAAGGAAAAAAAAGCAAATGAGGCATCCACCATCAAAATAGAACTCAAACTGCAGTGATGAAAAGAGACTTTCCATGAGGTCTCTAATCTCTTTCTAGCTTGTGTCCAAGGCCTAAAATATGTTATAGAAATGAGAGAAATGCATGGGAGTCAAGTTGAGGGCCTATCCTAGGCTCCGACTATCATTTATGCTCAAAAAGGGTTTCCTATAGTTTTAACAGGGTTTCCTGTAGTTTTCCTGTAGTTTTGACAAGAATTACTATAGGATGTCCTAGTTCTCATTTAAAGGCATTTAGAAGGTTTTAGAGGTGTCAAAATGGTGGAACAAGATAGTAGAAGGTTGATAAGGATGTGGAAGACCTTGCCAAATTGAAAAATATTCAAGAACCCATCTTGAATAAGAGGAAGAAAGCAATCTAATGGTCTCAAGAAACAATGGTCTTTATATGCATGAATAGATTTTTGGGTTTGTCCTTGCAGAACTTATAGCTAAGATTCATAAGGGAAATTTCTAAGGGTTGCACAAGAGAGAGGCCACCAAGGCCATGAATGAGGCACAATGAGGTCACTAAGTTTCTCAAAAGATGAGCAACACTTTCAGCAGGGGGGTATGATGGGCCTCTAAATTAGACATAAATTAAGGCCCATGCCTCTAAATTAAAGATAAATTAAGGCCTATGACCATCCTTCAGCACATTAAACCTCTCTTTTCGCATTAGATAATGTATTTTTAACTTTAATATATTCATTATGAAGGTTTATGAATAATTGCATATTTGTGCCTAATATTATTTATTTTTGTGGAATATTATAAGAATATTGGGCAGATTATGAAGATTTGGAGGAGGAGATAATTTAGGTACTTTATCCCTACTACAAGAGGATCGCTATTAAATAATAAATCAACAATATATTATGGAATTACGGCACAAATTGTGGAACTCCAATGCTTGAGAAAATCTAGGAATGTGTTCCCTCCCATTTAATGCAGATTCCTAGTATTGGGATCCAGATTTACTAATCAAGGGATTTTGGTGAGGAAATGTTCCTCCATTCATGGGGAATGATTCCTAGTCATTGTGTATAAGTATCGAGTCAAATTTACCTATAGGTATTTTCATTAGTCTTCTTGTGGAGAGAACTCGTATTTTTGCAGCTCTATTGTATTTTTTTGCAGGGATGTAATTGTATTGATGAAAATAATGAAGATTGGTGTCATGTTCAGCTTCTAAATATTGTTCTCCTCCATAGGTCTCTAAATTTCCTTGAGCTTGGCCATCCCAGGAGCCTCAAAGACTTTTTGTATCATTTTCTTTCCTTCTTTTCACTTCTTATTCACATGCATCTCTTCTTTTATTTCTTTCTATTTCTGCATTTAGTATAAATGATTTCTTGTTGTAGGATTGGGTTAAATGGTTGATGTAAGTTCTTTTGCAGGATCAAACACATCATTTCATCCTTGGAAAAGATTTGTAAGTTCATAGTAATCCTTGAGATACTTGGATTAGCTTTCTTATTCCCAAATGTAGATTTCTAGAACTCATTTGTTGCAAAGAACTATAAATTTATGTTATTTTTTAGAGCATGCTAACGAGCTTCAATCAAGTTCGTTCCACTCACATCGGATCAAAAAATATTCTAGTTCATAACAAAAATTACCCCATTGAATTTGCAGTTGATTAGGTTAGGCATTTTATAGATTTACTAGCTCACTAGTTCTCGAATTTCTAGATTTTCGACTACTAATTTTCTTTTATTTTTTACCATGGGTTAACATAGGTATTTTTGAGTAATTCCACTTGTAATGGAGACTTAAGGCATCCTAGTCAATAAAAAAATTTGTCCCATCCAATTTGGATTTGATTTTCTTGGTCATTCGATGAATTATAATTTCGTATAGTAAATTTGTAACATCCTGCAGTAAAACAGGGGATCCTATAGGAGAACTAGTACATCCTGTAGGAAATCCTGTCGCTGCTTGTTTTGAGCCTAAATTGAGAAAAATCATCATTGAAGCTGGGATTAGTCCCCTGCTTGACCTCCAAGCCATCAAAATCATTGTACCCCTCTTCCTCTGTACCTGTCTCCCCTACCAACGAATAAGTGAAGATTAGCATTTGCATTTATAAAGAAAAAATATTAAAAAAAAAGTTCTTTTATATTTACACATGCACACAATAGTTAGTACTCTCTGGATCAGATTTCGTGTTTATATTAGTTAAAACATCACATGTGACAAATAGGGTTAAAATAGGGTTCTTTTGCAAGAAATGTGTGTTAATAAGTATATAGAGGATTTCATGTTACTTTAAAAGCATTTTTAGATTCGGTCTTTCATTCTCGCAAATAGGCAGCATTTCTTTTCTCCCATGACAGCAAAGGAATGACACATTGTATGTTGCACATATAGTGTTGATACCTCTTAAGTTTGTACGAACCCCCAGTTGATAATTAAAAGTCAGTAGCCTTGGGAGTTGCAGCATTCTTGTTGCAATACTGAGGCTCATCAGTGACTGCATAGTGTGCAGTTCCAAGAGGCAAGGATGCTTCATGGTGACTTAAGACTACACAGTGCACGGTTTGAGAAGGGACTTAGCAAGCTGCAAACAGTGAATGCTCCAAAAACACCTAAGTGTGGGATTAGTTGGAAAAGAGAGAGCAAGACATGCAAACAAGTCCTGAAATAGTGATCTCACATTTAGATAACATCAACACAAGCCAAACGAATTCTTGGTACCAAAAATCAACAAGCATGCCTTGAAATTATAGCAAAGTGATACTTGTTTCCAAGTGTGACATATGAAACATAGCTTGCGATACTTAGAATACAACTTACGCAAGGAGTGTTGACTACAACCAGAAAGTACGCTAAACTGTGGGAATGTGTCTAGCACATATTCTTATGATATATATGATCAACTAATGTAGAAGATTGTGTTAGAGCTGCCTTTAGCGATGCGCTAAAGTGAGACACATGTAGGAGTACAAATAGTGTAAAGAAATACTTGCAATGGTAAGAAAAGGTGAAAACAACACTGCTAAAAGCTAATGAAAGTGAAAGCGACATATTCCAAAGTGAAAAAAAAAATGCAAAAGAGACACTTGTTAAATTGAAAGCAAGCAAAAATGATAATCGCGAAAGTGAAAGTGACAATTGTGAAAGCTAAGGTGCACAAAAGTGACAGTTGAGAAAACTCACCGGAATGATGATACAATTGCAACTAATAATGAGAGGACTATCAACTAGAATCAGACACTAGTTGTCCATAGGGATTGTGTAGTCTTTTTCTGTAAGAATTTTACAATCACTGTCATCAAAGACTGTGCAAGCACTGTCTTTTAGCACTGTGCAATCATCACCCATAAAGAACTTTGTAATCACTGTACTTAGGCACTATGCAATCACTGGCATAACTATATGCACAATGACTATCATCAAGGATTATTCAATGCTTGACTTTCCACAGTGCACATTGACTGCTAGGTTTGGAAGAAAAGGGTGCACTTATGAATGCATCAAAAGCTAAGCATGTGTAAACAAGTGGTTTCAACAGCTAGAGTCTGAGAAGAGGACTTAAACACTTAGCAAACTATCAATTGACCATGAAATGACTAAGAATAATCAAGGAACTAAAGATCATAGGATCACAATGAAGCTCCAAAATTCAAGTGGAGGCAAAATTTTGGAGAATGTTTATCAAAACGACAACATGCCCATTATTGATCAACATATTTTGGTATTGATGTTTAGCATTCAATCTAACTAAATATAATACTAAATAGATATGATAGTAAATACCTGATTTTAAAAGCATTTTAGTATTTTGTAAAAAAATAAATTCTTAATCAATAAAAAACAATTTTAAATCATACTTTACCTACCTAAACAATAACTAATATAAAATGATATTTTTCCAATTTGTAAATACACTATTTTAATTTATTTTAAATATTAATAAAAACAAATTTAGTCTATTTAACTAATTAATGTTAATCGATCTTATTTTAATCCCCAAAGTAAAACCTGTATATCAAACGACATTGCCTGTCAAATCTAGATATTATTTTAATGGCCAAAGTAAAACCTGTATGTCAAACGACAGTGCCTGTCCAGTCTCATTGAGTAAATCGTTGATCTTTCCTTACATATGCTCCACTCATATATGGAAAAAAAATTTAAAAATTAAAAATTGTCCCCCACTGATTTATACAAAAGAAAACTGCTCCACTCATGAAATTAGAGTTGTATTTGCCGGTCACTCTCCTTAACTTGCAAATGTAAGAATTTTAACCTCACACGTGTGAAGTGATCTCTTGTTTATGCTTGCCCCACTAATCGAATTACATTATATTAGAGTTTTGTTTTCGTTTGACCTAAAATCCCATCATATGAGAGTTTTGTTTGACCAATAACTCCATGGACGCGTTAGGTTTAACAGAAAATACCACTTCTGTAATTGCACCGACACGCCAACCAGTCAAATAATGGGCTCTGATGATAATAACAACCATAAGAAAATTTTTAAATTCTTAAACCTGAAAATTTCTATACCTATCCAAAATCAAATAATTAAAAAAATTTAAGCATATCTGTGTAAGTCAAATAATGGGCTGATGATGATAATAACAACCATAAGGAAAAAATTAAAATTCTCAAACCTAGAAGATTTTCTACCCTTACCCAAAATCAAATAATTAAATTTTTTTTAAACATATCTGTTTTACAGGTTTTTTAAGCCAGTTTAAAAAATCACAAATTAGCATTAAAAAAAAATGGAAATTTTGGTAAAATAATTTAAATTCTCTAAGATTATAATAAATTTGGTCTACATTTTTTATTGAAAATTTGAGTTACAGTGGTTAAACTTTAGGATTTTGGGTGTGAGGGTTTTTGATAGTACTGAATCCATTTCGACCCGCAACAAAAATTTTAATGGTACTGAATCAATTTCCACCATAAAAACATTAAAAACTCAAGTATTCTGATTTTTTTTCTTTTCTTTAAATTCACCAGATTCCATTCGGAAAACTACCATCTAGACCAATCTGTGACGGTAGACAACGGCGTTTTTTAATCCTCTGGATTCCATAGATTGATCCACGTCGTTGAGATACTTTTTTGATTTAAAAAACTTTATAGGGGTTAAATCGTTGCACCCGCCACCAGGTATTACGGAGTGGAGGAATATTGAAAGGGGAGATTTAACGTCAAACACTGAAGCTGGCAACTCATGCAAAAGCAAAAATAAAAAATAAAAATAAAAAAACCTGGACCGACGGCCATCTTTCTTTTTTTCATTAAATAGATTTATAAAGTAAATGGGTTCATGTATGTTACGTTGTGTCTCACATGATACTTCCACTTTATTGCAGAAAGTGTTGCAGTGAAGGAAGTGTCTGGTTCTAGTTGGCAGAGGAGTTTCCAAAGGAATTTGGATCTTGGTTTTGCGTTTCATTGGACTGTGAGAGACCGCCGCCGCAGATTTCGCCAATCAGTATGGCAATTCGACTGACAGAGCCCTTGAGGGTGGCCAATGTTATCGGTGATGTGATCGACATGTTCAGCCCCAGCGTGACAATGGTTGTGAGATATGGTTCCAACCAGGTCAACAATGGCCACGAACTGATGCCTTCGGCCATTGTGTCACCTCCTCGTGTCGAAGTTGGAGGCGAAGACATGCGAACTTTCTTCACTCTGGTATGCCATTTCATTTTCTTAGTCTCTTCTGTTCTCCCTCCATTTGTTCTGAATCATTGTTATTAAATTACTAGTTTTCAAGTAGAGACATGTGATGACAATCTCCGCCTTTGATTTAGACTTTAAAGCTTCATGGGAAGAGTTTTCTAAGGTTTGCACATTTGTTTTTATTTAGTAACAGATCTATTTGGAAATAAAATTTCACTGTTAGTTGGAGATTATTTGAAAGTCTTTGTAGAATCTGTATAAACTTGGCGGGAGGGTTTCCACTGTACCTGGAGCACATACTATACAAACAAGTCGCGCCCCCCACCCCCCACACACATATATATATTCTAGCACCCAGAGATGTCTGCCAACCCCGTTTATTTGAGGATTACAGTAATCTCTGGAGTCTGTCAAATTGTTCATTAACCATTTCTGAAAAAGTGTGGAATATAATGAAGCATCCCTTTTAGATATTCACTTTTCCGTTGCCATATATTTGAAAAATTTGTGTGTCAGCCATAGCATCCGTAGGTTCTTATCCTCTAATTTATGACTTCTTATAACTTTGCTACATCAATTATACACGTATTTTAGTGATATTTGAAAGGAAATGAAGGGTGGGACCATGAGGCTGGATAAGGAATTAACTATGAAGTACTAAATTATTGTGATAAAAACATAAACCCATTGCCTTTGTCCGAACCGAAACATTGCGGGCCTTCTATTTTTTTGGAATCTTTTTGTAATCCTTAGTTATGAAATGCATTTAACAAAAATTATGATTATTATCTAATTTTAATTTTATTGCCAAGCCAAACATCAAAATGGTGTATGAGAGCCCCCTTGTTTGTGGGACAAGGGACCCACTTTTGTACAGGGATTTGACTCCTAAAGCCAAGTCTATGAAGGCATACATATTCTACCCCTACACCAAATTGGTGTATGAGACCCCCTTGTTTGTGGCACAAGGGACCCACTTCCATGCAGCGATTTGACTGCTAAAGTCTATGAAGGCATACATACTCTACCCCTACACCAAATTGGTGTATGAGACCCCCTTGTTTGTGGGACAAGGGACCCACTTCCGTCTATGGAGGCATACATACTGTACCCCTACACCAAATTGGTGTATGAGACCCCCTTGTTTGTGGGACAAGGCACCCACTTCCGCGCAGTGATTTGACTGCTAAAGTCTATGAAGGCATACATACTCTACCCCTACACCAAATTGGTGAATGAGACCCCCTTGTTTGTGGGACAAGGGACCCACTTCCGCGCAACGATTTGATTGCTAAAGTCTACGAAGACATACATACTCTATCCCTACAAAGGCATACATACTCTACCCCCTCTGGTTTTGAACCTACTCTACTCTCTCTGGTTTTGAACCTGTGACCTCTTAAGAAGAAACACGTGCTCTTAACCATTAGGCGCAATCAAGTTGTACAAGGCCAACTCAAACTGTATATATATTGTGGATTTAATAGATTTTTTTTTGGTTGTTTCAATGCTTTGCAATTGTTTATGTTTTTGTGATGTTTTTTTAAACATCTTAATGTTAGCCCAATGTTCCTTCCAATTCATTTTTTAGTTTATAATTTTTTATCTTTTATTTTCATAAGAGATAAGGTGAGGAAGACAAGGTTTGATATTGTAAATTATATGGGAGTGCTTGTATAAATTTAATAGTTCTCATTTCTTCTATTTCACAGATAAATCCATATTGTTGACTTTGTCTTCTGGGTGGAACCACTATGGTTTAGTATTATAGTTTAGATATTTTCTTAAGAATATTACTCATTTGGATATGGAAATAGTTTTCTAATATTTTCTATTTATTTTAGCCATGAACTAAAGAGCGTCTAAAAATAAATAGATTTATTTTGGATATCCATTTAACTTTGTGGTTGAATGATCTCTATTTGATCACTATATAATTTATTATCCAACATGATACTTTTAGAGTGGATAAATTGGAGGAATCAGCTTGTAAGAGCATTTTTAGCAACGGGACCTAGTTTGGAGAATTGGAATCTGAAAGCTTTTGGTTCCAATTTGAGGACTTAAATGACATTTTCTAGGTGTAAAACCTTTTTTCTTAATCGTTGTTCCATGGGGACACTATTTTAAACATAGATGCATTTCCAACGGTTTGAGAAAGATGTCAATCAAAGTTTGAATGCAAAAGTTATGCCTCTCTAAAGTTATCTACATGATTGATCACACTTACTTGAGAGGGTGCCATGTATAACCCCATTACTCATTGAAAATGGGCTAGACATGTGGAATCTATGAAGAAGACTTTAGAAGGGTCAAAGTTGTAACTCTAGTTCAAAGCTAAAGGAGTCAAAATTATTCCCTACTTGGCTATTGAGTTGTGGTATAACTGAGCCATTAGGATGATCTAATATTTTTGATGAATGAGACAAAATGTTAAGAATAATAATGAAAATTTCACAAGTGCATAAAAAAATATTATAGATTAAATTCATACCAAAAGAGTTTATTTGTTTCTAGATGGTAAAAATATCATCAAACTACATTATAAGAAAAAAATTCATGCTTTTAGGTCCATATTTATATTAGTTATTATGCCTTCTCACCTAGAGTCATGGGCTTTCATCATATGTCCAATACCATGGGTTACAAAAACCATGTGTGAATACCATAAATCACTATGGCAAAAATTAATGAATAGTTTAATATGGTAAAATATAATTGTATGATTATATTTTTTTTTTATTTTTTGTTCCAGCCCTCGAATACCATGGGTGGATAGCATGGTTTACCAAAACCATAGGCAACCACCAACGGTAGAAAAATATATTAACCATGGCGATTTTATAGAAAAGGTGGATAGACACCAATTACCACCTAGATCATTCCTTCCCCTTTAGAAAGAAATGGTCTCCATTCAACTGACTGCCCCCATTAGATGGGAAAATTTTTGTTGAACTTCACCTTGCATGAGCCACTTGTCTGGGTGTAGGATGTACTATGCCTGGACATCTTGATAAATTGATATCCTTTGTTGGTGAGTGCTCTTAACTTATGTGTCCATTATCTAATCGATAGTTTCATGTTCCATGCACTTGAGGTTAAGCTATGTCTGTGTCAATTTCTCTACACTGTCTCAGACATGTACAATAATGGTGGATAGTATGCCTAAAGGAGGTCAGCATTGAACACTGGGAGTAAGTCAAGGAATGGAGAAATACTTAGCTTAAAATCTTTGTAATCGATAACCTTGATGATGATGTAAGGTTGACAACAAAGTGGACAAAGCTTCCAATGGGGTCTTATAAGGTCCTGTTTTTGCAAATACAACCAAACCTTGTCTCACACCTAAAACTTGTGTGGCATCTGGTGTTGAGCATGGTGTTGTTTGTACTTAGTATTGACCTTTTGTAAATTTCCATGGCCCTATTGAAGGATGCATTGAATATGCTAAACAAATTGTGTGAATTTGTTGGCCTCAGTGTTATAGACATATTTGGGCACTACAACCCTAATCACATATGTCCATAAACCAAGGGCTTCCAAGTCCCTAAAAGTGTTGTTTCATACCCTAAAGGAGCAAGGTTAGCTGATTGCATCATCTCCCAGAAGTTTTCCATGAGAAACCACTCAGAACTGGTCAAAGCAGGACCATACAGACTACCCAGTGCAAAGGGTGTGATGCATCTCACCTGCCACATGAAGAAAGTGTGATGCATACTGAAAAGCCCTTCTGTAGGGTGTGATGAGTGAGAGCAAACAAAGGGCACAAGCAGTTTGCTAAGTGGAGACCCTAAGAATCTTCTAGAAGCTGCTCATTTGACACTTGCCTCCCTGAATTTGCCCAAGGATGAGTAAGAGATCATGAAATCTCCAAGTGGAACCAAGAACTATCAGAGAGATGACACTAATCAACATCCCAGAAGCTGACTCACCCCCCTGCAAATATCTATAAATGGATCCCTCATCCCAGAGATCCAAAGGTTGGAATTTGGTAATTTGCAAAGAGGTGCTGCTAGTTTCTCTTTGATGACATTTTTGGGTGATCTTGCTTTGTGTGAGGTGAAGAGGGCTTTCAAGCTGGGAGGATGGCACTGGGTCAGACCAAGTGGTTGTAATCCTCTCTTCTACTACTTTTACTAATAAAGCTATTAGAGTTTTCCTCCATATTCTTGTGTATCTCTGAATATTATGTTGATATATGCATTTGTATGGTCAATATATATCTGATCCTATATTATTTACAGTGAAAGATCTCTATGCTTTGATGGTATTATGCTGTTGTGAATCTACAGGTGCTTTCTAAAGCGGGAAAAGTAAGAAAGCAGTGGCGAGATTCTGTCAAAGGGGAAACGAAATAAGCAAGGAGCCAAGTGGAAGACTGAGGTTGGTACTCTCTGCTTCTTTCTCATCTCTCTCTCGTAAAGGAAAAACAAGTGACTTTAATCTGTTTGTTTCTAAGATAGCTACCCGTCTTAGTGGGACTAGCAACTCTGAATAGACACTAGATTTCTCGATAACAAAATGGCAACTCTGCCGAGGAGCGATTAATTTAATTGCTTGTCTCTATTTGTTTGATTCATAAACCACAGATGGAGCTTGAAGTTAAGCTAGCTAGCCTTCGAACTGCATTTGCTATGCAAATGCAAAGTAGATCAATGCTGCTTCAGTCAATCTCTAGGTTTGTCTATAAACTGAACAATTGACTTGCAAACATCCTAAGTTCCCTAGAGGTTAGCTTGAGTAACCTCATTAAATCAGCCCCTGTACTTTGTACTTACTGACTATCATTTGCTCGGCCTAAATCCCTGAACTAGGCTGCAAACTATGACCAAAAACCAAGTTAAAGTCTCGTCCCTAGACCATCGCACCTTGTCTTCTTGGCAATCTGGATGCATCGCACCTCTCATGTGGAGTAGGTGGGATGCATCCCTGCTTCCCTGTGTTACAGGTTCGATGATCAGACAAGACTAGATCTGCCTCCAGATTTTGGTTTTTTCTTCACTCTCTTTAGCTTTATTCAGGATTTTTGTTGTCTGTGATCAGTAGACCACTATTGAAACCCCCTTTCTTTTCATCATCCAACCTTCATTGTGCAAATATTTGTGAATGTTTTTATGTATTTTTCGCCATTCATAGTTCTCATTTACAAAATGGTAGCTTAATCGAACTGTCGTCTTTGGATTTGAAAGTGTCGCAAGTGTCGTTTTCAGTCAAAGAAAAGAATCCTTCTCTTTTTGATAGTCAATTACACTGTTACTCTTGTATTTGATCTGAATTAGTAGTATTTCAAGTGTCGAAAATAGTTTTCAATTCAAAATCGTAAACTGTCGCCTTGTATCCTTTTCATTTTTTGAAAAGAAAATCGTTAGTACTGTCGCTTTGAAAGAAGGAATAATTAAGATTTGTAGTTAGCATTCTTTTTGTCATTCACACATTAAGAAAGCGAAAACAAATACATGCATGTGCATTTTCATTTAGACTGCTTGTTGATTTAGATTTAGGATAGTGCATCTAGTGTGTGCTCTGTGCTCTATGTTGAAAGGATTTCATTTCTCTTTCCTTAGTAGCTAGGATTTTCATTGCAAAAAGAAGATTAAACGACTGTTTATCATCTTAGATTGCATTTTAGGAATTGTATATCTACATCACGTGGTGAACCTTAAAGGCAAACTTCTTAAGAAAGATCAACTATAAAATAAATTCAATGAACATAAAAACACTTTGGAACCTAAAGCACAACATGTAGAAGTCTAGGCTAGAGATGTATTCTGGTGTCGTAAAGCCTGGTAACTGTCGCTTTCATTGTAGGTTGGGTGATTCCTCCTCTTTGAGACAACAAGTGCTAGTATGGGCTTGTGCTCCCACATACCGTCGAGTATATATTGGGAGACCACAATAGGCTATATCCTTTATCCTTAGGAAGCCGTGTCTGCCGCCCTATCGATTGCAATGCACTTAACATAGCATTCGGGAAGATTGACTACTGTACCGTAAAAGTATTCTGCAGTTTTGTGATTGGTTTGGTAATCCCTTTGTCTAGATTTCCAGAGTAGTCTCTTTCATTCCTTTTCAGACTCCTTAAAGGAAAAGGTCCATTTGAGCACTTGTCACTTCAGGCTCATTAAAAATTGAAGGCGACTAGAGTCATCTTTAGCTTTTTCTCGACTCTTAAAAATTGAAAAAGCAAGTTGTGTCAAAGCGTCTAAAATTTATTTTAATCCGAATAACGTCACTATTCCCTCGTTGTTCTTAGGTTGAGAAAATGGACTCCACCAACCAAGGATTTCCCCTTGTGGGAAATCCTAGTCCTTTCTCCTCTTGGGGAGATGTTGGTGCACCTCATGTGGCCACATTGTCCCTTCCAGGACTGACAATTGGCCTGTCGGTATGGCTTTTCTCGACCTCTGTCGTTCAAAGCACCATGATTCCTGAACAATCGAATCAAAAACTAGATGATACTAGAGTTGCCCCCCAACTTTCTACTTTTTTTGTCTCTCCCTCTCCTTCTTCATCTTCGCTTGGTGATGATAGTAAAACTAAAAACCAAGTAACTGAGAAGAAGAAGAAGGGGAAGGAGAAGAAGAAGAGGGAGCCAATGGCAAAAAGGGGCAACCGTGCATTGTCTAGCGAAAATCCACACACTGCACCGTCCAAACCTAAATCTCCATGTGTCATCTGCAAAGGAGACCACTATCACCGAGATTGTCCTTGCATCCCACGGATCCTAAGGGACTAGTCTCCCCGCTTGTACAATCCAGTGTTGTCAACCTCTAATGATCATGTTGAGAGTACACCATCAACTAGTGAAAATGAAGTCACCAGACAAAAAGGGAAATCTAAATTTCCCTACAGACTATGTGAAGGTGATCATGGCCTTCACCGTTGTCCCTTCCTGGATGAAGCTAAAAGAGTCTTGGATAATCGTTCTGCATCACTGCAGCGACTCCCTCCTAGGTACAAGAAACTCTTGCTGAATCCATTGCTAGTTGAAAATATGAATAAACCACTGTGGTTGTTAGTCGAAGCACCTATCATTGAAGATAAACCCTCTGAGTCCACATCAGACCAAAGTCAACAGGTCAAGATGGCAGTTGACCCCATCTTGGCTTCAGAAGATTTACCTTCAAATGATACAGTCACCAAAGAGAATGAGAATGACACCGTTCAAATTCTTTTCGTAAACACAGACTCCAATGAACATGGGGGAAATCTACCCATTCCTTTTCCGCAAGAAGGAAATTTGTCAGAGTTGTATCCGGCCATTTATTCAGTCCCACCTCCAAGCAACCTAGTCGTTTCTTTCGATTGGAATCTACTAGGCAGACCCCGTTTACCATCTAATGTACCATTCCGAATCATAGTGCAAACTTACAAAATGGTCACGGTTGGTACCATCATAGATGAAGGGGATTCTGTGAGTATCCTTTCCTCAACTGCTTGGAAAGTGCTTGGTTCACCATCGCTTTTGCCTGAGATGCGAAATCTGACAGGCTTCGACAAAGGAACCAGTCAACCGTTAGGGATCCTTCCAAGTTTTCCTATAACTTTGAGAAGGAAAACCATTTATCTGAACGTAATGGTAGTCCAAGGACCTTTAGATTACAATCTACTCCTTGGGCGTGACTACATTTATAGCATGGGAGCCATTGTCTCCTCACTCTTTCGAGTAATGTGTTTTCCGCATGAAGGCAGAGTGGTCCAGCTTGTAGACCAGCTTTCATTCCCCAGTTCACACATAGCTAATAGTCAAATGCCATCCCTAACAGGTCTTTTTGCACAAGGAATGTCTCATCAATCTCCAGTCCATCCACCTGATGAGCATGAGTGATTCGGTGGTCGTGACTAAAACCCAGGGGGCATGCACCCTGGTCTGCTTCGGCAAGAAAACTTCAGGTATAGGGTAGGTTTCCGCAGAGGATATATGACTGGTCTGACACACCCGTCCATTTAGGAAAATGGGATTAGACCGGAATAAGATACCTCTGTTAGAAGGTAGGCCTTTCCCGATAAAACAAATGTTTTGTCTGCAAATTGAAGGGTAACTTGGAAAAGGTAGGCCTTTCCCGATAGAACAAATGTTTTGTCTGCAAATTGAGGGGTAACCTGGGAAACTCTACTTCGCTATACCTGGGGGCATGCAAACCTTTTTGCGTGAAAGTGAAAAACGACCATTTATTTTCTTAGTTTGTAGGTTCTTAACCCTTTAAACTCGTAGGATTGGTTGTTCCTAGCTTACATAATAAAAGGAGTCGGAGCATAATTTCGAATGGTGCAAGCTCCCTAAAAAATGAACCTATCGATGAGACATCCTTATTATACGACTGGCACGAGCAGTTTTACGCGAAGTTCAAGCTCGTTAAAAATTAAACCTAGCAATGAGCATATGTTCCACCAGAGTTCAAGCTCATTAAAAAATGAACCCACCTCCAGTAAATAACCATTGTGAATGATTATCATCAGCTTTTGAGCCTCGGTCATGTTCTTACCATCACCTCCACTCTGTTATAGCCGATCATTCACCTCCATTTGATTGTTTACCCCTTTTGAGGAACAATTGCGATGAGCGATCCTATTAGCCACCTTCTTTACATTGCCATGATTGGAAAGTTCCAAACCTTAACTGAAACTAGCTGCTATCTAAAAACATCACTCGTTCCTCAAAAAATGAGTCTCCTTTAAGCTCTTTTCATCTGACTCATAAAATATGAAAATATTACCGAGAAATTGGCCTCTCCAGCTCGTTAAAGTGATTGCAAGTGCTATCCCTCCTCTAAATTTTAATCTTTTTAGACTTGAGGGATTATTACACAAAAAGATCAAGCGTTTGTCTTGTTCGGCTCGTTAAAACTATCGAAAAGTCATCCCTTTCACATTGTTTTATACTTTTTCGGACTTAAGGGATTATATTACGAAAAAGGAATATTGGAGTTTTATTTCTGTCTCTTTTCAGACTTTCTAAAATTGAAAAGGAGCGAGTTATCCTTGTCGTTAAACTCGTTAAAACATAGCGACAAACTTGTCCATTCAGACAAGAACAAGTTTCAATGTCGCTAGGCTCGTTAAAAAATAGTGATGGGTTTGCCCGAAGGGTAAATTATAGAACAAGCATACGTTATCCTCCTCAAGCTTGACAAAAATAAAGAGGTACTGGTTAGAAATGACTGGGGAAAATTGGGAAGAAAACTTGAAGAAACTTTATTGGTAGCAGGTCGCTCTTGAACATGACACTTTCACTCCATCACCATGATTGAGTCGGGTTGGGTTATTCCATTCACCGGTCATATCACCATTGGTCCACCGTACCATCCACTTTTGGGGTTAACACTACCAATCCATTTCAATGTTGCCGATATGTTCAAGAGAAGTTGCTCAGAGAATTCACCTACCCAGCCTGTGTCTTATCCGTTACAATACCTTCATGCTTCATTCTTTCATGACCGCTACCCTGAACCTTGTATCATTAGATCGTTTTCACCTCTACAAAATCATTTGCTCCGTTCCGTGTCGTAGATGTGGGATCCGTTAATGCCCTCCTATGACGCGTCACTTCTTGTTGACATCAACTCATTATCCAAGAAGCAGACCTAGGGACAACCCTTCCAGTACTTTGAAGCTTGAATGCCTCAATGGCAAGTTTCTCTCTTCCGACGACAGGTTTACATTAATGGCCTTCGACCGAAAGATTTTGCGTGGTGTTCGACATCGACTCATCTATTCACACTACGTGAATTGTACTGCAGTACCTTGAGGGTCATCATCATTATCGGTGATTCCTCTCACGCCAGTTAACAACTTACGTCACTGGCTGGTAATCAGGTCATGTCCTTCCATGTTCAACATCAGAACATCTTTTTCACATGGATTGACTTGTACCTTCGAGCAAAGATCGAACGAGTTTTGAAGACCCCAGATCTAGTTTCATCCATCCAGGCTGCGATATATTCATGGAAATAAAGACATCAAATTTACATCATTTCTGCACAGATAATCATCCAAACTAAGGGATGATGGCTCTACTAGAATCATCAGTCTGCACATAGACGGTTGTCGGTCCTATGTACATGAAAATGAATTTATCAAACTGAGCATGGGAATGCCTGCCTCAGCTAGTTCATGAAAATATTATGAAGATAATGTATTGTATTGTATCTTATTATAGGTCACCTGCCAGTGCGAAAAACCTCGGATCCTCATTATAAAGCATTTCACCCTACATCAAAAGATTTACGACCTCATGCTTTAGGGGGCAACTGTTATAGACATATTTGGGCATTGCAACCCCAATCACATATGTCCATAAACCAAGGGCTTCTAAGTCCCTAAAAGTGTTGTTTCATACCCTAAAGGAGCAAGGTCAGCTGATTACATCATCTCCCAGAAGTTTTCCATGAGAAACCACTCAGAACTGGTCAAAGCAGGACCATACAGATTGCCCAGTGCAAAGGGTGTGATGCATCTCACCTGCCACATGCAAAAAGTGCGATGCATACTGAAAAGCCCTTCTATAGGGTGCGATGAGTGAGAGCAGACAAATGGCACAAGCATTTTGCTAAGTGGAGACCCTGAGAATCTTCTAAAAGCTACTCATTTGACACTTGCCTCCCTGAATTCGCCCAAGGATGAGTAAGAGATCATGAAATCTCCAAGTGGAACCAAGAACTATCAGAGAGATGACACTAATCAACATCCTAGAAGCTGACTCACCCCACTGCAAATATCTATAAATGGATCCCTCATCCCAAGATCCAAAGGTTGGAATTTGGTAATTTGCAAAGAGGTGTTGCTGGTTTCTCTTTGAAGACATTGTTGGGTGATCTTGCTTTTTGTGAGGTGAAGAGGGCTTTCAAGCTGGGAGGATGGCGTTGGGTCAAACCAAGTGGTTGTAATCCTCTCTTCTACCACTTTTACTAATAAATCTATTTGAGTTTTCCTCCATATTCTTGTGTATCTCTGAATATTATGTTGATATATGCATTTGTATGGTCAATATATATCTGATCCTATATTGTTTATAGTGAAAGATCTCTATGCTTTGATGGTATTATGCTACTGTGAATTTACAGGTGCTTTTTGAAGTGGGACAAGTAAGGAAGCAGTGGCGAGATTCTGTCAAAGGGGAAAGGAAAGAAGCAAGGAACCAAGCGGAAGACTGAGGTTGGTACTCTCGGCTTCTTTCTCATCTCTCTCTCGTAAAGGAAAAACAAGTGACTTTAATCTGTTTGTTTCTAAGATAGCTACCCATCTTAGTGGGACTAGCAGCTCTGAATAGACATTAGATTTCCCGATAACACTCAGATTGAGCATGGAAAGATTCTCCCTCTCAAGATATAATGGGTAGTGTTACATCAATTGGACCCAATGGCTTAAATTCTTGGCCCGCCTAAAAAGGATTGTGGTTGATCGAGCTATGGAGGGCTCTATTATAGTTGTGTTTAACATAGGCGAAGCTTTTATCCCAGGTGTGTGTATGTTTGGATTTATAAATGAAAAAGATATGCATAATCATCCTATTGACGATCTCGCTCTGGTCATTTATTTATTTTATTAAGACCTAGTGGTAGCTGGACTTGAGATCAATCTTACTCAAGTACATGGCCCCCTTTCAGTTGATCAAGAATGTCATCAATTCGTGGAATTAGGTATCGATTCCTTAATGTTATTTTGTTTAGGCTCTTTTAATCAACACAAAGTCTCCAGGTCTTCTCTTGCTTCTACATCAGTACAATTGGGCTTCTATAGGGTGAGGAGATTGATCGCATATCTCTTTTTTTATGCATTTATTAAATATTGTGCTTGATTTTCTCATTTTATAGAAGAGAGCAATGATATACTCGCCCATTGGGTAGGGGTGTGTTGGGGATCAAATCGATTGAATTCTTTACCTAATAGTGCATAGGAACCCAAATGGTCAGGAGAACATGTCTTTGTACTCTTCCACAACCTTGTTGAATTTGTTCTACCACATGGAGAGGCATTGTGTGGAGGTCATGCTTGTGGTCATGACCTCCTACTTACTTTAATATCAAATCATGAAGAAGAAAAATTTTGCAGCCTTGGAGAGGACCTTCATACACTACTTAGTGGAGATCAAAGAAATGGCAGTAAGTAGAGATACCTATGGTATCTTGTATAGTTGTCTTCCTAATGTAATTATGAGATTAGAACATCTTGACTCGTATATAGCATGATACTTTTACAATCATGGTTGACCTAAAAGAACATCAGAAACTTCAAAGGGGGGGGGGGGGGATATCCCATAAACCTCATCAATTAATGTCTTGATGTCACAGGGAACATGACACTATTGTTTGATGTCGAGATATCAATCTTGGTGGGGCCACCCTATGGTGTATGGTTGTAGGTGTGGTGTTTTAGGTAGGTCCAACCACTTGAAAACCTATGCTAAGGTGTGGTTCTTTTAGCTTTCCCTATCAATAACGAGTTGTAGAGAAGCACCCCACCCATATTTTCAAGCTAAAAGTTATTCATCTTCCTCTAGTAATTCAAGCTCAATTGGATGTATCTTCATGGTACCAATCATGGCACTAGTTTCTTCATTAATGATCTTCTTCCCCTTGTCTAAAATGAATTTAGTGTTAGAACCAACATCAAACTTTAAGGCTTTCAGTTTGACCACCAGTGACTACTTTGAGAATCATTCATTGTGATTCCAAGGACTCTTATGGAATTTGCATCAATTTCTCATGTATTTCTTTGTCTTTCCATTACCCTCATTTCTTTGTGGCTTAGATGGGTTGTTTTGGGGTGGTCCATCCTAGCTCTATCTTTTGTTCTGCGGTTTGCAGCTTCCTTTTCCATAATTTTGATGTGAGGAATTTGTTGATCCAAAATATGACTTCTTTTGTTTAAACTTTTGCTTGATTTTAATAGCGTATTGCTACACTTTTGGAGAAGAGATGTCTAGAATATCCATTTATATCATGATGCATCTATGCAAGGTGTCATATTATTTGAGCACTAGATGTCACTCAGATTCGCTGATACCCATCTGGGTTCATAAGGTATTAAAGATATTTTTGAACTCTAGCGTTGTTTGGTCTCTCTATTGTTGTAGTGTGGTTCATCTCAAGTATTTCTCATCTTAGCTTACAATTGGATAATATTATTCCTTCATAGAATCCTTGAAAACTCCTTAAGTGGGTGTGACAACAAACATTATGGATTCCTCTGTGGCCTTTTTTCTCATGGTAAGTATCCCACGGATCGTTCACATGGGGGGTGGATTTAAGGAGCACAGAGGCAATATTTTCTTTATTGAAAAAATTATGGACCCAAAAATACCCTTCTAGTGGATTTAACCATTTTTCTAGGGCATTCACATATGTCTGACCTCCGAGTAGAGGAATATCAAAACTAACATGTACCTCAAAGAGTGTGTCACCTCTACAGTGATTTTTTAACAAATATGCATTTATTATTAGCATTCATCGAAGTATCTACGAAAGATTATCCATAATCTCATCTTGTTTCTGTGATAGGTCTTCCTCAAGAAATAGTTTAATAGGATCTCTTATGATCTCGTGTTTCTCCTCTTCTTCCATAGGAGTTCATTAGAGTCAAAAGGAACAATCTTTCGAAATCTCAAGTAGTTAGAGCCCTAACTCCTTATAAAATCACCTTGTTGAAGACATGCATAGGAAAATTGGCAAAGATCAGGCTGTTATAATACCAGTGATCCATATTCTCTAAGGCATGAGACAAAATATTGAAAATAATGAAAAATGTTGTAAGTGAAAAAAAGAAATAATGTAAAGTCATATGAAAACAGTTTAATTATCTTTAAATGGTAAAAATATTATCGAATTACAACTTGAAAATTCTTTCATGCTTTTACAATAGTGAAGGCCCATATTTTTATTATATACAATGCATCCTAAGCTAGATTCATGTACTTTTCACATATGTACAATATCATGGGAAAATACCATGGGTGGATACCATAAATCACTATGGTAAAAACTAATGGATAGTTGGATGTTGTAAAAGCTATTTGTATGATTATATTTTTATTATTTTTTCTTCCACCTCTCGAATACTATTAGGTGGATACCATGGTTTACTAGAACCATTGGCTTGGAAACTACCAACAATAGAAAACAATTATTGGTCATGGTGATTTGATGAAAAAGGTAGGTAGCCGCCAATTTCCACTTAGGATCATAGGAGGAAAATGGGTTCCATTTTATTTGTTTAGATTTTCTTTCATATTGCAGTGGAGTAGATAATTGTCAACAAGAAGGGGGCATAACAGAGGGTTTATTTTCTGTAGCATCCCATGGGCCATAAATCTCATCCAACACCACAGATATTTCCTTCTCCTTTCTACTTGCATTGTTTGCATTCTAGGCAAAAGAGAGTTGAGTATCCTCACTTTAAAGTTATTTTTTCTCCTAAAACGGTTTACCATAGCATATCAAATAAGTGTTTATTGTGGTTTTTGAGTGATTGGATTTACCTATTCTATAATTTCCACACATTATCTATTGCATGCATAAACATAAAAAGAATAAATAACAAATTCATAATCTAAAAGGAGCTAATGCTTCATAGTATATATTTTTGTTTATTTTCATAAATCAATTATGTTGAATTGTTTAGTGGAATATCCATGGAAATTAATAGGTCGTGTTGGTATCAAGGTGTAGCACAACCCAACACTTCACTCAGTGAGGTGGCTACTGATAAATCTAATTCCTCTTATGCTATTAGAAGAATGGGATAAAAATAAAATAAAATAAAATAAAATTCTCTCTTATATTCAATTTTTTTCATGGACATTCACCGACCTCTAATTATATTCAGAGGTGTACGTTAAACTCATAATTACACACACACACACAAATATTTAATTACATCTCTCTCTCTCTCTCTCTCTCTCTCTCTCTCTCTCTCTCTCTCTCTCTCTCGCTATGTATATATATATATATATATATATATATATCACAGTGGGTCCTATGCCAAGGACGTGCCACTTGCCACCCTTCCACAGGGCACCTGCGATCACTTGTCTCCAATTAGGAAAGAACTGTTTCACATAATGGTACTTGTTCAATCTGAGGGTCATGATCTCATGTTTACATCGACTGCTTGCTATTGGATTGCACCAGGTTTATGTGCTCAGATATTAATGGGAGGGCACCCCGTTGCAATCATGGTTTCAGCCTAGGGTTCAAAGACCCCTATCCAACAATCCACAATACATCCACCCATATGATAGCTAATATTAATTGTACCAACCCCTTCCTCCCTATTGACATCACTGGGGGTGTTGCACTTCACCTCCACCATTATATCACGGAAGATATCAACGACTTTCACAGACGGGTTCCTTCCCTGCTGACATCACAAAGGTGTAGGCCATTAATCTTGAGCACCAAAATCTCCAACACCTGATTGAAGTGGTGGATCCCACTCTATTAGACCTTTATTCTTAATATCCCCTCTTACTGACCCCTTCCACATCATCATGTTCCTATTCTCCTAGTGATTCTCTTTGTATGATTCTTTATTATCGGTTGGAACTTCATTATCAAGATTTCATGTTCAAATGTTTAACTAGGTTCGGTCTTCATAATCACATATGTAATCATGATTTTATGTAATTGATGTGAAGATGACAAAAAGAATATTCTTGTTATGTTTGAGGCATGGGTTTCATTCTGAAGGAATTTTATTTTAGGTCAAGCTCCCATTGAGAGATTCTAGGGATTGACATTTGGGCTACAAGTTAAATGAGTCACTATCATGTATTGAATACCCATTTGGGAATATCACATATTGTAAGATAAAAATTTATTTGAGTCAAATGGAGTTAAAATACCCCCAAGACCTTTTCAAAAAATAAAGCATCAAGTCAGCGTCATGACGCAACAAGTCATATTGGAGATAGCCACAAGTCGGCTTAATGAATGGGATAGAATGCCTATATAAAGGTGACTTTGACGTATTTCAAGGAGACGAGAAATAAAGCAATAAAGGGTTTGATCAAGGAATAAAAAGGAAGTATAAATTCAATTGAAGATAAGGAGAAACAGAAAGAAGAAGATCAAAGCACTTATGTGTTTGTTTTCTGGGTCATTCTCTTCCACACATGTGATGCAATTAGGCTTCATATAATTGTAGGAATATCACAAATTATAGTCAAAGTTTGGGCTCCTTATAAACTAATCTAAAGGCTGAATTGATGACGAGAAGGGAGACCACCAAGCTCAGGGAGTAACAGATCATTCTAACCATAATCCACTCACACATGCAAGAATTGTAGGAGTTTGAGACAGGTTGAGAATTGCATACTTAGAAGGTTGAAGTTGCAGTCATCATTACAGGTCTGAAGGCTTAAAGGAAAAGTTTGACATGAGTTGACATTGTGATAAGAAACTTCTACAAGAAAGAAATTGGACTTGGTGTTGGAGTTTTCTTTGACTAGAAGTCTTTGTCAAGTGTCTAGCTTTTCGAATTCGTCAGTTGAATATTCCATAAGAATAATATTTCTCATGGGTTTTCCTTTAAGATTGGGGAGGTTTTGGCCCTATTTTATCGCCTATATCTTGTGTCCTTTGTCTTATTGTTCTTTATGGTTTTGTAGATGCTTTTTGAAGAGTATAATAATAATAACCAAATGAAAGAAGGAGCTAAAAGTAAAAATACACCGCAAACAATTATAAAAGAAGAGAAATCACCTAGAGTTGCTTTCCCCATATTTCTCAACATGGTTTCAGAGCTAAGGTAACAAGACAACAAAAGGAAAGGAACCATAGTAAAGGACACTCAAGGATTGAAGCACTAAAAGAAGGATCAACAAAATGAAAACACATCAAGAAGAACATCGAATGATGAAGAAAAACTACTCAAGCATACAGTCTAAAGACATCTCTAAGTAGACTTGATCTAATTCTTGGCTCAATTTTGTTACTAGATCCATTATAGATTCAACGAAGAACTATAATCATCAATATATTATGAAAGATGAATTTTCTACAAGGTGGAACAAAAATTTGGGCTATATTCCATTAAGGCATGCATACATATAGGTATTTTCACCTAGGAGGATGAAGACCAAATCCTTCAAACATAAAAAGGTCAAAATACATTGAAAAAAAAATAAGATTTTGGGCATCATAGAAGGACTATTTTCATGTTTCTGAGAAGTCAAATCTACAATAGCAACTACAGAATTGAGACTATGAAGTAAGTACAATTGTTTTCCTGATTCAAGAATTGAAGTCTCTTAGCAAAAAGTGATAAATGAAATTCTAAAAGGAAGCACAGTGAGAATTATTTCCTAAATATCAGATCCTCTTCTAGGCATACATAAGATCCCTCCATCTCTTTGATAGTATAAATTATATCTCCAAGATATGCCCTTGTGATAAATGTACTCAACTCTACTTTACAATTTCACACATATGGTGATTGAGTCCCTTGTGGAGCTCTAGAAAGGTATGTTTTTGACAAGCAATTTAGTGACTTTTTGGTCGCAATTGTAACCCTTTCTGCATAACGAACTTAAAGAGATAAAGCATTTTTAGTAGAATATGTGAGAACTAGTATGAAAAGCTTAATCACTAATAATTGCTATTTTTCTATGCAGAAAAGGGTGGAAACGAAGAATTATTGTTTAAGAGGAAAAGACAAAGGAAGAGTAACTGTTGTCCCTTTGGAAGGGAACCGGATGCGAACGAGATCAAACGGATCGAAGCAGAATGACCTGGGAAAGAAAGAAGAGTTATCGAATCAGCGGAGCAGGGGAAGGAAAATCAGGAATTAACGGCTTGGCGAATCCCTCAGGATCTTTGATCCTGAGGGATCGCTGTCTTGCTTATTTTTGCTACCTAGATACCTCCGCCATTTCTCTTATAAAGAGGGGTAGCAGTGTTAAGCTCGAGAGACCTTTTTTCATATATGTAAATTACAGTTTCAGTTGAACTTTGATCATCGAGTCTCGTTAAGACTTGTTTTGTTGTACTTTTGTTAATCATTAATACCAAAGACTTGGTGCTTTATTTCATCTCTGTGTCTGGAGTAATCTAAGGCAGTGTATCCTTGGAAGCTAAGGGCCCGGCTCCGAAGGACACTTGCTTTTGTATCATTATAATTTGGTTTCTGTGTGGATTGTTTATATAGTGTGGTAATCTGATGTATTTATCATATGCTGTTCCATGCTCTGTTACGACTAATTCATCAATGGTTTCATTCGGGAAATTGTGTAAGTGATTCTATATTAACGCATCTTTTCAGGGTTGATTACATGTTCACTGGTTAAGCCAACTGTTCCTGTTACAGAGCCTTCATACTGGAGATTGTTGTGTTGGATTCATTTGAACTCTTATTTATGGAAATCCAAAGTAATATTATTCTATATAGTCATCTTCTCTTGGATCGTCAGATTGCCATAAGTGTGTTGTGTGTATATGATAAATGATGTTCCATAATTCATTTGTGAATATCGCCTCATAAAGTAAAGATCATTGGAGTTGCTTTTGAAGATTGTTATTTGATTGCGGAATGGGAGTTTAGTTCAATAGAGCCAGTTCAGTTCTAACTCGCAAGTTCTAGTTTATTGAGTTGCTGTTCCATTTATTGCCGTTCCATTTACTGCTGTTCCATTTTCCGTTTGCTGTTCCATTTTACTTTCTGCTGTTCCATTTCCTTGCATTTACTGTTTTGGTGTGAGAGAAGGCCTAAAGCTGTAGTGAGTCAGCAAGTCGCTGCTTAGCTCCCAGATCTTTGGTCCATACTCTATTTTCCTTCCATCAGTTTCTAGAGGGATGGGTTATCGCTTCCGCACCCTCGACTGATAAATTGCCTGGTGTGATTCCTTTTGAACGCAAATTAGTTTAGCATCCTTCTTGTATTTTCTAGACACTGTACTATGAACATTACTCTGACGAATAGCCTCGGATTGAGCTACTCTTTGCAATAACAAAGCGTTCCCGGATTGACTTATTAATGTAGCATAACCAGAGGTGAAAAAGACCCTTGTTACAGCTCTACATTTTGGCGCTGTTGCCGGGGAAAGAGTACAGCCATTTGTCTTTTACAGAGTAGTGTACGAGTCTGCTAGGGGAGAGTTGGATTTTAAAAACGGAAGGTAAGAACCTGCGTACGGAGCATGTAAAAGCCCTGCTCCACCGTCCGCTTTCCTAGCAGAATTGTGGGTTGAGCAGAATTTGGTAATTTATAGAATGCATGACTAAGCAGAAAAAGCCAGAGAAAATTATCAAACCTCCATTCAAACCCGAAAAAGCCAAAGGGCCGGTAACCCTTGGCCGAACGACCTTCATAGATGAAATTTATAAGAAAACTGAATCTCAGCCATCAGTAGGTCTCAGAAGAACCAATTCCAAGCAGCCTACTAGTTCCCTTCAGGCCACAGGATCACCATCTGTAGCCTTCGCTGAGGTGCATAGTCAGACTGATGAACAGGACTTTCAAGAAATTGAAAATTCTATTCCAGAACGACTGCAGGAAGGGAATCTAAGCAATCTTTGTGAAGGAGAAGGGGAGACAGGAGAAGTTGAAGAGCCAAGATCTCCTAGGGTAATCCATCCATTAGAAAGCCCAGATAAAGGAAGCACTGTAAAAATCATTGAAGGGATTCAATCTCCTCAAGTAACAGGCGCTCTCATTATTCCAGACAAAGGAAGTGCTATTAAGATAACCAAAACCGCACCTTCTCAGCCTAAGAATACCCTTTTAGAAATCCCGGAAGGGTATTGGCACATATTCGATCCTATGGCGCAGAATCAACCCAATACTCAAACCTCTACATTACAATATCCTATAGTGGATTCCGCAGCAAATGCTCCTATGAAAGCAATTCCCCTTCAACACATTCCGACATTTCATGGACTTACATCAGAAGATCCGGATGCATTCTTATTTGAATTTGATGTATTATGCAGGGGATATGATTACACCACTGACCCCCAAAAGCTAAAGTTGTTCCCCTCCACTTTGAAAGGAGCAGCCTTAAGATGGTTTATGGGTTTAGGTGGTGGGGTTATAAACAATTGGGAGCAGATGAAGGAATCTTTTCTAAAGAAATATCAAGACTACTGTAGGTCTAGAGAATTGAAAGATGAAATCTTCCAAATGATAGCTAGACCAAATGAAACATTAGAAGAATATGTAGAACGTTTTCAGTATAATTTACAAAGATCGCCTTATGCATCATTACCATTGCCTGATAATGTGTTAAAAACTGCATTAATCAGAGGCATGAAAGAGCAGTGGATCGAAACACTAAATATCATGGGAAAAGGGGATATCTATCAAGAAAATTTTGCTGACATCATCGATCTATGCATTAGAAGTTCGAGAGGCAGCACAAGGATAAAACCAGCAGAATATGATCGGTTTGTCAGAGATAACAAAACACCAACAGAAGGAGTAACACGTGTAGAACTTGGCAATTTATTAGAAAATTTTAAAACTGATATTCTGGGGACATTAACTACACAACTTGATATTGTGCAGGCTAAACAGAAGCAGATTGAGGCAGAACAGAATTTGGCGATCTTCTGCCCCCGATGTAGAAGAAAACATAGCCACAAGGAATGTCCACTGGATGCAGCTCAAGCGTGTGCTATCTGTACAAAGGATCATCTTACTGAAAGTTGCCCCTCACTTCCTGGATTGAAGGCAGTATATAAGGAAGCAGAAGAGGAACCAGAATCAGCATACTTTGTTAACCAGCGTCGCCAATGGCAATCAAGGCAATCAGGTATGTTTTCAGATCCAACCTCTTCTTTTCAGCCTCCACAATATAACGCTCAGCAATATAGCATGTGGCAAAACCAATCCCCATTTCCGAACTGGTCATCACAACCATTTCCTTCTCCAAATCCATGGATGAATCACCCAAGCCAATTTGGTTGGCCGAATTCTCCTTACACTCCACCATATTGGCAGAATAGCTCATACCCTCCGCAATGGACCCCCCCTACTTCACAAAGTTCACCCTGGCAGACAAATTGGCCAAGATCGACATATCAGCCGACAGGAACCATTCCACTCCCTCAACCGACTCTGCCAGCTTTGCAACAAAATCCCCAGTCCAATCTAAGGCCGCAACTCCCAGCCCAGCCCAATCCTAATCCTAATAATAGACCGGTCCAAGCCCTTCAAATTATAGAATCAGCAGAAATCGGACCTGAACTAAAGGAGTGCAATGACCTTCAGTTAAGATCTGGGCGTATAATAGAAACAGAGGGAGATAAAACAGTTCACATTGAAGATCAGTTACCAACAGAACATCCCTTACAGCAAGAG
Organism: Pinus tabuliformis; assembly: GCA_031772625.1. Lineage (NCBI taxonomy): Eukaryota > Viridiplantae > Streptophyta > Pinopsida > Pinales > Pinaceae > Pinus > Pinus tabuliformis. The sequence continues at coordinate 351,989,050 of CM062805.1, read as the reverse complement.
GAGGAGCAGACTCATCAAATAAATACACCCTCTCCTCCCTTCCCAGAACGATTAGCCATACCACGACCTGTACAGCATCCAGACTTTGACATTCTGGGGGAGTTACAAAACTTGTACATAAGAATTCCGTTCCTCCAAGCCATTCAAGACATTCCTATTTACGCAAAAACTATAAAAGAATTGTGCATAAAGAAATCAAGGAGGAATCCAACCACTAACCCTAGAGTCCAAGTAGTCGGTACTTTATCTGATTTGTTATCAGGAATACCCATTAAGTATGAAGATCCGGGAAACCCAATAGTAACTGTTCAAATCCATGGACAGACTTTGACTAATGCTTTAGTTGACTTAGGAGCTGCAACTAATATTTTGACAACTTCTATGTGCCAAGAGCTTGGGATTACATCGGTAGAACCCACTTCTACTCTGTTAGAATTGGCTGACCGATCTGTAGTACGACCAGAAGGAACTCTATATGACGTCATGGTCTCTGTAGATTCTTGGGAATACCCGACTGACTTCCTGGTAATTAATCCAAAAACCCGACTGGATGGACACCCGCTAATTTTAGGGAGACCTTGGCTGGCCACTGCCGATGCGTACATTGGTTGTCGGCAGGGGAATATGACAATAACCAGAGGACCAGATATCAAAAATTTAGTCCTATATCCTCCAGCTCAGCCAAGTCTTATGACGATAAAAACTAACCAGCACCCTGTATCATACCTTACTGACAATATCAGATCACCATTGACCATACAGGAGGCTCTAGACTTTAAAGATCAAACAGAAGATGATGCCATCAATAACTTTGTTAGTCAAACTGAATCTAGACCTCATGCACAGTGTTTCATGATAGAAGCTGCATTCGAGAACGAACTGGAAGAAGACCCCTCGAAAGATACACATGACCAAACGATACCTGTGACTTCTGTTGCTAATAGTAAAGTAGTGGAAATTGAACCGGGAAAAACGCTAAACATCAATGCCAATCTTACACCGGACCAAGAAATAAAACTCATCCATCTGTTACGAAAATATCAAGAAGCGTTTGCATGGGACTACCCTGATATGAAAGGGATTGATCCCCAATTGTGCACCCACCATATTTATATAGAAAAAGATGCAAGACCTGTCCGTCAACCGCAAAGAAGACTCAACCCCCATCTAAAAGATGTTGTGAAAGCAGAACTTCAGAAGCTTTTAGATGTTAATTTTATTTATCCTATTTCTGATAGTAAGTGGGTCTCTCCACTTGTGGTTGTACCCAAGAAGAATGGGAAATGGAGGATTTGTGTGGATTATAGAGAGCTAAACAAAGCCACACAAAAAGACCATTTTCCCCTTCCATTTATAGACCAAGTACTGGACACGTTAGCAGGAAAGAAATTCTTTTCTTTCCTAGATGGCTTCAGTGGATACAATCAGATTCAGATTGCCCCGGAAGACCAGGACAAAACTACCTTTACTTGTCCTTGGGGAACGTTTGCCTATAGAGTTCTACCCTTCGGCCTATGTAATGCCCCTGCCACGTTCCAAAGGGCCATTCTTAGCATCTTTGCAGACTTAATAAACGATGGGCTTGAAGTCTACATGGATGACTTTACACCATATGGAGATGATTTTGATCCAGCTCTAGACACTCTAGAAAAAGTCCTACAGCGCTGCATTGCTACCAGGCTCTGCTTAAGCCACGAAAAGTGTTACATGATGATGACAGAAGGCCTCATTCTAGGGCACTACGTCTCAGCAGCTGGCATTCAGGTAGATCCGGCTAAAATTCAGATTCTTTTGCTTATTCCCACCCCCACTACTCAGACAGAGGTACGCAGCTTTCTTGGATTTTCTGGGTATTACAGACGATTTATAGAACATTATTCACAGATTGCTGCACCTTTATATGCACTAACCGGTAATGTTGATTTCATGTGGACAGAGAAATGTGACCGCGCTTTCCAGGATTTAAAGAAGCTTGTATCAACAGCTCCAGTCCTTCGAGGACCAAACTGGAATTTACCATTCCAAATCTCATCTGATGCCTCAGACACAGCAATCGGTGCAGTCCTTGGACAGGAGGAGGATAAAAAACCTTATGCTATTTATTATATCAGCAAAAATTTAACCCCTGCTGAACTAAATTACACTGTCACCGAAAAAGAATTCCTTGCTGTAATACATGCTGTTAATAAATTTAGACATTATATCACAGGCTATCCCGTTGTTTTATATACAGATCATTCTGCTATTAAATATTTAGCAAATAAGCCTGTTACAAATGCCAGAGTAACAAGATGGTTGATCTTATTGCAGGAATTTGATATCACGATCAAAGATAGACCCGGCAAGGAAAACCCTGTAGCAGATTTTCTTTCACGGATACCAAAACCAATTGAAGCAGCCGCAGTAGAGGACCAATTTCCGGATGAACACCTGTTTGCTGTCGCTGCACAAACACCCTGGTATGCTGATGTTGCCAATTACCTTGCAGCAGGTAAACTACCAAAGCACTTAACCCCTAATGAACGTAAGCAGATTGTTCAGAAAAGTACCCGATTTTCGTGGATTGGGGGCTATTTGTTCCACACAGGGGCAGACATGCAAATCAGGAGATGTATTCGAGAGGATGAAATTTTCGACATCTTGAAAGCCTGTCATAACGGACCTTGTGGGGGACACTTTGCAGAAAAAAGAACAGCACATAAAGTACTGCAGACAGGATACTACTGGCCTACAATTTTTAAGGATGCCAAGAAATTCGTTCAAGCTTGTGACAGTTGCCAGCGAGTAGGACGACCTGGTCAAGCCGACAAGATGCCTCTGAGGCCACAATTGGTCATTGAACCATTTGAACGGTGGGCTCTTGACTTCGTTGGACCCATCAACCCATCATCAAATCAGAGAACATATATCTTGGTAGCCACAGAATATGTTACCAAATGGGTTGAAGCCGAAGCGTTACCTAGAGCTACAGAAGATTCGGTAGTTCAGTTCCTATTCCATTTGTTTGTACGATATGGCCTTCCGAGAGAAATAATTACAGATGGAGGACCTCAATTTGCCGGAAACAAATTGGCTGCAACACTTAACAACTATCACGTCCAGCACAAAATTACTACCCCATATCACCCGCAGGCGAATGGGCAAGTAGAAAGCAGCAATAAGGTAATAGAATCAATTTTAACAAAAACTATTGCTTCACATAGACGTGATTGGGCCGCCCGACTACCTGAAGCACTTTGGGCCTATAGAACCACCTGGAGAAGTACAACTGGTTATTCACCCTATCAACTAGTGTTTGGGAAACAACCTATTTTTCCCATAGAATTCGAAATCCAAACCCTACGAACTGCACAGGAAGTTGGCCTAGATTTAAGTGAAGCACAAATCAATCGACTACAGCAGATTAATGAACTGGATGAAATAAGGCTCTCTGCATTACAGAATACAGCACTTATTCAACAACAGAGAGCTAAATGGCATGATGCACTTATCAAGAACAAAGTCTTTCATGAAGGGGACTGGGCTCTGTTATATGACTCTCGGTTTCAGGATTTCCCAGGGAAACTGCAGACTCGATGGCTGGGGCCATATGAGATCCAGAAAGTACATGATAATGGGACTATTACTCTCATTACAATCGATGGCTCTGGATATGCATTCAAGGTAAATGGCCATCGAGTTCGTCCCTATCGCAGGCCACTCACTCGGGAATCCTTCTGTGAGCAGCTACGTCAAGATACTGACATGAAAATTTTAGGAGAGGAAGTAAAATCTTCCTCACCTACAATTCAGTAAGGAACTCATTTCTTTTGACTTGTACATAACTTCTTGTATATAGGTTTTTAATATCTCTTTGATTGCTCTTTACAGTTAGTATGTTTTTGCTGTTCCTTTTCTCCAAACGGAATAGCATTTTTGAGTTTCTGCTGTTCCTTTTTCAGAAGAAACAGCAGTGGTTTGTTTTTGCTGTTCCTTTTTCAAAAGGAACAACAGTCTGTGTTTTTGCTGTTCCTTTTTCAAAAGGAACAGCAGTTCGAGTTTTTGCTGTTCCTTTTTCAAAAGGAACAGCATTTTGAGTTTTTGCTGTTCCTTTTTCAAAAGGAACAGCAGTGCGTGTTTTTGTTGTTCCTTTTTCAAAAGGAATAGCAGTTCGAGTTTTTGCTGTTCCTTTTTCAAAAGGAACAGCATTTTGAGTTTTTGTTGTTCCTTTTTCAAAAGGAACAGCAGTGCGTGTTTTTGCTGTTCCTTTTTCAAAAGGAACAGCAGTTCGAGTTTTTGCTGTTCCTTTTTCAAAAGGAACAACATTTTTGAGTTTTTGCTGTTCCTTTTTCAAAAGGAACAGCAGTTCGTGTTTTTGTTGTTCCTTTTTCAAAAAAGGAACAGCATTTTGAGTTTCGCTGTTTTGAGTTTTCGCTGTTCCTTTTCAAAGGAACAGCAGTTGTGAGTTTTTGCTGTTCCTTTTCGAAAAGGGACAGCATTTGTGACTTTTTGCTGTTCCTTTTCAAAAAGGAACAGCAGTTGACCATTTTTAGACAGCACTCATGATCTTAGGAGAACGGCATCCCAACTATTTGCTTGTATGGATTCTTCTCTTTCAAAAAGAACACCATAAGTCATATCTTTGTCTCAGTGATGGTTCATATTGAGGATGCTTTGTCACCCATCATCTTTCCAGTCTTTAAGAAACAACTATACACTTATGCAATGAGCATCAATTACAACACGCCGAAGTCAGCATATCATAAAATCGCTATCTTTAGAGAGCCTAGTATTGATAAGAGGACAAGAGGGGGGACATACTTACTTCTTATCCCCGTGGTCATTGACTTATTCCCATTGCCCCGGTTGGTTATCTTTATCATAGCGATTTCCTTAAAAAAAATTCTTTGATTATTACATAAGAATAAGAACAAAGGATTTTCCTGTTGGGATGATAAGACTTCTTCCGCCATTCCCACTCTTAAGGAGTGCTGAACCACCCTCATGTGTAAATATATAAGAAAAGTACTAAAAAAGAAAAAAAAAAAAAAAAAAAAAAAAAAAATGATGACGAATGTGAATTATTGTCAAATGCAGGATAGGGGGTCTCATCAAGAGCCAGCCTACCATGATCATCAGGTTGGAAGCGAAGTGGCATTCCCAGCATGGCCACCATACCAGGGATATGGTCCAAAGGTACATTTACTAAGCAGACCTTGGAACAGGGGGTCTCATCACGAGCCGGCCTGCCCACGTTTCGCGCCTTCCTGGTGAATGGCATTATGGCTACCTGGTTACCAAGCCAGCATAATGGTCTGTATTTTGACAAAATATTTTTATACACATGCAGGATCATGGTTCCATGGGTGAAATAAACAACTTTGCCAAGGTTATGGACACCTATTGGCAGCAGAGCTCTGTTAATGGTATCGAAGTCATAAATGGTTACACCAGCAGGAATAATCTTAAAACCTCTTTGTTTCTTCTATCTTATGAATAATGCATATTTTATTCCTCGATTAACATATCGCATGAATACTCATTACTACCAATCATGGCAAAGGAACTGACAATGACCCCTCGGGACTTCGTACGAGTGACAGACGTCCCATCCCCCGGCCTCGCATCATATTACGAAAGCTCTTATGTAAAACGCGATCCATCTTTTTGCCTCGATTTCGGTATTTAGTTGTCAATCCAAAACATGGCGTAATTCTATATGCTGCTCTTTATGACTGGTAACACGATGGCTGCTGCTCCTCTATTTGACGGCTGGGGCAGCCTATCACATCGTGGGGGGGGAAGGTAATCTCATTACTCCACAGGGTACGTGTCACCACACCATTCGGGGTAGATAGTGTACGAAGGAAAGGCATGGTTTAACGGTATGATAAGTCTATTTTACGCAAAGTTGCCATCCGCAGTCTATTTTTGCTGCATGCTCTGTTTTTTTCTTTCGCGACGATCACCTTCTCTGCATTCCAAAACAGCTCAGGCAGTTGCTGTTCCATTAAAAATTCCAGTAGAACTATGGGAGGTAAGGCAGTCCGAAGCGAGCCCCAGGAATTGACAGCCTCTGCTGCTGCTCGGGAGATCCTGGAAAAGGCTGGATGGCTAAATTATTTCAATCGCCTGCAAGAACCAAACGAGACAGTAGCGTTGGAATTTCTGCAAAACTTGCAGGAAGACTACTCCACAGTAAGAGGAAGACGGATACTGGTCACCGACGAGGTAATTGTAGAAGTTTCAGGCCTACCAGCCACCGGACCTGTATGGACGCTGAAAAAAGAAAGACTGCAGAAGATTATGGAGATTTTTCAGGACGAAGGCCAAAGCTTGACAGTGAAAGGGAAGGGAGTTCTGCCAGCTACGTTAGGAGAACCCTGGATCGAGCTAGCAAAGATAGTACAGAGCTACATTACTTGCGAAGGAAGGAAGGACGTGGTAAGACCTCGCCATCTTAAACTCCTAGCTGTTTTAAAAGAAAAGTGTTCTGTAAATATGCCTGCACTTTTAAATTCGCTATTGCATGATGCGGCCCGAAGCCTGAAAACGGCCCAGCACGTAGACACAGTTGTTAGCCACCATGGATTGATTCGATTGATAGTGAGCCATAGTCTCACTCAACAGCAGAGCAGCTGGGAAGAGCTCATTGCAGTAATTAAGGGGGGATCGATTGCACCACCCCCAAAACCCAAAACTTCCTCCAGCACGCCAGAACAATCAGAGAAACGCAGAAAAGTGGCAGCTGGAAAACGTGTCGCTCCGAAACGAAAGCATTTTTCAGATACACCGGAGCGACCAGAAAAACGCAGAGAAGTGATAGCAGAAAAACTTGTTGCCTGTACACCTGAACAGCCGGAAAAACCAAGGAAATCAGTTCGGCTAGCCCGGATGCGAGGGAGGCTGGAAAAGATTCGGCACACCAGCCAACCAATTGAAATCACAGATGAACTCCCAGAACCAGAAGAAATACCTTCTGATGAAAATGCTGGACAATCTGGGGACGAGGCTGAGCGAACCAGAGAAAGAGGTAAGGAAGGAGAAACGCACTCCGAAGCTGAACACTCCAAGACAGCCACCGAGCAGGATAATCGGGAGGAGGAAGTAATACAGCCAGAAAGCAGCCCGCTGCGAGACCCTATGGGCGAAGAAGAATTGGCCGCAATCCTGGCCAGTTTGGGGGAATGTGACCAACCCTCTAGCCCAGCAGGTCCTCCCGATGGACCACCGGAAGAAGAAATACCCGAGAATTCACATGCAGAGAACCAAGGAGAAGAAAATCCACCCGTTCATGAGGAAGAAATAAGGGAATCCAACCAGGAACGACCTGTTCCCGAAGCACCGGAAGAAATGCCAGATATAGGGGCAGATTTAGAGGCCAGGCCCAAACCCTCTGCCGAGACAAGGGAAATCAAGAAATTGAAGACTAAACAGCAGAAGCTGCTGAACATTATAGCGCGGCTCCGACAGAAAATTCGCATGCTGAAAGCTAGTCTGAGGATACAAAGGACCACACAGAAGAGGAAGAGGACCGCTATAGCAGAATCCCGTCAAGCAAGAAGTCGAGGGACTTACACTCGCACTGTTGGCCGAAACCCGATTAGAAGACCTGCAGCTGTTCCAAATGACGCCGAGGAACAAGCTGCTGTTCCAATGGCCAACGAGGAACAAACTGCTGTTCCAATTGCCGCTGAAGAACAGACTGCCGTTCCATTAGCAGAAGAACCACAGCAACCTTTTGTTCGTGTCAAGAAAGAAAAGGAGCATAAGGAGATCCAAACAGAGGCACCACCCTCAGGGGTGATCCGGGTTCTGAACTCTAAGCAGCATAACAAAAAGGTTCAGGTAAAACTCCCGGCCTCTACGGCCTTATGGAAAAAGGATCCAAAAACAAGAACCCTGCATAAAATGATGAAGGAAGCTCAACAGGAAACTGAACAATTGAAGGAACAAACAGTCCCCCGGGAGAAATACGAAGAGTTGCAACAGCAACTTCGGAATATTAGTCAGTCCGAGAGCCAAGCCTTCGAAGGCTGGCAAAAGGAGCAGGAAAAGGTTGCAAAGGTAACTCGTCGATTAGATATTGTTGTTAGGCAGATGGACACTATCTGTTCCTTATATAATGACGTTCTAGCCTGTAGGGCTCCTGCTAAAAACTATGCTTTATTCTTGCTTGAACGATATTTACGATTAAAGATAAAAGCTGTCAGGGCAGGTGCCCCTATACAAATCAATACTCTTAATGATTTCATAAATTGTTGCAAGCATTACGGAATTAAGGTCCAAAGATTATTATGTGAATTTTACTTGCATAACCTCGTGCTAGACCAGGAAACTGATCTAAATCCTGGCCCTTTCGTTGGGGACATACAATTGCAAGCCTTTGTTTCCTTCGGGGTTAATCAGCTGAAATGGCTCAGGGCTTATACCACCTTTCAGAGACAGGAAAATAGCCTAGACTTGTGGGTGAGAGCCGAGCCTAGAAACCCAGTACTGTTGTGGAGAGCGCATAGGAACCTTATAAGAACCCCGGGTGTTATGGAGACATTAGGACCCATGCATAAGGACTTAATCAGACAAAATTTGGAATATTTCCTGACTATTAAAGACCTTGCTACCGATGCTGCAAAATTCCGATATCAGATTTCGAACCCAAACATCCAGCTTAGGGAACCATTCAGATATGAAAATTTTGAGCTGGCAGCCAGCCGATTGAGCCTTTATGGCGAGCGCATTTTGCAAGCAGGGCCATCCTGGTTAGGATATCGATTTCGTAGTCCAATCATTTGGCATCCTGCACCCGGATACCAGGCCTTGTATGAAATGCCTGAAGGTCAAACAACCCAATTTTTTGATGATTTGGTTGCTCATCACGGTTGTAGGCCTCCACACGAGATCCCTTCTCCGGCCTACTCTCTTACTGCTTTGCATATCAACTATAATGTTTTCATGAGGGCATGAAACAGGGTAAGCAGGGGGGTGTGTGGAGCTCTGGAAAGGTATGTTTTTGACAAGCAATTTAGTGACTTTTTGGTGGCAATTGTAACCCTTTCTGCATAACGAACTTAAAGAGATAAAGCATTTTTAGTAGAATATGTGAGAACTAGTATGAAAAGCTTAATCACTAATAATTGCTATTTTTCTATGCAGAAAAGGGTGGAAACGAAGAATTACTGTTTAAGAGGAAAAGACAAAGGAAGAGTAACTGCTGTCCCTTTGGAAGGGAACCGGATGCGAACGAGATCAAGCGGATCGAAGCAGAACGACCTGGGAAAGAAAGAAGAGTTATCGAATCAGCGGAGCAGGGGAAGGAAAATCAGGAATTAACGGCTTGGCGAATCCCTCAGGATCTTTGATCCTGAGGGATCGCTGTCTTGCTTATTTTTGCTACCTAGATACCTCCGCCATTTCTCTTATAAAGAGGGGCAGCAGTGTTAAGCTCGAGAGACCTTTTTCATATATGTAAATTACAGTTTCAGTTGAACTTTGATCATCGAGTCTCGTTAAGACTTGTTTTGCTGTACTTTTGTTAATGCATTAATACCAAAGACTTGGTGCTTTATTTCATCTCTGCGTCTGGAGTAATCTAAGGCGGTGTATCCTTGGAAGCTAAGGGCCCGGCTCCGAAGGACACTTGCTTTTGTATCATTATAATTTGGTTTCTGTGTGGATTGTTTATATAGTGTGGTAATATGATGTATTTATCATATGATGTTCCATGCTCTGTTACGACTAATTCATCAATGGTTTCATTCGGGAAATTGTGTAAGTGATTCTATATTAACGCATCTTTTCAGGGTTGATTACATGTTCACTGGTTAAGCCAACTGTTCCTGTTACAGAGCCTTCATACTGGAGATTGCTGTGTTGGATTCATCTGAACTCTTATTTATGGAAATCCAGAAGTAATATTATTCTATATAGTCATCTTCTCTTGGATCGTCAGATTGCCATAAGTGTGTTGTGTGTATATGATAAATGATGTTCCATAATTCATTTGTGAATATCGCCTCATATAGTAAATATCATTGGAGTTGCTTTTGAAGATTGTTATTTGATTGCGGAATGGGAGTTTAGTTCAATAGAGCTAGTTCAATTCTAACTCGCGAGTTCTAGTTTATTGAGTTGTTGTTCCATTTATTGCCGTTCCATTTACTGCTGTTCCATTTCAGGTTTGTTGTTCCATTTTCCGTTTGCTGTTCCATTTTACTCTCTGTTGTTCCATTTCCTTGCATTTACTGTTTTGGTGTGAGAGAAGGCCTAAAGCTGTAGTGAGTCAGCAAGTCGCTGCTTAGCTCCCAGATCTTTGGTCCATACTCTATTTTCCTTCCATCATTTTCTAGAGGGATGGGTTATCGCTTCCGCACCCTCGACTGATAAATTGCCTGGTGTGATTCCTTTTGAACACAAATTAGTTTAGCATCCTTCTTGTATTTTCTAGACACTGTACTACGAACATTACTCTGACGAATAGCCTTGGATTGAGCTACTCTTTGCAATAACAAAGCGTTCCCGGATTGACTTATTAATGTAGCATAACCAGAGGTGAAAAAGACCCTTGTTACAGCTCTACATCCCTGTCGGACAAAAAAATGTAGTCACCAAGCTCATATATATTTATTCTCTTAAAACTTGATCAATCAAAAAGAATACCATAGAAGGATCTAACTTTTGGAAGAGATCCATTCACTGTGAAGAAGCTTGAATGAACTAAGGAAGAAAACATGAAGTATTATAAGTCATGAAGAAAATTTGGGTATTGAACCATCACTAGAAACATTGTTGCACTTGCAACTATCAGTTTTGTGTAAAGACCTATGAAGCAGTAGAGACATCGAACAAGGGCTCTAAGGAAATCATATACTTGAATAAAGGAAGAAATTAATATAGTGAATAATAACTCACATCAATGAAGATGGCATCCAGAATTGCAAGTCATCATAATAAAGGTAAGTAACCATAAGGTATCTTTGGTATATATTTTATGTTTTAGGGTTGAAAATATGATTCCAAGCTTTGTTATAAATCCAGGGAAGGGAAAAAACCTAGCATGACATAAAGAGGGAATAGAATCTGATCTATGCTTTGAACTTTATAAGCCCTAGGATGACCTCTTGATTTCATGAAAACCGTAGAAATCTTAGCATAATGTTTTGGTATCTTATACTTGGCTTGGAGTGCTTTTCAATAAATATTGCAAGTACAAGAAGTAAAGATGGATGGGCTAAACCTTTGTTCTAAGAAACATGATGGAAGAAGGAATTTGTATAACTATGGATGTCTGGATCTCAGAAAAATGGAGATAAGGGTGAAAAAGGCCTCCACCATGACAGTCAAGATGAAAATCATTATGATGGGATGCATCGTTTAGGAGATGGAATCATTATTACATAACATTTAAGTAAGATCTCATGGCATCAACATAAGAAGCTTGAAATATATCTTAAGTAGAAGTCTATGACAGTCATCATTAGAAAGAAGTGGCTCTTGCAAACCTCATTGAAAACAAAGTAGTACTTATCAAGAAAGTCATCTAGTATAAAAAAACATCATACATCATTAGAAAGGATCATTTGCAGATAAGCATAATCAAGAACCTCCATTGGAATCTTCATTAGAAGGTTCATCTCTTGGAAGAATAAAGTGTCTCACTAAAAAATTCCACCTAGGATGGGGTTCATTGTTTGAAAGAATGATGGTATAATAACATAGGAATGCAACATGTCGAGTTGGTTGAACTACTATCAATCAAAATAAGTTGTTGAAGGAAGTCTAGATGACCAAAAGAATGAAAGAGGTATGTATGCATATGTTTGATAATATAGGTTGTGTCATCATATAGTTGTAGATAACAGAGATAGATACTCCACCTCATGAGTATGATCAAATGAAAGGGATCTCTTTTGTTGGAAGAATGCATGAGGGCATGGGTTACATATTATATAGATGAAACCAACATAAGGTGGTTGACAAGGATGAAGGAATTATGGATAGAAGTTCCTAGAGGGAAATATGTCAAGAAAGAAAGAAGAGAGGATGCAAGATACAACTATTGTCACTTAGAAAAGAAAATAAACATATGATAAACTAGAAGAATTAGCCATGATATCTCCATGGGAAAGGTATGAAGACCTTGGTAAAGAAGGAAGACCCTTGACATTGAATATCTTAGAGATGTGTCAATAGGTATGTAGGATGTTGATACAAGAAGATGTCATGATAAAGGGCCATCATAAAAGGCAGTTTTTTATTTGATGTTCATTTATGATCTTTGAACAATATTTATATGGGCTAATACATGGCTACTAGAAGAGAGGCATGGAATTCATCTACAACTGGTACTCATGTAGAAGGATGAAAGATCAGGAAGGATACATGATGTAGAAAAGGTAGTTGTATGAGGAAAAGCCAAATATGGTCTAATGGATCACTTCTGATGAAAGGAGGAATGACATGACTAACATAATTCGAGAAGGAAAGTGATGTATGGTCAATTCCCTATGAAGAAGTTCCAAAAGATGAAGGCTCCATAATATTGAAAAATGAAATTCATGACATCGAATGGAGGAGCTCTACAAGCAGTTGAAGGTCCCATGATCTCCACCAAAGAAGAAATAATTGCTACTAAAAATAGGTCCCTAGTTAAGAGGGATCCTAGAAGAATGTTTATGATTTAGAAACTTGGAAGCAAGTATGTAACTAAGAGGGAGCTTATAAAAGTCCCTAGTTGAGGAGGAGCTTGGGTACATTCCTTCATAGGAATGGGTATATCCTCCCTAAGTTGAGAAGGAGATATAGACACATCATTCTTTTCTTCACTTGGTAAGAAATAATGGAGGACTAGGTAAGAATTTGGCATCCGATACTCTTTGAGGATGTGGTAGGTCATCCAAGATAAGAGTAGTCATAAAGGATTGATATTCTTTAAGGACTAGGAATCCAAGATAAGAATAGTCTTGAGAGGACATACCCTGTGAAGACTCAGGTGGGGTATGTTCCTTGAGAGACAATGATGAAGGTGTCAATATATCATTGGTTTATCCAGCATTGTGATATGATATTGTGGAGAGATAGAGTTGTTAGTCAAGGCCTTGCTATGTGAAAATGCTGGTTGATATGATGTTAAACAAATGGGTTACCAATCTGACTCTTCTTATGAGAATTATTCAGATCAAGAATGTCCAAGTACCTTGTGGTGATCCCTAGTATTGCACAGAAAGTGTTGAAACCCCCAAGGGCTCCTCAACTCTATTTATCAACCCGAGGCTCATACAAACTTCGAGGTGACAATGTGATATCCACAACAGATGGGATTCCTCTCATGCCACCCTCAACTAGGACATTTGATCAATAGTGATCCAAGACCATTCCTCCTACTAAATTAGAATGAAACTAGATAATGAAGGTGAAATTTAAAAACTACCTCTAAATATGAAAAGGGACATGTCATTAACCTCAACTTGCAAATGTTATTAAATCAATTCATGAAAATCCAAGAGCTACACTACTTGCAAAAACGAAAATACATTATCTTGTAATCGAGCACCTAGCTACCAAATCTACTTGCAGAGAATAAGATAACCTATCAAATCAAAACTCAAGAGTTTATGTATCATTTATCTAGCTCACACTTGCATGTAAATTAATTTTCCATTTTTTCCAAATCTGTAATAAGGAAAATAATGCTATTATATTTTGTAGTGAAGGAAAATGAGGGTTTGAAGTGGCCTTGGAGCTGCCCTTGATCATGGAGTGATAGATGGGGGTCAACCTAATTCTAAGATAAGTCCAAATTTTGGCAAAGGTCAAAACTAGTGAGGAAACAGATTGCTATAGGTGTGCTACATGAAGCTGCTACAAGTACCCTGTATTGCTATAGGAAGGGTTCCAAGAAGGTTTAGTTGGTAGAAATTATGGGTTCAAGGGATGGAAAGGGGGATGAAGGTTGAGGTAAATGGATGAACGATGGAAAACTCCCCTAGCAAAGCTCAGAGCCTTTTGAAGGCATGTTTTTCACTAGGAGAGCTACTCATGGTTGTATAGGAAAATGATCTCAAGAACATAATTATGAAGACAAAATTTGGGACTCATAAAAGAGGCAAGGAAGTCCAAGATAGAGGTGGTGAAGTTACCCTTGCTTGAAGATCCAAACATCCATGCAATCATCACATTCATATACCCTTTTATCAATGACAAAATGAAACAACTAGTAGTGGAAAATATGAGTTGAATTTGAATGCCATCTAATCTATGCAAAACAAAATTGATCTAGTCAATAAATCAACTCCTAAGCTATAGTAAGTACATGAAAAAAAATATGACTAACATAAATATTATTCCAAGAAATCATAAGCATAGCATTTTTGGGTTATGATTGTAGATACTTCTATTCATTCTGTTGAAATATGGCAACAAGAATATTCCAATTTAATTTGTCTTTGAATTAAATTGTGAATTAAAATTGAATTTAGTCTTAACAGCTACTTGGAAATAATTAGTTAATTAATTTTAAATTGATTAGTTGGAGAAATTCAAGTTAGAAGTCTTTCTAAAGAGTTATCCCTTAAATTAAGGAGATAAGATTGAGTTATATTTGAGTTGTAATTAGTTAACTCAATTTACTGAGTTAAGTCGTGTTAAATTAGTTCCAAACTGTTTGAGGAACTAATAGTGAGTTAACATTTAGTTGATGCATTAATGCACTCAACTAGTGCTATTCGTGATAACTGAAGTTTCCCTCATCAGAAACTCATGCATGTCTATTCTGAGAAAGACCCAGTTGAGATTAATGTTCAAGGACAAGGTACTATCAGTTGCATGTGTTTTCTCATGTAGAAAAATCATGCATGCAGTCAAGGATTCATCCTTGAGGATTGCACAGTTTTGAAGGCTTGTCTTTCCACTTGGTAATAGGCTAATCATCCACAAGGAACAGCGTAAGGAAATAGGAGCTTGGAGGGCAAAGATGAAAGTTGGAGAGAAGCCAGGATTGCCTGTGAGCATCTGTGTGGATTGTACTGAGAATTGGATAGCTGTGAGAGCTAAGGCTTTGTATAATTCCTATGCATTTCCACCATGTATGATAATATAATAGTGTGGGGATTTTATCTAAGACTTTCCCCAAAGTATTTTCATGTGTATTGTGCCATTGATTCTTCTTCTTCTGGTTATATTGTTCAGCTCGATCTTTAAGCTTCTGAAAATTGATAGTAGAAGTAGATTATATTATTTTGCTTTGATTTATATTGCATTATTGGGTTAACCTATCCCATGGGAGAGATGAGGTAGAGGTTACAATCACATAATTTTGATGGATTATTCTCTAATGAAATGTAAGAAACTAATAAGAACTTTGAACCAAAAAGAGATACAAATACACAAGGGGGACCTAACCCACTGGGTTGGGCCCAAACCCAAGAGCCTCAACCCTCTGGAACTCAGTGATGAACCAATAATAAGCTTCTCATTATAATTGCATCCATGTCTAATACATCACATAACAGAAAAAAATAATAGTTCCAAGTACTTGATCTCAATAGCTACCTAGCTGAAGACAAAACTTGAATCCTAATGAGCTATTTTACATGTTTATTTATACAAGAGGGTCGCAACTAGCATCTCCCTAGAAAATAGGAATGATTGTCTCCTGTAACTTGAGAATGGTGGATCTTGATCTTCATTAACTGCATTTGTTTGGTTGCCAATAACCTCACCTTGCTTGGTTTCCAATGACCTTGAGTTGATGAGAGAGAGTGTTATGATCTTGGGTTGATTGAAGGAGTTAATGAGATGGACGACCTCCTAGAATCTCTCCCTATTGTCTACTCTGAGTGCATGGAAATTATCTCAAAAATGCTCTGTTTCCTGCAATTAAACTATATTAGGCCACATGACAAAGAAAAACATTTTTTACCCCTCTCACTAAGAATAATATAACAAAAATTGTAAATAAATGTGAGAAAGAGATAGTTCTAAAGCTGGAGAATGGAATTATGACCCTTATAATGTATCTCTTGATGAGCCTCATCACCTTGTGTGGATTATGAACAGCTCCCTAGTTAATAGGGAGTGTTGAAATGTGTAACTATAATGACATATGTAATCATGATTTTATGTAATTGATCTAAAGAATAAAATAAAATTATTCTTGTTATGTTTGAGGCATGGGTTTCATGCTCAAGGAATTTTATTTTAGGTCAAGCTCCCATTGAGAGCTTCTAGGGCTTGACATTTGGTCTACAAGTCAAATGAGTCATTGTCATGTATTGAAGACCCATTTGGGAATATCACATATTGTAAAAGAAAATTTTATTTGAGTCAAATACAGTCAAAGTGCTCTCCAAGACCTTCTCATAGAAGAAAACATCAAGTCTACCTCATGAATAAAAAAAGTTAGCCTAGAGACAACAATAAGTCGGCCTAATGAATGAGACATAATGCCTATATAAAGGAGACTTTGCCCTACCTCAAAGAGACAAAAATTCAAGCAGAAAGAGTTTGATCAAGGAAGAAAAAGGAAGTCTAAATTCAAGTGAAGATAAGGAGAAATAGAAGGAAGAAGATCAAAGCACTTGTGGGTCTGTTTTCTGGGTTATTCTCTTCCACACATGCGAGGCAATTAGGGCTTCATACAATTGCAGAAATATCACAAATTACAGTCAAATTTTGGGCTCATTATAAACTGATCTGAAGGTTGAATTGATGAAGAGAAGGGAGACCACCAAGTGAAGGGAATAAGAGATCATTCTAACCATAATTCACTCACACATGCAAGAATTACAAGAGTTTTAGGCAGGTGGAGAATTGCAGACTTAGGGAGTTGATGTTACCGTCATCATTAGAGGCCTGAAGGCTTAAAGGACAAGTTCGACTTGGGTTGAAATTGTGAGAAGAAATTTCTACAAGAAAGACATTGGACTTGGTCTTGGAGGTGTCTTTGACTAGATGTCGCTATCAAGGGTCTAGGTTTTCGAATTCGTCAATTGAATATTCGATAAGAAGAATATTTCTTATGGGTTTTCCCTTCAGATTTCAGATGTTTTAGCCCTAGATATAGAATATATCTTGTGTCCTTTGTGTTATTGTTCTTTATGGTTTGGTAGATGTTTGATGAAGAGTATAATAATAATAATCAAATGAAAGAAGGTAAAAATAGACCATAAATAGTTATCAAAGAAGAGAAATCACCTACACTTGTTGCCCCCAATTTTTCAGCATTTCATCTAAGATGGGGCCGTCCAACCCATTTTCCCATTGGTTTTCCATTCTGACTTTGAATTCCACCACAACCCATTCCTTGACACATTGATTCCTTTTTAAAGGTGCCCTACAAAATTTTTTCTCACAAGCAAATTTCGGAACCTACCTTGGATCCTGCGATCATTCACCCTT
This sequence comes from Pinus tabuliformis, assembly GCA_031772625.1. Taxonomy (NCBI): domain Eukaryota; kingdom Viridiplantae; phylum Streptophyta; class Pinopsida; order Pinales; family Pinaceae; genus Pinus; species Pinus tabuliformis. Next base: position 351,971,677 of record CM062805.1, on the reverse strand, counting down.
GGTTACTAGTTGGTAAATTGATGATTTCAAGCTCCCCTCCTTGATTCTAAGAGTTGTTCATATTCTCATCTTTATGCAGCATATGTCATTTTCGGGCATAGGGGTTTCGGTTTGTCATGCAAAGGGATTGTTGTTTTTCTTCAAGGGAAAGCATGTGCACATGAGTGGTTGTCATCACATAGACATGTTTCAAACTCACCCCAAGAATTCTCGTCATGAAGATTGTTGCATCAAGCAAAGTATGTCTTATGAATTTTGAATTGTTTACATATGTCACTAAGTGCCTGTGTACGAACATAGTCAAGTCCTATTAATGTTTACATATGTTCCCCCAATCTCACACGTAGCCATTTTACCGAGCAACCTAGCCTCATCCAGCTTCCTGAAACTGTGCGCTTTGCGTATGCAACCGTCAAGCTCCCAGCCTTACTTGTTGAAACCCCGCAGCCCATAGAGACACCATCCTCCCTTGCTTGCTGAAACCCACAACCCGTAGAGACCCAAACCAGCACTACTCTCCAAAAATGCCCATAGTAATCAGGCATCCAGTACTACTCTCTAGAAATTTCCAAAGCAATACAGCTACACTGTACTCAGATTTTGCACAGAGCTGTCCTCCCAGGACCCCTGTCCCGTAGCAATGCCTTGAGCCTCAAAACTGTGCAGTGTTGTCCAAGTTCTCCTGTTTGTCTTCATGCAGAAACCGCGCAAACATACCTCTGAGGGCCTCATTCCGACAGCAATAATTGTCTGTTGAAATTGCACAAATATACATCTCAGTGACTACATCAAAAGGTGACATGATAAAATCACTTTGAATGATTTGAGGAGAAGGACCAAGGAACTGAGTAATGGAAAAGATCAGGACTGCATGCGAACTCCATTGTATGCATGATCATCTTGAGGGTAAGCAAGGAACATATTTCGAGGTACACCTCTTAGTTGAATTTTGAGGACTACTTGTAATTTTCATATCATCTTGTCCTGAGTAACATGCATGTGCGCAAATGCAAAAACTCATCTTATGTCTTTCCTCTACATGTCTTGCTTCTTCTCACTTGTTCGACCAACTGTCATCTTTCGCATGTTGAAAGCTATGCCATGCTTGAGACTGAAGCTTGTATTTGAGTTGTGTTCACCATGTACACATCTATCACACTAACACACAATTTTGTATGCATTGTCACGCACGTATCATCACGGTCGTTAAATGATCTATCACAAGTGTCGTGCTTGTCTCTCACACCATCGGCCAGTCGCACTGAGTATATGTTGTCTTGATGGTTTGAGGTGTCTTGTCATCGAGTCATGTTGTGTGTGTGTTCACAAGGTCGTATATCCACAAATTCACTCACCCACACACTTAGTCATTTTGTTGAAATTATGACGACTCACCCTCCAACAACCAGACCTTCGTTAAGTTGCATTGCATAGTTTCAACCCTCAGTGATCATGTACTGCTGCCCAAAATTACGCAGAGTTTGAGGCTATCTCCCAGGTAGCCTGCATTGTGCAATCCTAGAATCAACTAGACTGACTACCACCCATAATAGCGGAGAAGTTGCTCAGTGAGCCATTTCAATCTGTGCTACCCGCAAGCACATCAACCAGGCCTCCATCTAGTCAACTAGAGATTTTGACCAGGCAGTGACCCTGGGACTCACTCCCCTAACAAATTGTGCAAAAGTTGCAAAGTTTCCCACTCTGTTGACTAAAGAAACTACACAGACATGCTAGATAGAAAACCTGTGTCCGTCACTATATCCCTTAAAGAATTTTGTAGTTTTTGTAGCCAGTGACGCAGTCAAACGGCCTGCTGCTCACCTAGAACACTGTGCAGTTTTTATGAGCAGTCACCCCAGCTACCCAACATTCTACTTAGGGCAGAAACTGCAATGGAATGTTTAACAGGCCAGCCTCCCATTAATTGTGCAGTTTTTTCTAGCAACACTCCCGTGGCCTACTGCCAGCTCCCTAAAAAAAAATCGCATTTTTCTCAACAAACCTCCTGTAGCTCGCTAGCACCTCCCTATAGGAATTGCACAGTTTTCGCTACTAAGCCCCTCTACTTCCTGCACTGTGTCCCTCAACAAATTGTGCAGATATGCCCTCCAACCGAGCCAGATTTCGCAAAAAGTTACTGCTGATCTATATTTTCCCTTTCAGTCTCCTAATGACTTCTACGCAATTTTCACCGGAAGCACCTGGAGCCCACATCCAAGATTGAAATCTACCTTGCACAATTTCATAGCCTTGTCATTTCTCTCTGTCACCTGCATCCCAAAGCGAATGAAAATTCATCATGGTAGACTAGGAGATTTATGGATTTGATTTCTTCTCATCATGAGTGATTACAAGTACAGGCACATGCGTAAGACATGACGCGACGATGAACGAGATGAACAAGGAAAGCACATAGAAGGAGATTTGTCTGCGAATGGATAAATAAAGAATGCATGCGAGGAGATTTTTTCACAAACAGACAAACATGTGAAGCATGCCAAATTACAAGCGAAGGAGGAACATGGACGTGCAAACATTAAGTGAACACCAAGACCATCGAAGACTTCTCACACCTTGCCATATGGGGATGAAGCTATGATGCACCAAGAGAACATCCATAACTCAGCAGTAAGGTAGCTCGACATGGACACCACCACCAACATGAACATACTAGCATTGTCATGTCGAGTCGTCTCATGAGTCATGTCTGCCACATCGCTACTGTGGGCCATATTATTGTAAATCAATGTAATGTAACGTGAAAGTCGAAGAGACCCACTTGTAATATGAAGAGTCATGTAAAGTTGAAAAGTCATGAAATTCAAACAGTCATGAGGGAAGTTGAACAGCCACAAGGGCCAGTTTTACCCTTAGCTATAAATACCCCTCATTTGTACATGAAAAATATTTTTCAACTTGGCTTCTCCCACATAGCCTTGAGATTTTGTAGTCTTTTATTTGAGGAGCGAGCAGTGGCTCCAACACTGCTCTTACGGGTTTAGTGATGTATGGTGTACCTATGTGTCTTGGAACTTTTGCTTAATTTAGAACCCTGATAACAGGCTAGCACATTTTCACACATGTATTTTAATTGTTTGTAAGACTAATCTTGGAACACTTGAAATGCATGTTGCTTTAACCAGTGTTAAAACAGTTGAACTATTTTAGTTTCTCTAATACATATCTTTATGAAAATGTGTTGTATAAGTTATTAACGTTGTCCTTCTCATTTGCGCTGCCTCACCAGACATCATAGATAACCTTTCCCGTAAACTTGTTATAAGTACTATCGCACTCACGCAGACTACTCCATTGAGTGTTGTACGTGCTATCCCTTCTTGTGTGTTTGTGACTGCCACATCCATGTGGACTACTCCTTTGAAAGTTGCGCATGTCCTGTTGTGTTGTGTGTCTCTAATAGATTTTGGGTTCTTCCTTTTTGACTGGAGACTCACTTCAACCCTCTCTCTCTCCAGTGAAAGAACCTTGACACATGTAATGCTAGCACTCTCCAGGCACGGGAACCTCATTGTTCGAATACAAAGCAGACTGATCTCATGTGCTGACAAGCAAGAGCTAAGGAAAACCTTTATGATAATGGCAATCAGGCCATCATACTAGATGGGACTCCTACACCAAATGGTGTGAGGTCTAGTTGGAACTTCATACCTGGGAGATCCCCTCAATGTTGGTGGGTCCAGCACTGTCAACATTTATGGTGCTAGAAGGAGAGCCAGATGACACGCTGAGTCGTTGCAATATGTTTTGAATCTCTCCATACTTATCATGACTAAACATATAATTTCTCTTCCAGAATGTATCTCTTATGGAAATGAATTTGAAATCTCGGAAGAGCTCTGGAATAACTTGTCACGTAAAACATAAGATGGTGGAGGCCAGGTAGCCTTGGTCAAACATGTGGTTGGCATTATAGGATCATGTGAAATACATGCAGTATTTGAATATTACATGACCTGCACATTGTTCACGTATACGCTTCGAAGGCACCCAATGCATTGGTGTGCCATGCTACCTGAAAATCTATTCACTCTCTCTCTCATCTGGTCACAGAGATAGATCTTGCTTTCAATGATTTTGACCGTAGAGCACTCGATAAATAAATTTCAAAATTACAGAAAGCACCTGATGAATCCATTGAAAAGTTTCACACGCTTTTGTAATATTGCATACCGATTTCCTCAAAGATGAAATTGATTGGGAATTTCTCGATGGAAGATTTGAGTATCTTCTTTAGATATCCAAAAATCCACAATTCTTGGAATCATTTGATCCCCTGCTAGCACACCTCGGTGTTAGAGCTACCAAATCTAAGACAGACGAGATCGCTATCACAAGTGATTTTATGTCCTCTTCTCATCAAACAGCTCTACTCCGCAGTGTGAGGTGGGAGAAGGTGCGTACACATATGTTCAACAGTCACATCCTCCTACCCCACCTGCTCTTGATACCTATGTAGATTTGGCTTGCAAGCCTTCTGGTTGTCACATGGATCCGTTCCCTCAACCTCCATCCCTGCGCTTCATTGATACTATATACTGTACTATATTGTGTCCTTCTATTCTGAACTCCACACGTGTTGTGAACAAGGATAAAGTTGTTGATGGAGTTGGTGTTGTGTAGCCAACCTATGCTATCATTCATGATGAGTGTGTGCAGGAATATAAAGAAGAATCTATGATGAAGGATGACTCCCTTCCATCTATTCCTCTTCCCCTCTATCCTGACATCCCTTATGATTCTACCACTTTTGATTCTCCCTCTGAAAACTCATTTTTGGATGTTTCTATTTCTGATCATTGACAGGACACACCAGATGTCAATTTTTCATTACATTGTAGAGAGGACACATCTTCCTCTGAAAATCGCCCCATCTGTCATCTATCATTTCTAAAAACACAGAGGTGAACATCCTTGCTTCTCATCTACCACTCTCCATGATTCATCAAATCATGAGGATGTCAGTGAACATCCCAAATTTTATGATCATGGTTATCGTGATCTTTGTACTTCTTCATTTGATCACAATTTTGATTCACTCATTGTTAATATGTCTAAGCCACTAGTCTCCGATGATCTACCTATTGATGGAGTGGAAACCCCACAGGCTATCGAGGTACTTCAGCCTGGGATGATGATTATGTCAGGCCCTCACTGTCCTGAGGTTAGTTCCACTTTTGATCAGATTTTTTTTTGAAAAACACAAGGCTACTCATCACTCTCTGCTTCGCATTAAAGATCAATCAAACACCCAGATTTCTCTCCCTCCACTTGAATCACATTATCCCATCGCTCAAGCATTGGAGGAATCTTACACAATGAGCATGCTTATAAATCATAAGCCATTGGTATTTCTCATGTTCGCTCATATGTCACAATCCAAAGAGTGTCTATGTTTACTATCTGGATGCAGTGTGTCACAACACCATGCTAAGTCCAAAATTTTTTTATCTTGTGCATTCACTCTTTTCTTTTTTATGGATGTTTTAGAACTCAGAGTGTGTTAGTGTTCATTGCTATATTCTTTTGTTTGATGATTCGATTGACTGTGCTTCTCGTTAACCATGCCTTCACCAACATGGGCTAGCTAATGTGTCGGTGGCTGCATTGGAAATATCACTTCACGTGAGTAGATCCATGCACTGTTTAGTGTAGGAGTAGGAGTAGTATTTTCTTGCTTGCTTGCTTGCATGCTTTACTTACCTATTTTTATCTCACTTTACTTCTACTTTTTTCTTTTTTCTTTCTTTTCTTACTTGTACCCGTAGGTTATCCTCTTGTGAAACTGTGTTTGGCTCTCAAGACAAGCCAGGAAAATATAAGAGGTCTTGTACAACTATCAACATCTAGTTATCTATTGTCCTCTCTCTTTATAAAGAACTTGTTTTCTTCAGTTGATGATGCCTTGATGGAAAATACATTATGTTCAAAGTGAGTCTTGGTGAAAACACAATGCTTGCACTATTAACTGGTACCGCCTACTCTAATCGGTTCTTTTCGGTTAACCCTTTCCATCTCAGTCAAGTAGAGTACTGACCAGGCTCATTGGCGGCGGAGCGATTCTTGTGTTCTTGTGTGACTCCGCCGAGGTATTGTCCAGGACTGCTAGTAGCAGAGCAACACCAAAGATGAAACTTAAACTCTGACAGTCATATTACTTGTGCATCAATATACCCCTCATCTGCAATTGAAATAGCTAATTTGACTTGGCTTGGAATGTGTACCGACTGCTCAAGAGAATGGTAGGGACTACATCTTTCACACAAGCTAGTGCAGAAACCATGATGATCAAAGAATCGAATAATACTTCCAGAAAGGTTAGAATTGATTTTCACGAGACAAGGTCCATTAAGAGAGATGGAGTTCTACCAATGTGTCACCAAGTGTTATAGCAGCTACAACCACCCTCCAAAGTTTTGGTTCGCATACAAATTTTGGAGCCTGCCTTGGATCTTGTGATCATTCATCCTTGGTCATGTTTTGGTAAGCTAATGATTTCAAGCTCCCCTCCTTGCTCCTAAGAGTTGTCCACATTCTCATGTTTATGTAGCATATATCATTTTCAGACATAGGGGTTGTTGTTTTTCATGCAAAGGGAATGTTGTTTTTCTTTAAGGGAAAGCATGTGCACATGAGTGGTTGTCATCATATAGACATGTTTCACACTAACCTCATGTATTGTCATCATGAAGGTTGTTTCATCAAGAAAAGTATATCTTATGCAATTTGGATGGTTTAAATTGTATCACTAAATGTCCATGTGAGATGACAATCAAGTCCTTGTAATGTTTACATATGTTTCACTGATATCACACAGCCATTTTCCTAAGAAACCTAGCCTCATCCATCCTCCTAGAAATGTGGACTTTTCTTCTGCAACCATCAAGCTCCCTCCCTTGCCTACTGAAACCCATAGCCCGTAGAGACACCATCCTCCCTTGCCTGCTGAAACCACGTAGCGTGCAGAGGCTCCAGCCAACACTGCTCTCCAAAAATACGCAGAGCAGTCAGGAAGCCAACAGTTCTCTCCATAAATGTGCAGAGTAGTCCATCTACACTTCACTAAGAAATTACACAGAGGTGTCCTCCCATGACCCCTATCCCACAGCAATGCACTGAGCCTCAAAATTGTGTAGTGTTGTTCAAGTTGTTTGTCTTGCATGCAGAAACTGCGCATACGGGCCTCCCAGGGCCTCATTCTGGTAGCAGTCACTGTCTGCTAAAATTCCACGGATGTACCTCTCAGTGACTACAAGAAAAGGCTACATGCTAAAATTGCTTCCAAGGAATTTAGGAGAAGGACCAAGGAACTGAGTAGTGGAAAATATTAGGACTGCATGAAAACTCCATTGGATGCATGATCATCTTGAGGGTAAGTATGGTAAATAAGGAACATCTTTCGAAGTACACCTCTTGGTTGAATTTGCAGGATTGCTTATCATTGTCATATCATCCTATCGTCAGTAACATGAATGTGCGCAAACTTGAAAATTCATCTTATGTGTTTCCTCTACATGTATTGATTCTTTTTACTTGTTCGACCAACTATCATCTTCTGCATGTTCAATGTTATGTCATGCTTGAGACCAAAGGTTGTGCTTGAGTTATGTTCGCCATGTACACATCTATTGCACTAACACACAATGTTCTATGCATTTCCGCGCAAGCTTTGCCACAGTTGTTCAATGATCTATCACAAGTGTCGCGCATGTCGCTCGCACCATCGGTCAATCACATTGAGTAAATGTTGTCTTTATGGTTTTATGTGTCTTGTCTTCGAGTCATGTTGAGTATGTGTTTGCAAGGTCGTATATCCACAAATTCACTCACCCACACACTTAGTCATTTTGCTGAAATTATGACGACCCAATCACCCTCCAACAACTAGACCTTCATCAAGCTGCATTGTGCAGTTTCGGCCCTCAGTGATCATGTACAGCTACCCAAAATTGTGCATAGTTTGAGGTTGTCTCCCAAGCATCCTTGACTATGCAATCTTGGAATCAACCAGACTGAATGTAATTAGAACAATGCAAAATTTTCTCAGCAAGCCATTTCAAGTTGTGTTGCCCACAAGCACAAACCAAGTGTCCAGCTGGTCAACCGAAGAGTTTGGATGGCCAATGACCCCAGGACTCACTTTCAAAAAAAATTGCACAAAATTTGCAAATCTTTCCCACTCTACTGACTGAAAAAATGCACAGACATGCAGGACAGACACCTTGTGTCCGTTACTGTCTCCCTAAAAAAACTGTGGATTTTTTCCAGCTAGTCACCCAGTCAACCGACCTACTGCTCACCTGGAAAACTACACAATTTTCATGAGCAGTCACCCCAGCTGCCCAGCATCCCGCTCAGCTCAGAAACTGCGATGGGATGTTCAGAAAGCTAGCCCCCATCAATTGTACAGTTTTTTCCAGCAATACTCCCACAGCCTGCTGCCAGCTCCCTGGAAAAATGGGCATTTTTTCCTGCAACCTGTTGTCAACTACCTAGAGGAATTGCGTAGTTTTTGCTTCTAAGCCCCTCTTCTTCCTGCACTGATTCCGTAAAAAAATTGCACATATCTTCCCTCTAGCCAAGCCAGATCTCGAGAATAGTCGTTGTTGATCCGGATTTTCCATCTCAGTCTCCTAGTGAATGGTGAGCCCCAGTATTGCAGCAATAATGCTACAACTCCTAGGTCTCCCTACTTTACTTTTATCAACCCAGTAGTTCATAACAAACTTGGAAGTGATGGTGCTATATGCACAAGTACTAGCTCTTACTGCAGGCTGTCACTTGATCAGCTGGCACAAGTTCGCTATAAGCTTAAGCCAACTTCTATGAGTTCTCAGAAGAAGCTTTTAATTGTGATGGGAGAAAGCTAACTCGAAAGAGGCTATTCTACTTTCAGAATGAGAATGAAAACTGAAGTGAAACGCAAACCCTAGCAAACCCTAGTTTACCCACTAACCCTACTTTTGCAAGAAAAGAGATGGAAACTACTGAAATGGGTGCCATTGACTACTAGAAAGGTGAAATGATGTACTCAAGCTACTTCATAAAAGAAATGAGAAGAAATCATCTTTTTGTACTTTTGAGCATTTTTATGTGGAATTATTATGCTTGTGTTTTAACTAGTTGTGACTGTGCAGAGGTTTGGTGGTGAAGGGAGATGGAGTTGGCTTTTGTAGGAGGTGAGGAAGGTGTGGAGAGGTCCTAAGAAGTCCCTAGAACCCTTCTAGATACTTCCATTGCAATCAGACTTCGAAAAATCACTCGCATGAACTTCTACAGGAGGTTGCAGGGGATCTACGGGAGGTTCTATAGGAGGATCTATCAGAGGAGGCTGAAAGTGATTTTTGGAGGTTTGAAGGTGGAAAAATGATGGGAAGAGAGAAATGAAGGCTGGATGGAGGTGTTGAGGGGTCTAGGACTCTGTCAATGAACATAAGGAATGAAGGAGATGGTTGGATTTGTTCAAAGGTCAAGAAAGCAACTTTGTGGAAAAATGCAGAAATTAGGGCAGATCGGCGAAGTGTGTTGAATGAGTGGCGAAATAGCGAGAGATGAACTGGTATAGGCTGTGTTATGGAGGAATGATAAGCTAGAATTCTCTACAAGAGAGCTGCACACTTACTTCTCAAAACTGACCTAAGCAAGAACCGAAAAACAAAGTTTTGTCTATTTTGACCTAAAATCTGACCTAAAACCAGAGAAATTTTGAACAGAACTTTATGCACAAAAGATAATGCGAGAAAACTAAGGTAAATGAACATGAAATGATCTAAGCATGTGAATCCAAACTAATACCAATTTCTCCAACTCGAAATCTAACACTAGCAATTGCATGGGGAAAGAAAAAATAGTGTTTTTGGTGGCAGCAATAGTGCCTTGATCTCAAATCATGGTCCCAAGGAGGGAGAAAGGAGATCAAGACCTACTAGTAGCCTTTTTGGATCTTTTTTTGTTACTACAGCAAACTATCTAATCAACCTGAAGTAAGAACAACTATTCTAACCACCAAAAGCAACCTAATTAAAAAAGCAAAATTTAACCTAAACAACAGAAATTATGTTATGAATGCAAGAAAAAGCATATAAATACACAAAGGAGGTGTTGGACAACTTGGGTTGAGCCCTAACCCAAGAGATTCAGCCCTCTAGAAAATATCAGTGCTAGTTCAAAACTTGATTCATCTTCATTTATCCAAAAGTAGTAGTTACATCACAAAACTGTCTTCCAAAAGAGCTCAAAAATGAGTTGAGCACAAAGCTGCACAAAAGTGCGAAAATCTACTATGAAATGGCTAACCTACTGAGGCTTGAAGCCTTATTATTTATACAAGTGGGGACTCCCAACATTCCTCATAAACTTAAGGAACTCGACTGCCTAAAACTGAAGATAACAGCAGCTCTACTAGACTTGCTCGGCTACCTCTTGGAATCATCATTGTGGGCCTTTGTACTCCAAGCTGCTGATGGAGAAATCGAGGAAGGGGTCATTAATGAAGGAGACACCCCTCCTATAAGTCCTCAGCCTTGTTTCCTCGAGTTTGGCTACCAATCTGCTCATAAATACCTGGTCCTTGTCCAAAAATGTCCAAAAATCTGCAATAAACACTCATTAGACTATGTGGAAAAGTGATTATCCCCATTCACTCTATTGACATAAATATATTCAAAAACATACACAAAAATATTGAGAATGGTGGATTAAATGGAAATAATAAGCATAATGAGCCCATATAGTTACCCATTTCTGGAGCTCATCATCACCCCCCTGCTGAATGGGTTGCTCATCCTCTGAGCAACTAATCTAGTTATTCATCTTTAATAGCTTTAATAGTTTCCCTAACATCCCAAGCTTCTAATGTGATGCCTTCTTCTCTGTCATGGAAACCTTCTTTCCTATCTACTTCCTCCCATTGTTTCTATTCTTCCTCCTCCTTAACCCCTTCCAATAATCCTAGCAACAATGGAGGACTATATTTAAGACCAATCCAGTTGGCTTTCAAGTGATGCAATGATTGTTTGTATAGGGGCACTCTCCTCATGGATTCCCTCATTCTGATTGGGGAGTGATAATCCGTTATCTTTAGGCTACGTGATAATGTATTCCACCCTCTCATGCAGGCATGAAGGCAGTCATCACCAAAAAATCTCTCCATATCTTCAAAGTGAGCAATAGCCTGTGCTTGCCTGTCAACATAGTGAGGGGAAACTTGAGGATTGGCTGCAAGGTGTTGATGGGCATATATGAGATCTAATGGTTCTGTTGGTTCTGCCCTTATCATCAGGGGCTCACTTAGCTCCTTTGCCATGATTTTTTGAATTTCCACTGCCCTCTTTTCTTCATGGTTCAACCAAGAAGCCATAGCCATGAGCTGTAGGTTTCTTAATGCAGCATTTGGGTCCCATAAATTCATGTCAGGAAGTGCCAGGTTGTGTAGGTAGAATTCTGCTAGCTTGGCCTTATCCTCGGCTGAACTACTATCACATAAATGCATAAACTGATTATAATATTGGAATGGGATTGTGCCCCTCTGGGCCAATGTTTTAATCTGGAATTGGAGCACTGGTATTTGAGATACAGTGCATAGGATCTAGCTAGTTGTCTGCACTGCAAGGCCTTCATTGCCCAGCTAGCCATGCAGGCCATCTGGGCTTCCTTTTCCTCCAACTGTTATTTCAACATCAGCACTTCAACTGCTGCCTGAGATTCTTTTTCTTGTTGTTGTTTCATTAGCATTTCAACATCAGTCTGTGGCTCTTCCTCTTGCTGTTGTTTCTCTGCTGCTTCATTATCTGCTAGGGGACCTTCTTGCTGTTGCTGTCCTTCCAAAATTGGCAACTTGTCTCCCCCTTGAGGTTCCCAGTCCTGTAACTTCTTTTTCAGTAGTTCATTTTCTTCCTGTAGTTGGGCTCTTCTAATGCTCTCTATGTGCCTTACCATGCCCAACTCCCTTCTCAACTCTCTCAACTTGTCTTCCATGTGCCCTATATCTTCAACTCCTTTAGATTTAGCAATCTGCATCCAGGTGTGGGTTCTGACCCTTTCTTTTTCTAATTCAAAGAAAAGAGGCACAACGAATTTTTGTGGGATGATCTTCCCACCTTCTAGAAGATTGTAATAGGAGCCTAAATTAGGCTGAGGGCTTGGCTCAGGTATTTCCTTTTCCTTTCCTTCCTCCTGTGACTGTTCTTCTGCCTGCTTTTCCAATTTCTCAGTTTCTTTAAGCTTGGCCAGTGTCTCCTGTAGAGAGGTTTGAGCTTCCTGTAGGACTGCTTTGGAGTCCATCAATTTGATTCTTTCCTTCCAAGTGGAGGTTTTGGGACTCCCTCTCTTGTAGGTGATAGAGATTTTGGAGGGAGATTCCTCCTTCTTCTCAGTAAGTGCATACTCAATGATAATGGGTTCTTTTGATGGTGGCTGGAGCTTGCTTGCCTTAATCCTGGTGCTCCTCCTAGCTTTGAAATACATAGATGTTTGCCTTTTTCTTTTTCCCTTTTGTTTTGCTGGAGTGCTTAATGTAGCAAGTACAGCTGCTGCTTCCCTTGCCAGTGTTTCAGGGGATGTTTCTTCCTACTATTCTTCTCCGTCATCTCCTACAACTTTTCCTGTGTCTACTATTTTTGCTTTTGTCTCTGCTGCCTCTAGTGGTGTTTTCTCCTTTTCTTGCTGAGTCCCTGCCTTTCCTGTGGCAATCTTTTTCTGGGCTTTCTTGGGCTCTTTCTTCTCAGCTTTTGTCCTTTTCTTCTTCTCTGCCTTTGGTGCTGTTTTCTTTTCTGCCTTAGGTTGAACTGTGGTTTTATCAAGTTTCTCCTCTTCTTTCTGTTTCTTCTCTGTTTTTCCTTCTGTTTGAATATCATGTGCCTCCTCAAGAATTTCCTTCTCAGTTTCTTCTTTCTACTCCTCTTCACTGCTAGATGGGCTAATGTCCTCAGTCAAAGTTTTGATGTCATCTTCTCTGGGAATATTCCTGAGAATTTCCCAAGCTATGGGGATGGTGTATGTGTGTAGGGCATCTTCCACCAATAGTTTAATGAGGCCATGGTGGGCTAGCTAGTCTGGAACCCCTGCATTCAACTTGGTGCCAAATTTTATCAAAGACTGGAGGAGGAAATATGGGAGACTGATTTTCCTAGCTACAGGTAGGTCCATCCCATATCTTAATTCATGCAATAACCTCAAGTGATAACCATAAACGATACTGAACCTTCCTTCACAAGTGATGTATTTCATGATCTGGTAGCTGACTTCACTCCATGCAGGACGTAAGCTTATCCTTCTGACCCTATTCTTATCCTCTACAGGACGTTCATCAGGCTGAAAGAATGTCTTTTTAGCAACCTGTCCCAATGGTTTTTCCACTTTGCTCCAAGGGAGCCCAAGTGGAAGACCTGTGATTTTGCTGATAAAATCTGGTGTAAGCTCTGGGGTCAAACCCCTGAAACTGACTATAGCATGTGTTTTCGAATGGGGTCTTAAGGACATAAAAAATTCTTCAATCACCTCCTCATCATGTCCATGAATTCTCCCAAAGAAAGACATCCAATTTTCCCTGGTGAAGACGGCCACCACTTCGAGGTGCTCATGCAATTTATTGGAGTTCAAAGGCTCTTTTCTCATAAAACCTCCTGGCATGGTGTTTTTAGTAGTTTCTGAAGATGCTCAGATGAGGAAGGAGGCAATAATTTCCAAAACCAGAAATAGAGGGACATCTAAGTTTTGTTTTTTTTCTTTTACCAGAGAGGGAATTTTCCCGTGTGTTTCTTCTTCACAACATTAATTTGTAATTTTTCCCTTTCTTCAAACTGTTTTTAACTTGAATTTGCTTCTCGGTTTTTGGAAAAAATCAATACTTTGAAAAAACACAGAATATATAACACAATGTTTTTTCTTCAGAGAGTAGACAAACTTGCAATTTTTTTTTATTTTTTTTTTAGGTTGGTTTCTATGGTTGCATCCCATTTTTTTCAGAAGAATGTGAGGAAGAAAAAGACAGATTTTTGAATGTAGAGAAGGAAATGGAGAGACTATGTAGAACTCAGAAAAATATAGGCAGACTTTTAAGCTTCACTTTCCTTTCTTTTTCAACCCAATACTGCATTTTCAATCCACCACCTTATGTAAATTGATCATATGCAGAGTGGTTTACCAAGCGTACCTCTTTTCAAGCTCGAATTTGGCAAAAATCTTGGATTTTCCTTCTTCAGAGCTACTCTCTTCCCTTCCTGTGGAAAGCCTCCTGTAGATGGTGCTCCTATTCCTATAGAATGCAATAGTGCTCTTGTAGAGCCCGATAGGCAGGAGGGTTTTGCAAGACTGGAAAAAACTGGCAGAAAACGACTGGTTCGCTATTCTAAAGGTGGTAGCTGAGTACTGCAGTCGAGAACTTCATAAATGAAAATGAAACAAAGGGTGGTGGAGGCTTAGACCGCACTGTACTTAACTAGTGGCATAATCCGTGGTGAGGATGTGAGGTGACCGGATGGGTACGTTATCCCCATCCATACTATTGGTCCTACGCCAGTGTCATTATGATTCTGCATATCGCCTGACTACCATCACCTCCCTCATTCCCGTTATATGCCGCCACCACTACCGATTATGAGTTATTTTCTTTCCGAGTTGACGAGCCATAGGTGCTGACTGCGTATTTGATCTGCAGTTTAAATTGGATGAGGCTTATTTGAACTCCACAAGGGTGTGTGAACTGAACTAGGGTGGCCAGTTAGTTGGCCACCGATTCCGTTTAATCGTGACCATTCCCATAGTTCATGTAGTTTGTAAATAATATTCATGTAATCGAGGAATAGGTTTAGCCACTTACCTGTTAATCATTGTTGTGTTCTGCATGCTTCGGACTTTGGCACTTTATTTCCTCATTGTTGTTGCTGCTGGTGCTCTGCATGCTCAGCCCTTGGCTTATGCTGATGATTTCTCATTCAAGCTCTGCTCCTTACATGCTTCATACATCCTGCTGTGCTGACCCTATCTCTGGAGTTTGTTTTTCAAAGGGATTAGCTGCTACAGGAATCCTGTAGGATTTCCTATAGCTGCTTCTCCTTTTAAAATTCAGGTTGATGCTTGAGTAGGGGATAAAAAGACTAGTGAAGAAGGTCTCGAATGAAAAGAAATAGTAGCTAGAAGGTATCAAGTAGAAATAATCAAAGAATGCTGCTACTTTATTTGTCACCCTTTTCTTGTGTTTACAGAATGAAAGAAACAAAATTTCTATATTTGTCTGTGTAGGAAAAGGAAAAAAACAAGTGGAGATGTGGGTGTGCAGGGATGGATTGGAGAAATAGGAGGATGGATGGTAGCAGGGAGGTTCACAGGCCTTCTAGACAACTTTCCATCCCTCGGGTTCTTCTCTGAACTTGATTTTTGCCTCTTTGTGATTTCTACAGGAGCCTCTTGTAGAATACACAGAGTTCCCTGTAGGATGCGAAATTTTTAGAACAAATGAGACCAAGGCTTGGGAAAGGATAACAGTGATGGAGGGACGGACTATGAAGGGTGTATGCAATCTGAACATGTCTTTTCTCTTGTGTGACTATCCTGCAACCTGTAATTTATTCAAAAGAAGTTAGGTTTTTTTTTGCTCTATTTTTCTTTTTTCTCTTTTCTTGAGACAACTGGGGCACCTCTAGGAGGTTTTCACCGTCACTGCCTACCCTGGGCGCCTCCAAGAGGTTCTCACCCAGGGATATTTTATTCCTTTCCCTGTTTTTTTCTCTCTTTTTTTTTTGTTTCATGGTGTGGGTGGAGTGGAGACACGGACCTGCTCCACTACCAACACTGTTTTCCCCAGATTCTCAATGAAGTCTTCCTTAGAAAGGGGCTTCCTGTAGATCTTCAATCTATGCCCATTAACGAGCATGGGGATGGCTTCTTCATCTATGGTCCAGATAAGGACTGAACCATTGTCATTGCATTTTTCTACTGTGTATGGTCCCAGCCATCTTGTCCTCAGTTTGCCCTTGAAATCTTTATATCTTGAATCATGTAGGAGCGCCCAATCTCCTTGCTGGAATTTTTTTTCTTTGAGGTGTCTGTCATGCCATACGTTTCTTTGAAGTTGCACTACCTCTGAGTGGAGAAGGGCCTGTAATCTCTGTTCATCCAATCCATTTAGCTGAAGCAGTGTTTCCTTTTTTGCATGGCTGAGATCTAGGTCCAGCTGAGCTGCCTTCCTTAAGGTGTTATATTCAAATTCTATTGACAACAGAGCCTTCTTCCCATAGACTAGCTCATAGGGTGTGAACCCTGTGGTGGTTTTCCAGGTGGTGTTATAGGCCTAGCTGGCCTCAACCAATCGATCTGCCCAATCTTTCCTGCTACTGCTCACTATCTTAGTCAAAATCCCTTCCAAAGCTCTGTTAGTGACTTTCACCTGTCAATTTTCTTGTGGATGATAAGGGGTGGAAGTTATGTTCTTAATCTTGTGATGTGTGAGCAGGTCTTCAATCAGATTGGAGGTAAACTGACTTCCTTGATCTGTGACTAATTCCATTGAATAACCAAACTTGTAGAAGATATTTTCCCTTAAAAACTTAGCTACTTCTTCTTCTGTTGCTGCCTTGATCACCTTTGTTTCTACCCATTTTGTCAGGTAATCTGTACACACAATGATGTAAGATTTTTGTTTTGAAGGAGGGTTGATAGGACCCACAAAGTCCATGCCCCACTTCTCAAATGGCTCGAAAGTCACTTGAGGTTGCAGGGGCATCTCATCCCTTGGAGTAGGTTTCCCCATCCTTTGACATCGATCACATTGGCTGATGTATCTCCTGACATCTTGATGAAGAGTGGGCCAATAGTAACCTGTCTGCAGAATTTTTAAGGTAGTTCTCTTTGCTGCAAAGTGGCTCCCATAGGGCCCATCATGATAGGTTAGGAGGATGTCAAAAACTTCCTCCTCCCTAACACATTGCCTCAAAATCTGATCTGGGCCAAGTTTAAAAAGATTGCTCCCAATCCAAGTGAATGGGGCACTTTTCCTCACGATCTTTCTTTCCTCTTTTGAGGATAGGTGTGGCAGAAACTGTGCTGAAACCAAATAAATTGCTATATTAGAAAACCATGGGGAGAGTACTGAAATAGCAAATAGGTGTTCATCTGGCATTTGATCATCCACCATTCCTTCTTCACCTACAGGCAGATCTAGTCTAGATAGAAAATCAGCAACAACATTTTCCTTACCTGGCTTATCAACAATGGTCAAATCAAATTGCTGCAATAAAAGTAACCATCTAATGATACAAGCATTTACATCAGGTTTATTCATAAAATACCTAATTGCAGCATGAATAGTGTGGACGAATGTTTGATAGCTAGTGATGTAGTGCCTAAACTTGTTTAGGGAATGGACTACAGCTAGGAGCTCCTTTTCGGTTACAGTGTAGTTTAATTCTGCCTTGGACAGGTTTTT
This sequence comes from Pinus tabuliformis, assembly GCA_031772625.1. NCBI lineage: Eukaryota > Viridiplantae > Streptophyta > Pinopsida > Pinales > Pinaceae > Pinus > Pinus tabuliformis. Next base: position 351,954,234 of record CM062805.1, on the reverse strand, counting down.
ACTGACAAAATATATGGCATATGGCAGCTTCTCTTTAAATCACCCTAAGGCTGCTCCTATAGCTTTGTTCGAGGCATCTGTGTGAATGTGGAAAGGTAGGGCCCAGTTTGGACCTCTCAACATTGGGGCAGTTACCAGCTTACCTTTCAAGGCATCCAGAGCCTCTTGACAGTTGTCAGTCCATATGAACTCAGAATATTTTCCAAAAGACCAAACAATGGAGAGGCTAGCTTACTAAAATCTTTAATGAGTCTTCTATAATACCCTACTAAGCCTAGAAAACTCTGAACATCTCTTACTTTTTGAGGAGGTAGGACCCTTTGGATGATAGTAATCTTGTTGGAATCCACCTATAATCCTTGCTGAGAAATTGTATGACCTAGCATGGTCCCTTCAGTCATCAAGAATTTGGATTTTTCTGAACTAAGGAACAGGTTCATTTCAATACACTTGGCTAAAACTTCTCTCAAGTTAGTCAAAGCTTCCTGGAAGTTAGAACCATAAGGGGTAAAGTCATCCATATAGATTTCCACTAAATCATGAACCAGTTTAGAAAATATGCTCAGTACTGCTCTCTAGAAAGTGGCAGGAGCATTGCACAACCCAAAGGGAAGGACTCAGTAGGCAAAAGTACCCCAAGGACAAGTGAAAGTGGTCTCATCCTGGTCTTCCAGGCTGATTTGGATCTGGTTGTACCCGCTAAACCCATCTAGGAAGGAAAAGAACTTCTTCCCTGCCAGGCCATCTAACACTTGATCTATGAAAGGCAAAGGGAAATGGTCCTTCTTGGTGGCCTTGTTTAGTTCCTGATAATTTACGTAGATTCTCCACTTCCCATTTTTCTTTGGCACTAGCACCAAAGGAGAAACCCATTCGCTGTCAGAGATGGGCTAGATGAATCCTGCATCCAGCAACTTTTGCAGTTCTTCTTTGACAATGTCCTTAAGGGCTGGATTCATCCTCCTTTGAGGTTGCCTGACTGGTTTGCAATATTCTTTAATGTAAATTTGATGAGTACAGACTGAAGGGTGGACTCCCTTCATCTCCTTATAGCTCCAAGAAAAAGCATCCAAGTGATTTTTCAATAAGCTACACAGTTTTTTCTCCTGAGAGCTGGATAGAGATGAGTTGATCTTCAAGGTTCTTTTTGGGCCCAATTCCACATTCTTGACTCAGAGAGGGGTTGGATCAGCCACACAGAGATCAACTAAATCATTGGCTTGGGTTTCTTCCACCAACTCTTCTAATGGCAACACACTGGGGGGGTGGATTCTGAATCAAGTTCTCAATAAGATCATACTCGGTTTGTGGACGCCCCATGGTAGCTTCCACTGTGCACAATGGTGCATAGTAGACTTCATCCTAATCTTCCTCCTCCAACCAGAGAGGTAAGTCATGTTCTAGCAAAGGTTGGGCAGGAGGATAGAGGACTAGCTGTTTGGACATATGCCCATTCTTGATTGTCATGTTCCCAGCTTAACAGTTGATGTAGGCATCTACAGTGGCCAACCAAGGTCTTCCCAGGATGAGAGGATACCCAGTGAGCTTCGCCTTTGGCTGAAGAACCAGGAAGTCAATAGGGTACTCCCAAGAGTCAATAGAAACCATTACATCTTCCACAATCCCCTCAGGGGTCACGATGGAGCGATCTGCCAACTGTAGTACTTTTGAGGTCTTTCTTACGGAACCCTAAAGGTTGAGTTTGAGCATAGTGTCCCTAGTCATCACGTTAATTGTAGGCCCTAGATCAATCAAGGTATGGGGGATTATGGTGCCATTGATGTGGACATCGACTATAGGACTCCTAGTGTCTAGATATTTCAAACAGATCACCTACCCCAACATCAGGTCGGACAGTTGTCCTATGACATTGATAGTTGGGGCATCTCTCTTGCGCCTGCCTGGGTGCCTGAAGAACTTCTCCTTGATCAACTTGTTGTAGATTGGTACATCTTTAATGGCTTTGAGAAGTGGTACTTTTACACATAAATGTTTTAGTTCTCCCAGAAGTTTAGTTTCTTCTGGGGTCGGTTGTGTGGTTCCAGTTAGTCTCTTAAGAAAGGGTGGAATGGTTTTTGGTTCACTTTCCTGTTTTTCTTCCTCATCCTCCTTAGGAGGAGGTTGGCTATCTGGGAGAACCTTCCCATAGTGTAGGTTAATCTCCTGAATCTCCATAGCATAGGTAGGGCATGTTGTTTCTCCAGTATATACATGTTGGGCTTATCTGTTATTGCAGTTCAAGTTTGGTTGAGCAGGTATTTGGGGTTGTCTTGGAGGAGCATGAGGTAATGGTTGTGGTTGAGAAGGTGGTGGAGGCAAAAGAGCAGGAGGAGAGTTGTACTGGGGCCTCCACCCCTGATGAGGTGCATTCCACTGAGGTTTTTGCTGAGCATAAGAATGAAACGAATAAGTAGCTGGTTGAGTATGATATTGAGATGGATACGACCAAGGAGGGGGTGTGGACCAGGAAGGATGAGTAGGGGGACCCTAAGAAGGAATGGAAGTGGCTTGATTGTGGTTGTAATAAGTCTAGGATGTCCCTTGTATTCCCTAATAGTAAGGTCTGGGTCCATGTGGCCTCCTTTGGTTCATGAAATAGAGTGGTTCAGTGGCTTCAGCCCCTTGGTACATAGATTTAAATCTGGATAAGGAAGAACACTGATTTGTAGGATGGTCTTCTTCACAGACAAAACACACTTCTACGGACTGTAATGGACATTCGTTCCTAAGATGCTTTCTAGTGCACCTGGGACAAAATATGACCAAAGCCCTCTCAGTTTCCTCTTGCTTCCTTTGGATCCACAAGGTATCCATTTGCATGGCAAGAGTCTGCCTCATCTCGCTCTTGAAATCTTCCAGCTGATTCTCGAGTTTGTTTTTAAGGGATGAGCTAGATAAGGGGGTACTGGCTAAAGGTTGACTTTCCCTACCTCTCATTCTGGCTACACTAGAATGGTTTCTAAACACAGTCTTTATGTCATCATATGGTAGATGGTAGATGTCTCCCCCAGCTAGCAAATGGAGGGTATCTAGAAGGTCTTCCGGGACTCCTCTGAGTAAAACCAACTTCAAAGATTTGGGGTCAAGTGTGCACCTAGCCCTTTTATAACTGAGTTGAAACCTCTCTTCATAGTCTTCTGCCGATTCATCACTTCCCATGGTCATTCGGAAGAGTTCTTCCTTGGTATCCTTTGACCTACAATAGTCTTAGTATTTGTTGTTAAAAGCTTACTACATTTGAGCCCAAGTTGTGATATTTTTTCTAGGTAATGCCATGAACCAATGTAATGCTACATCCTTGAGGGTAGAGGGAAAGAGTTTCAACTTCTGCTCATCTTCTACATAGTCATAGGTTCAACAGAGAACAAAAAACTCAAACAAGAAGGTATCGGGGTCTTTGATAGTCAATCCTGGAAGTGAGGTAAGGCTGAGGGACTTATGTTTTTCATCTTTGTGTCCCCATTTGTCACTCGGATAGGAAAGGCACCCTCTATTCTTTCCCCATTTCATCTATCATTTCTATTTTCAGCCATGCTCTCATGAGGAATGGTTTCTTGCTCTTCTTCTGTTATAGTATCTTCATATATCTCTGGAGGTTCACCTATAGGTTCTTCTGGATCACTACCACCAAAGAAGAGAGAAGGGTGACTTAGTGATGTGGTGGGGGTGTTGGGTAGGAATTTTCCCGAATTGTCTCTGTTCCTATGAGGCATGAAAGGAAATCTCTTTTTTTTTTTCTTTTTTTCTGCTTGTACCTGCAAAACTGAAATTGATTGAACACCAAATTGCAACTAGCTAACATGAACTTCCTAAAATGAAATTGTAGAATTTTAATGAAAGCAAGGAAATGTCTAATCTACTTTGCTGAAATGGAAATTGCAGAATTGAAATGAAAGCAGGAAATACCTAATTTACGCTTGCTAGAATGAAATTGCAGAAATGAAATGAAAGCAGGAAATGCCTCATTTACGCTTGCTGGAATGAAATTGCAGAATTGAAATGACAGCAAGAAATGGCTAATCTATGCTTGCTGAAATGAAATTGCAGAATTGAAATGAAAGCAGGAAATGACTAATCTATGCTTGCTGAAATGAAATTGCAGAATTGAAATGAAACAACTACTCTACTTGTGTTGAAATAAACTACTTAGCAGAATGTTGCAATAGAAAATAGAAGAAAAGCAGTGATCACAAAATACTCTGACACTTCCCCAGCAGCAGTGCCAAAAATATGGTGAGCACCAGTATTGCAGCAATAATGCTACAACTCCCGGGGCTCCCTGCTTTACTTTTATCAACCCGGTAGTTCGTAACAAACTTGGAAGTGACAGTGCTATATGTACAAGTACTAGCTCTTACTGCAGGTTGTCACTTGATCAGCTGGCACAAGTTCGCTAGGAGCTTAAGAGAACTTCTATGAGTTCTCAGAAGAAGATTTTAACTGTGATGGAAGAAATCTAACTCAAAAGAGGCTATTCTACTTGCAGAAAGAGAATGAAATCTGAAATGAAACACAAACCCTAGCAAACCTTAGTTTACCCACTAACCCTACTTTTGCAAGAAAAGAGATGGAAACCACTGAAATGGGTGGCATTGATTACTGGAAAGGTGAAATCCATGTATTCAAGCTACTTTGGAAGAGAAATGAGAAGAAATCATCTTTTTGTACTTTTGAGCATTTTTATGTGGAATTATTATGCTTGTGTTTTAACTAGTTGTGACTGTGCAGAGGTTTGGTGGCGAAGAGAGATGGAGTTGGCTTTTGCAGGAGGTGAGGAAGGTGTGGTGAGGTCCTAATAAGTCCCTAGTACCCTTTCGGAGACTTCCATTATGATCAAACTTCGAAAAATCACCCGCATGAACTTCTATAGGAGGCTCTAGGGGATCTACAGGAGGTTCTACAGGAGGATCTATAGGAGGAGGCTGAAAGTGGTTTTTGGAGGTTTGTAGGTGGAAAAATGATGGGAAGAGGGAAATGAAGGCTAGATGGAGGTGTTGAGGGGTCTAGGACTCTATCAATGAAGATCAGGAATGAAGGAGATGGTTGGATTTGTTCAAAGGTCAAGAAAGCAACTTTGTGGAAAAATGTAGAAATTAGGGTAGATCGGTGAAGTGTGGAGAATGGGTGGGGAAATAGTGAGAGATGAACTAGTACAGGCTACGTTATGGAGGAATGATAAGCTAGAATGTTCTACAAGATAGTTGCACACTTACTTCTCAAAACTGACCTAAGCAAGAACCGAAAAACAAAGTTTTGTCTATTTTGACCTAAAACCAGAGAAATGCTGAACAAAACTTTATCTACAGAAGATTATGTGAGAAAACTATGGTAAATGAATGTGAAATGATCTAAGCATGTGAATCCAAACTGATATCAACTTCTCCAACTCAAAATCTCATACTAGCAATTGCATGGGGAAAGCAAACACAGTGTTTTTGGTGGCAGCAATAGTGCCTTGATCTCAAATCATGGTCCTGAGGAGGGAGAAAGGAGATCAAGACCTGCTGGTAGCCTTTTTTTTATCTTTTTCTATTATTGCAGCAAACTATCTAATCAACCTGAAGCAAGAACAACTATTCTAACCATCAAAAGCAACCTAATTAACATAGAAAAATTTAACCTAAATGATAGAAATTATCTTATGAATGCAAGAAAAAGCATATAAATACACAAAGGAGGTGTTGGGAAGCTTGGGTGGGGACCTAAACCAAGAGCTTCAGCCCTATAGAAAAGATCATTGCTGGTTCAAAACTTGATTCATCTTCATTTATCCAAAAGTAGCAATTACATCACAAAACTGTCTTCCAAAAGAGCTCGAAAATGAGTTGAGTACAAAGCTGCACAAAAGTACAAAAATATACTATGAAATGGCTAACCTACTGAGGCTTGAATCCTTCTTATTTATACAAGTGGGGACTCCCAACAGTCCTCCTAAACTTAAGGAACTCGGCTGCCTAAAACTGAAGATAATAGCAGCTCTACTAGACTTGCTTGGCTGCCCCTTGGAATCATCATTGTAGGCCTTTATACTCTGAGCTGCTGATGGAGAACTCGAAGAAGGGGTCATTAATGAAGCAGACACCCCTACTAAAAGTCTTTAGCCCTGTTTCCTTGAGTTTGGCTGCCAATCTACTCATAAATGCCTGTTCCTTGTCTAAAAATGTCCAAAAATCTACAATAAACACTCATTAGACTATGTGGCAAAGTGACTATCCCCATTCACTCTATTGACAAAAATATATTCAAAAAAATGCACAAAACTATTGAGAATGGTGGATTAAATGGAAATAAGAGGCAGAATGAGCCCATATAGTTACCCATTTCTGGGGCTCATCAGTGAATTCTACTCAATTTTCACTCGCAGTGCTCAGAGCCCACATCCAAACCTGAAATCTACCTTGCACAGTTTCATAGCCTTGTCGTCTCTCCCAGTCACCTGCAACAAAAAAAAATGAAAAAACATCATGGTAGACTAGGATATTTATGGATTTGATGTCATCTCATTGTGAGTGATTGCAGGTACAGGTACATGGATATGAGATGATGCGACGATGGACGAGATGAAAAAGGAGAGAACATGCAAGGAGATTTGTTCATGAACGAACAAACGAAGAATGAATGCAAGGATATTTTTTTGTGAATGGACGATGCATGCGAGGAGATCTTTTTGTGAACAGAGGATACATCTAAGGAGATTTTTTCACAAATGGACGATGCGTGCGAGGAGATGTTTTCGGAAACGGACAAACATGTGAATCATGCCAAAGTACAAGTGAAGGAGGAACATGCACGTGCAAAGATCAAGCAAACATCAAGATCATTGAAGACTTAGCACACCTTTCCATACAGAGATGAAGCTATGATACACAAGGTGCACATCCATCACTTAGCAGCACCGCAACTCAAAATGGACACCACCACCAACATGAACATACCAACATTGTCATGTCGAGTCATGTCATGAGTCATGTTGGCCCATCACTACTATGGGCCATATTGTTGTAAATCAATGTAATGTAATGTGGAAGTCCAAGAGACCCACATGTATTTTAAAGAGTTATGTAAAGTTAAAAAGTCATGAAATTGAAATAGTCACGAGGGAAGTTGAACAGTCACAAAGGCCAGTTTTACCCTTGGCTATAAATACCCCTCATTTGTACATGCAAAATAATTTTCTCCTTGCCTCCTCCCACATAGCCTTGAGAGTCTGTAGTCTTTTCTTTGAGGAGTGAGCAATGGCTCCAATGCCCCTCTTACAAGGTTAGTGATGTATGGTGTACCAATGTGTCTTGGAACTTTCACTTAATTTAGAAGCCTGATAATAGGCCAGCGCGTTTTCACACATGTATTGTAATTGTTTGTAATACTAATCTTGGAACACTTATAATACATGTTTCTTTAACTCGTGTTAAAACAATTGAACTATTTCATTTTCTCTAATACATATGTTTATGAAAATGTGTTGCATAAGTTGTTAACGTTGTCATGCCCATGTGGACTGCGTCAACAGAGATCAGATAGAACCTTTCCCATAAAATTGTTATGACAACTGTCGCACTCACATGGACTACTCTGTTGGGTGTTTTATGTGATATCCCTTCTTATGTGTTCGTGACTGCCACATCTGTGTGGACTACTCCTCTATAAGTAGCCTATGTCCTATTGTGTTCTTTGTCTCTGATAGAGCTCAGACTCTTCCCTTTCGACTGGAGACACTATTCCACCCTCTCTCTCTATGGTGAAAGAACCTTGACACAAGTAACGCGAGCACTCAATAGGAACATGAACCTCTTTGTTCGAAGACAAAGTAGACCACTCTCACATGCTAACAAGCAAGAGCTAAGGCAAATATTTAAGATAATTGCAACCGAGCCATCATACTATATGGGACTCCTACACCGAATGGTGTGAGGTCTACATGGGACTTCATACTGGGCAGATCCCCTGAATGTTGGTAGGTCTAGCACTATCAACAGGTCAATACATTGGGTTGGCCTCTGTTAAGGCGCATCTTGTACCAATATAATTGTAACCGGGATCACGTGGAGGCCACCATGTCCTGGCCCTACGTCATTTCATATCTCTGAAGAAAAATCCTCCTACGAACTTACAGGATAACTTCCAATGTGATGAGCTGTAGGGTAGGATCTATTCTGACTAATGAGATTGCATCTAGAATCAGGAGGCCATAATGTCCCATCCCCACATCATCCTACCCCTCTGCTACAAGCTTCACATTTTGACTTACATGGTTATGGCCTTAGGGATGAGCTATTATATGGGCTCCACTCTAGCCAATGGAAACACTCCCCACCTTCAAGATGTGAGCCCAGCTGGCCCGATGCCTTGTCACCCAACTCCTCCAAACAAAATTCCCCATTAAACTTACAAGAAAAATAACCTTCAAACCACGTCACCACTCCTTCGACGAATAGCGATGAGGAAAAATCTGGGTGCCCAATACAGAGCTTCCATGGCTAGGTCTCCTCCAAGTTGTTAGACAAGGTTTATGTGATTGGATCTATAAGGTTAAATTCCCACCTAACTTCCTCACAACCCCTTCTCATTACAAAAGTTTTCCATTCAAGCATGGATTCATTTATGTCTTGGTTGCAGTGGGTCCGCAACCATCTAGATCTATGTCAATATTCTTTCATTGCCACTATTTCTTACTAAAGTACCCACCAATGCTATCCCTATTGATATTACAAGAGAGCTACTCTTCCTGAGTGCATGGGATGCACATAATACTAAAGGGGCCATACAAAGATTGGTATACCTTGAAGGATGGGAAATACTTTCGAGGGTTTGAATATAGGAATGTGCCTTATGGATTGTTGTATAATAGATAAATTCTTAGCCTTGATCATGTCCCCACTTAGGGACACAGGAGTTCCAGGCATGTCTCGACTGGCAACCTTTCAACTGCCCCTACTAATAAATTATAGTAAATTTCTAAAGGTCCTACAACTCTCTTGCCACATACAAGGAAGCACCATGTGGTTCACAACAACCTTACAAGAAACACAGTTGGCTTCCAACTTAAGGAGGTTCAACAACTTTGTAAATAGAGCATAAGTGCATCTATATAAATGTAGGGATATACAATTCAAGACAATACCTCTTATGATATTGTGCTCTTCTCAAGAATGCATAGAAATCCTTTAGACCAAATCCTGGTCAAATGAACAATGCAAGTCCAACTCCAAGACATTCATCATAGGAGGTTGGAGAATCCTCTCATGTAAAATCATAAGTTATTAAAGTTAAAGGAGAAGAAAAGCTTAACATTACCCTAATGCTTCATAAAAACAATAAGGGATTGTATCAAGTACCTTTACCATGTTGTACGGAGACCCTAAAAAAATAGTTGGCTTTTGTTGTAATCATTAGACTGTAATAAAATAAGTTCTAGTGCTAAGAATTACTGAAATAGAAGTGATATTCTTGCATGATGTTCCAGTGCCCTCAAACAATGTGTAATATATTAGTCATTCATGTCAATAATAAGAACAAAATCCATCTTCATTACATTTATATGCACCATTTCAATCTAGAAATGCAAACGCATGTTCACTAGCATTTCAAATACATAAGAACACTTACCTTGGAATGTTTTTGGAAATTGAGTCTGGGACTATGACTCTCCACCCGACCATTGATAGTTCTGGTTTTTTCCCACTTGCATCCATAACCATCTATTTCTCACTTGTTTCACTATTGTTTGATACAGGGACTCGATACATACTCCTATCTCTAGCCAATAACCCATTAGCAGTCCATAATTTCACGGGGAATCCAAAGGCCCCCTTCATCCACCCTTTGACTGCTCCATAATTATACAACTCTAGGGAATGCAAGGGCCATACCTCCACCCTCCAGGGAATCCAAAGGCTTTACCTCCACCTTGAGACATAGCAGTTCCACCCACCAAGGGAATCCATAACCCACTATCAACAATCAACAAGCAAAGAAGACTCCAAAACTTTATGTCAGGAATCCAAGGGCTAAACCTCCACCTAGTATATGAAGTGATTCCAGAGAAGAACCATCTCCACCCTCCAACTCCCTAAGTATCCCAAGTTTTACCCTCAACTGGAGAAGATCCTCCCATCCCTATTGCTCAACTAGAAAATCAATTGTTGCTCCCCTTTGAAGGCATGGATCAAGCCAAGAGTGCCACCTCTCTTGTGTTCCTCTACAATGGTCTTCTCTTTTTTTCTATCTTTGTTTTCTCCTCTTTCTCTCCTACTAAAGTAATGAATGAATCCCGTCCTGCACAGTGATTGACTTCCCCTATCCTTGTTACTTGTCAGGTTTTTCTAGGGTAGCATGGTCTACATGCTTCTCTTGTAGTTCCATAATTTCTAAGCCCAGTTCATTAAAACACACAACAAATAGCCTTCAATGGTTGTCCCAATCATTCATATTTTTCTACAACAAGCAACCTTGAATATCCAAAGCAAGTAACCTCCCTAGTCTCTATAATTTTTCTCCCTTGACTTAGCCCATTTTGTTTTATATAAAATATTTACATTACATTTCATGGGGGGACCATGGGTGGGGTTGTTACAAACCCCTCCCCCTTAAGGGAAAACTTCCCTCGGTGTTCTTTGTCCATATGCACAAAGAAACATACTAAGTACAAAATAGCAACATACTATCCTGGGAGCTTTATATTTATAGCTCTTTATAGTATTTACATGTAGATATTCAAATTTTCCTTAACCAAAAAACAAAAATAGATAAGGGGTCTTCATGACATCAACCATTTCCCAGGTTGCTTTCTCAAGTCGAAAATTATTCCACTGCACTTTGACTTTCTCTATTTATTGATTCCAAAGCATGAGACTCCTCCAGTCTAGAATGCACAATGGCTCTAGATGGAACTCTCCCTCAGGTTTGACACGTATTATAGATCAATCAATAACATCATTAGAATCGTGTACATATCTTTTAAGAAAAGAAACATGGAAAACATCATGAAAATTAACTAAAGGAGATAAAGAGAGCTTATAAGCCAATGCTCCAATCCTTTCAAGGATCTCGAAAGGACCATAATGTCATGGTGCTAACTTGGCACATGAGCAGTCTTCAGGAAACCCTTCTTGGGTTTGATTCTCAAGTAAACATGTTCCCCAGCTTGGAACTCTTTATTCAACCTATGTTGATCTACATAGATTTTCTTCGTATCTTGTGCCACCTTCAAATGATGCTCAATGATTTGAATTTTCTTCTCCATTTCCTTAAGCATGTCAAGCCCAATAAGGAATCTATTCACTGGGTCATTCCAACTAATAGGAGTATTGGAACTCCTCCCATACAATGCCTCAAATGGGCTCAAATTTATATATTCTTACTATACATTGTTTTAGGCAAAATCTACAAGTGGAAGATACTCCTCCCACTTTTTGGGCTTATGCATCACATACATCCTCAAAATGTCTTCGAAGATTATATTTTTCCTATTTATTTTCCCATTTGTCTATAGATGATATGTTGTACTGAATGCCAACTCTGTCCCCAAACCTATTAATAGTTCCTTCCAAAATCTTGAAGTGAACTTAGCATCTCTGTCTGAAATAATTTTCTTGGGAATTCCATGTTGTCTCACAATCTCATTTATGAATATTTGTCACCTCACTAGCCAAGTTGGTGGGCTTGATTTCTACAAAATGAGCTACCTTTCTTAATCTGTCAACAACCACCATAACTGCAACATGTTTCATGGAGGTTCTAGGAAAACCTAAGATGAAATATACGGATATCACCTCCCATTTCCATTCTGGGATGGGAAGGGCCTGCAATAATAATGTTGTATGCTTGCATTCAACCTTCATTGGATGAAATTATATGCATTTAGCAACAAAATCAGTCACTTGTTTCTTCAAATTTAGCCAATAGTAGAACTTTTTAATGGCCATGAGAGTACTTTGGTAACCTGGAGGGCCTGAATATAGATTGACATGGAACTCTTTCATTATGAGTCTCCTCAATTCATCATTATTTGGAACATAAATTTTGTTCCTAAACTTAATTAGGTTGTCATCAGTGAGGTGATATTCCTCATCCCCACCATCCTGTAGCAGCTTTTCTCTAATTTGTTGATATTTTTCGTCATGTTGTAACCCTTCCTACCATGTCCATTTTGTAGGAGATTATAGTTTCCATGTGATTTACTTTAATTCTCCTAATAAGTGCATCAACAACCCTATTTTGTTTGCCTTTGATGTACTTAATCTCAAAGTAAAACTCATTAAGTATGGCCAACCATCTTGCCTACCTATTCCAGCTTTGGTTGATCAAACAAATTCTTGAGCCCACTATGGTTTGTCATAAATGTAAATTCTATGACAAGGAGGTAATACCTCCACACCTTCAATGCATGAATAATGGTGGCTAAATCTATATCATAAGTCACATAATTTACCTCATGCTCATTTAGTTTCCTTGACTCCTAACATACCACATGTCCTTCTTGTATGAATACTCCAACAAACCCTTCCTTGCAAGCATTTGTGCACACACAAAATCCTTGTTAGTATATATAATTCTCAACATTAGTGCATTAGCGAGCAACTATTCCAGCTTCTTAAAACTAGTTGCAGACTCAGTTATCCATTCAAAATTACCTCATTTCCTCTTCGACAAGGTGATAGGATGGCCTATGTTGGATAAATTTTTGATAAACCTCCTATAATTACCTACCAATCCCATGAATGATTTGATATCACTCATATTCATTAGTGTTGGCCACTCCATTATAGCCGTGATCTTTTCTGGATCAACTGATATTCCATTGTTGGAGACAATATGGCACAAATAGTGTATCTGTGATTGAACTAATTCACACTTCTTGAGATTTTCATAGAGCTTGTGTTCTCTCAGCAACTATAGTATTGAAACTAAATGTTTTTCATGCTCTTCCTCATTGAGTACACTCATATGCCATCGACAAATACAATGACGAAGTTGTACAAATAAGGACATAACACACTATTCATTAAGAATATGAAAGAGGAAGGGGCATTAGAAATCCCAAAGGTTACCCCTACAAAATCATAGAGTCCATATCTTTTCCATAAAGTAGCCTTATAAATTTCCTCATCCTTGATCCTTAATTGATGATATCATGACCTCAAGTCAATCTTGGAGAAGAATGTTTCTCCCCTCAATTGATCAAAGAGATGATCAATATATGAATATGGGTACCTTTTCTTTATGGTTACATTGTTTAGTTTCCTATAATAAATGCATAAACTAAGGGTCCTGTCCTTCTTCTTTAGAAAGAGTATTGGAGCTCCCCAAGATGACACACTTGGCCTTATGTATCCCTTGTTTAACATCTCCTTTAGCTACAATTTTAGCTCAACCAACTTAAGGGTACTTACCTGGTATGGTGCCTTAGATGATGATATTGGTCCAGGTACCAACTCAATAGAGAATTCCATCTCTATATGAGGAGGTAATCTAGGAACCTACACTAGAAATACATCCGCATACTTCTACAGAATCGGGTACCTTTTTAACAGTTCACTTTCCCCATCCATGGAATCACTTCCAACCTTGACATCACTTAAGATTTTCACTGCAAACAACATGGATCCTCTTCTATTGTTATGAATGGCTTGCATAGACATGATAAACTTGAATGAAGTAGGCTTCCTCCCACCCTACAAGACTCTTCTTTTTCCCACAACATTCAAGCATTCAATTTCCTTTTCAAAATAGTCAACTTTGGTCCTTCGCAAGTACAAGCAATCCATGCCCAGTAATATGTTGTATGATCCCAATGGAAATAAATTCAAATGTGTTATTGTGGGCATGTCACTGAGATTAAATACCCATGATCTCACCCAATGATTAATATTTCTTTTTGTTCCAGTTTCCAATTGAACCAAACATGGTTCCTCATGCAATTCCTTGACCAATTTTCATTTTTCAACAAGCTCTTGACCGATATAACTATAATTAGAACTGTGATTAATTAGAATAAAAAAATTTGATCACCTGGCTTACCTTCCATCTCAATTATGCTCCCCTAGTGGTACACCATGTAGATCAAAATATTTCTCCATCTATAGTATTCAATTTACTGAATCCTTGCCATCAAACTTCCTCATCTCGCTTTTTCTTGATTTTAGGATCTTGATCTTGAAATGACTGTAACTTTGTAATTTCGGATCTTTAAGTTTTGAAATTTCCTCCTGTAATATCCCTTTGAGTCCTCTTTCTAACTCTGCAAGTATGATCGCAACTGGATTCTCAAAGAAATATTTATTCCCAATCTCCCACGAAGACCTAATTATAGACTAGTTCAATAGAGTGAACTTGAATGACGTTCCACGTGTCACTGTTTCAACCTTCAATACTACACTAAGTTAACTATTATCTATTCATTAAGTTTTCAAATGAAGATGAGTGCATCAGTTTGTTATGTTCTCTACTAGACTCATGGGATAGTCAAGTTGTTTCCATAGGTAGTAATTCAACTACTTTAAATTTTGCCAAAATAGTCTCATCCTTGGTATTAGAAGAATTGGTACTTAAAGCCATGGAAATCCATGATGGAGATGCCTTATTTTTGAGGGGACACTGCAAGAAAAAAATAGAAAAAAATTTCCTTGAGTCGGAGATCTAAATCTTTAGGAATGTTCATAAAGGTATATTGGAGATGTGGAAAACAAGATCATTACAAGAAATATTATAGATCTAAAATCCCTAAAAAAGGAAACGGATTTGAAGGTACGCATTCCATAGATGCAAAAAATTCCTCAGCTGAAGGAGGGGATGTGTATTTCGATTCTTCAGGTACACAAGTTGGATAATGCGGAATGGTTAATCACTTTCGTGCATCGCTTCCTAGGAGATTACTTGAGAACCAAAATATTAGGATGAAGAAAAATTAAGTTGAAGCTCATGGGTGGAATGAATAGAACACTCCTTGGTGTTCTTCACATACCAAGTTTAGCCATAAATTTGATTTTGGTCATAAAGATCAGTAATGCAAGTGTGAGAATAGTGTATGGAAAGGATATGTGCGATATGGTTCAAGGTGCAATGGTATTTTTGAGGGGATTTCATATTTTACCTGTATTTAATTTGTTGAGAAGCATTAATTATGATGGGTGCAACAATTTCATTATTATTGAGAGTGGAGCAAAAGAATGAAAATCTCTTATAGCTTCTAAAGGAAAGACAATGTTGTGGCTTTAAATAATAGGACATATTGAATAAACGGGCCTTCTAGTACTACATAATAATGGTATGATATAAGGTATGTCTAGTTGCTTTATGGATTTTGAT
This sequence comes from Pinus tabuliformis, assembly GCA_031772625.1. Taxonomy (NCBI): domain Eukaryota; kingdom Viridiplantae; phylum Streptophyta; class Pinopsida; order Pinales; family Pinaceae; genus Pinus; species Pinus tabuliformis. Next base: position 351,938,928 of record CM062805.1, on the reverse strand, counting down.
TTTTGTGAAATTGTTAATATCTTACATAATATCAGGCAAGATTCTCCTCTGGTTCTACGAGGTAAAAATAAATATTACACCTGATGTTGGCTCTATCATTGGGTAAGTATGTGTACTATGTATCATTTATAGATGAATTATTCAAGAATACATGGATTTATTTCCTCAAGAGGAAATTTTAAGTCCTTAACAAGTTCAAAGAATTCAAGGATCTTGTGGAAAATCAAATAGAGAAAAAAATTAAGGTGTTGACAATAGTTAATGTTGGATAATTATGTGGGACTTACTTCAAAGAATTCTGTAAGAAATTAAGTATAGTGAGGTAGAAGAATACTTCATACACACTTCAGTAGAATGGACTTGCAGAAAGGATGAATGAGAAACCGATGGAGAAATCAAGTAGCATGCTCAACGGTACCAAGTCAGGATATGAATTCTGGGTAGAGGTAGTAGGGACTACATATTTCCTAGTAAATAGATCATCCTCTTCAATGTTAGATGATAATAATACACATGACATATGGAATGGTAAATAAACTTCTCTTGAATATCTCAGGATATTTGGCTACTATTCTTACATACATGTTACAAAGAAGAATAGGAGTAGGGTAGATAAGAAATTTGAAAAGTGTATCTTTATTTGATATAATAATGGTATGAAAGCTTATAATATTTGGAACAAATAAACTATGAATGTTGTGTGTAGTTGAGATGTGGTACTTAGATAATTTAGAGATATTGTTAAATAAGAAGACATATCAAGGGAGAAATAACTATAAAAGGTAGAGTTTTAATTGAATAATTATGTATTGAACTCTATAAAATAATAGGAACAAGAATAAGAAGAACCACATACACCAACACTAAGGAGACTGATTCAAGAAAGAAGGCATCCTGAAAGGTATACTCCACTTGATTTCCATTTAAATTTTATGTTTTCTTCTACTGATGATGATCCTAAAGCTTTTAGGGAGGAAGTCGATTCAAAGGATGGAAAAATCTGGAAAAGGGTCATCATTGAAGAAATGAAAACTTTGGATGGGAATGAGGCTTGGGACCTAGTGGAGTTGTTGACTAGAGAAAGCCAATTGGTGTAAAATAGTTGTTTAAGAAGAAGTTCAATGTAGAAGGAAGAGTGAATAAATACAAATCTTGGTTAGTAAAAAGGGTTATTCGTAAGTAGAGGGAATTTATTTTTGTGATATTTTTTCTCCTAGTGCCAACTTAACTTTATTAGATTTATTTTATGCATCACATCTCCTTTTTATCTTCAAGTAAAATAGATGGATGTGAAGATAAAAATCATACATGGGAATTTAGAAGAATAAATATACATGAAGCAACCAAAAGTCTTCATTGTGAAATGAAAGAAAGAGTTAGTATGTAGGATAAAAAGGTCTTTATATGAGTTAAAGCAATCACCAATGATGTGCCATCAATAATTATATACTTATATATTATGACTTGGGTTCACAATGAGAAAATCATATCAATACATATATTTCAAATTAGTTGGTGATCATGTTATTTATTTGGTTCTATATGTGGATGATGTTTCTTTTATTGGAAATCATGGGAAATCATCCAAGAAATGAAAACCTAGTAGTACACTATATTTGACATGAAGGAACTCAGTGTTGCAAATTTTAACTTGCAAATGGAAATTAAAATAGATCATGAAAACAAGAAACTCTATTTAAGTCAAAGGATGTATGTAGAGACCAATATTGCAGAGGCTTAAATGGTAGGAATTTAAATTGATAAAGGTGTCTATTCCTATAGGTGTAAAAATTATCCGTAGATGAGTGTCCCTATACATAAGAAGAGGAAGATGAAATGGCCTATGTTCCATATGTTAGTCTAGTTGGAAGCTTTACATGTGTAGTGGTCTATACCAGATTAGACATTGCTTAGGAAGTGGGAGTACTGAGAAGGTATATATCAAAACTAGGGAAGGAGAATTAGATAATAGTGAAGAGGGTTTTTAGGTATATGCATGATACTATTGGCTATGGATTTTTTTACCAAGGAAGATCATGATTAGATAGAGTGTTAGACATACATGGATTTTTTTATGTGGACTAGGCTAGAGATATGGATCGCATAAGATCTAGAAGTGGCTATGTGCTTAACCTATTTGGAGAATCAATCATTCGGATCAGCAGAAGACAATATGCAGTGGCGCTCTCAACTATAGAATTTAAATAAGTTGTAGCCATTCATGAAAGAAAGGAAGCAGTATGGATATATAGCTTATGTTCAGGTATTGGGTTGGTACAACAAACTGTAAGGATTGATTGTTATAGTGAGAGTGAAATCTACCTGAAAAAATAAATAACTTATCATTTGAATACAAAGCATTCTTATTTTCACTATCACTCCGTGACAAATGTAATTAAAGACAAGAAAGTGTTGTAAAAAAAGTGGATACTTTGAATAATGTTGCATATTCATTACCAAAATCAATGATCGCTAAGAGGTTATCATGTTGTAAAGAACTAACATCCATTATTGCCCTATATTGTTGATCATGTACTCTTGCAATCCCCTTTTTGTGAAGAAAACAATAAGTGGGAGAATGTTGAGTATGTGTTTGATTCCTTACATGAATATTTTGACATATTATGAAAATGTGAAATACACAATAGTGGGGTGGAAATTCCACCAAAAATGACTGGGTGGATTTTTGCATTGGCAAATTTAAGAATATGAGTTTGCTAAATGTGGTTTTATCTTGCATCATGGTTTTCCCGATGATTTTGTAGTCTTAGTTAAGGAGCTATGGTTCTACTCTAATCTAGGGTAAATGGATTGGTTTTTATTAGATGTCATGGGATATATATTGTATTTTAATATTCTATAGAAGAATATATATTAAAAAATATTGTTTGTTTTCTTGATTTTGGGTTTCAAATATAATATAACAGTGTTTATGTGTGTGTTTTACATTGCATATTTATTTGTTCTGTTAAGAATTTCTTTGCACCAATTGATTGTACAAGGTTAAAATGTACAAGTTTATGATAACCCTCAACATACAAAAGAGGAGGGGTTAGTGCAACTGGAAGCACAAGTAATCAACATACATCGTAATGTGTGCCTCCTCATGGATATCCTAATAAATAAGTTTAGGATGTTTAGAGAAAATGGTGTATGCAATGCAAAGGTTAGGATAGAGGGTAAATCGAGGGTTAGAGGAACCAAAATAGGATTCTAAGAAACCCAAAAAAGATTGACTAAGCTTGAGCATTCTAAACCATTCATAATATTTATTCAAGATGGCACCAAAGGTGGATATCAAGCCATATGAAGGTGAGATAGAATATTTGAAATTAATTCATTGGTTGTAACAATCAGAGGTTTATTTTAGTGTTCAGCAAATAGAGGAGGAACATAAAATTTCATTTTCCATTTGAAATTAGAGGTTCATGTCTTCACCTAGTGGGAAATCCACATGGAAAACATAAATATGGAGGGGGATTATATACTGAATAATTTGGAGGATTTCAAAACTCTCAAAAATTCCCAATTCAACCCTATTGGGTATGTTGAGGACCAGAAGATATAATGGAATTACCTTAGGAAAAGATAGGGGAACATTGTATAGAATACCAAAGAGTTCAAGAATATGGAAAAATGTTTGGTACCCATCCGAAGAACCTAGATATACTCCTCAAGTACATGGGGGTTATACAGATCCATATATTAAAGAAAGTGATATTTTTCGATCCCAGAATGATGGAAAAGGCTTATGTGAAAATGTAACACCTGGAAAACATAGGCTAGAATAAATGTTAGTCATGTGGTTCAAAGAAAAAGGAACATCAAGAAGCTTCAAAGAAGGGAAGAAAAATTGAAACATGGGAAGGAAAAAAAGACAATAGTGAAGATATACCAGTAAAAATATCCTAGAAACCACTAAATTCATTGTAACATTGATGGTCACACAAAGGAGAAATTCTATAAATTACATCCATAACTCAAGCCAAATAAACAAAACAAGAAAGGGAAGAAGAAAATTCTCATAGCGATATAGTTGAGTAACCAGTGGAAAGAATCTTGAAAATGGATGAAAAAAGTTTCTACACGTCAATGTAGAAAGGGGTAAATCTGGTTAGCCTTCAACAAAAAAAGAGAAGGATATGACCACACTATTCCATATAAATATACATGTCAAGAAGATAAAAAATACTAGTATGCTTGACTCAATATCACAAGTGAATCTCATTGTAGTGAAGCTAGTTAACGAATAGAGTTTGGAGGTTTCAAATCATCTTATTCCATATCCATTAACGTGGGTAAATAAGGATGTACAAATCAAGGTAACAAAAGAGTGTAAAATAAAATCTTCTATTAGTGTTGATTTTATTGATGTAGTATTGGATATAGTTCCACTTGATGTATGTGAAGGTCTTTCCTAGAGTCCCTATATATATGTGTAGGATGAAATATTAATGTAGAGAAACAACCAACACAATCTCATCAATGATGGAAAACCTTCATCATAAATGCACACAATGGAGAGTATAAATTTTCATTGGTAAGAAGTAACCAAGCCAAGAAATTGACTAGTTTTAACAAGAAGTATGTTTTATTGTTTTTAATTGAAACTCTTTCTATAAAATAATCAATGAGAGTAAATACATCCCGCAAGAGAGCACTAAGGGAAAAAGATAGTAGCTGGAAAAGTTTTTACATGCATACAAGGGATTGTTCCGCATGTCTAAATGGCTACCAGCCATGAGGGAAGTGGAGTACAACATCCAATTATTTGTTGTCTCCCCACTGGTAAACATTGGGCTATATAGACAACATATTTTAGATGGAAGTGAGGTGAAAAGAAGTTGTCGCAATGACAAGAGCAAGATATTATTCTTCCAAGTACCTCAGCATGTTGGTCACCCATTACAATTATGTGAAAGAAGGATGGGACTTGGGGAATGTGCATTTATCATATGGTATTAAACAAAATTGCAGTCAAGAGTACCCACTCCTTAGGATTGTGTTAACGGTGCTAGATACTGCCAACATGCAGGGTATCTCCCTGATATAAGTTCCTAATTATACCTACAACATTCGGTGTTGGAGTCCCATCTAGAATACAGCCCGACTATCCTTTTACATAAAGATATGCCTTAGCTTTAGTTATCAATACTAGAGAGAAGCTTAATTGTCCTTTCGAATGAGCATGCTAGTATGCCTTGTGAATGTTCAATTGTCTATGTATCAAGTTTCTTCTACTGTGGAGGAAAATTAAGTGAGCCTCTAAGAGAGAAGTAATAGTACTACCCTAATGGATACACACGCAATAAGTAAGACTTGTATAAAATCAAGAAAAAAATTCACAAGTATGCGATGATCATTATAGCACAACAACACATTTCCAACAAGGAGCACCAGAGTAACTGAAATAGTTCAACTAATCTAGTACTAATGAAAAAAAATATGAATTATAAAAATTCAAAGAATAGTCCTAGAAACATTCGCAATCCATGTGTGAAAAAGTGTTGGCCTCGAAGGCTTCAATATTAAGAGAAATTCCCAAGATACATCAACGAAATGAACACCACTAGCTCCAATAGTGGAGCGTTAGAGCCACTACTTGCCCCCAAAAAGTACTAATTTTGTCTCTCTAATGCCTTGTGGGAGAAGGCAAGGTTAAAATTCTTTTACATGAGAAATGATCATCTATTTATAACTTGAAGAGTGGCCTTTCACATCCTCATGACTCTTGACTTTCTAACTTCTTGTGACCTTTGGACTTCTACTAACTTTGGGATTCCAAATGACTTTTGGAATTACATATGACTTTTAATATTATATGTATTTTGGACTTCATCACTCTTTAGTTCATACATGACTCTTGGACTTCCACTTATTTCTCTTTACAATGATTACAACAATACATCAAGACTTCCACATCATCATATGTTGGGACTTGACGTCACTATCTTTAATGACTAGCACTAATAGTGATCAACAAAATGGAATTTCTTTGGTGGTGACATGTCTTAAAACTGCATCTAAGTTATTAAAACAACTTTGATTGCTGATGTCCTTACCCTCCAAAGGGTCTTTGATTTAATGGAGTCTCTAGGGCTTCTTTGATCATCAAGATTCAAGCATGCTTTTCATTGTTTTCGAGATTCCTTTGATTGGTCTCCTTTCCTGATCTTCCCCATGTGTGCTTGGCATGGTGTTTTTGTAATACCTATGTCTACAATCACTCATGATGAGAAACTATCAATCTAAAAATATCCTATTCAACCATGATTCATGCATATTTTATGTTCAGGAATTTTCGATGTGCTCAAGAGAAACCAAAAGGGTGCCAGGATGCATGGTCACACTTTGAAAGGTTGAAGGGCTACAGAAGAGATGGTTTGGGGCATTGGCATTTTCTCATTCACTCAAAGGAATAAGATAGTCAAGGCAGGGCACATGGTGCATGTCTAAAAGATGAAGGGGAAAGCTTTGAGATCCCCAAGTACATTGTGCACTCAAGGGAGTGATGGAGGGTTTAGGGTGCACTCCTAAAGGCTAAAGGATGAAGGCTTCAGGGCTTTAGGGTGCACTCATGCACTCAAGAGGCCCAGGAGGGCCCAAGGTGCACTCTTGAAGGTTGAAGGTTGATGCTTCCTGCCTTTGAAGCGTGCTCATGCTCTCAAAGAGTCCAATAGGGTGCATGGCGCATTGGGGAAGGCTAAAGGGTGAAACATAAGGACTGCAAGGTGTGTCTTTGTGCTCTAAGAGGGTGTACTTCTTTGGGTTGAAGGAGCACACTCAAGGAAGGCTTGGTCCTTTGAAGGTTGCAATTCAAAGTAAGGAAGGGAAAATAGGGCTGAGGAGTAAGCCTAGTTCTCTTAGAGGGTGCATGGAACACTTTCGAAGAATGAAGGATTCCTCATCATGGATTTAAAGTGTGCTCATATTCTCTTAGCCTTAATGAGGTCAATTTGAATCGAAAAAATTCTAACTCTAAGATATGGAGCAAGGGGTGAATAGGATGAGTTTAGACATGAAACCAAGCAAGATGCACACTAAATCATTAAGAAAACTTAGAAAAAATTGAACGATGATAAATATTCATTGAAATTACACTTTGTACACATTCCCGAAGTATAACGAGTGAAGTGTGTGCGACTACAACCCAAAAGTGTCCTTTTATTACAGCAAAGATGTTATGACCATAAAATGCACCAAAATATTTTTTGATTAATGCGATGATAGTTGACACTATTCAAAGACACTTGAAATACATAGAATAACATGAAAAAACATTTGATAATCAAAGTGACTCTATATACAATAGTGATGTTAGGCTCCAAAATTCATTTCTACGAAATTTTGGAGCTTGTTGTAATAGCGACAACACTTGGTGACACACTGGGTGGACTTCGGCTTCTCTATTCAATAACATATTTCAGTTACATATCATAGCTTTAGGAAGTATTGATTGCCTTGATTCCCCCTTTTCAACCCGATCTTACACATAGAATCTCACTTTTCACAGCTTGGTTGAAAGGCAAACAAAAGATACATTGTATCACAATTGTTTCAATACAAGAAAGGGTAATATCCGTGGGCAAGTTTATGATATTCAGAGTATGAATATTCTACTTTAGTGTTGCTCTACTACTAGCAGGCATGGAGAGTACCCCAACAGAATCAATTCAGGAGCACAAACATTCCTTCTTTACAATTGAGCCTAGACAGTACCTCGGCGAAGTCGCTTGCTTCACCTCCCTACATAGGAAGCCTTTCTCTTATTTCACCCTTTATTTATTTATTTTAATAGAACTATGGATTGGAACTTATTATTTCAATGGGTGGAAGAGGGATCTTGACTTATTGAGAGTAGAGGCGGTTTCCCCTTTAGAGAAGTATTTTAAGACCTCTGAAATTTGTTTTCTCATTTTAGATTTTCCCCTCATCCCTTCTTTATTAGATTGGACAAGTGTTATCACACAAGTAGATTTACACCAAGTCGATCAATTTAGATATCAGAATAGGTATGTATCTAATTGTTTCTCTCAAGGTTCTCCTAGGATGAATCATATTTTCCATCTATACTTAGCTCAACCTATGTATTTTTCCCAAATAATGAGGGAGAACAACATAAATCCAAGGGTTGCAGTTGTCACACTCCTCTTTTATTACTCCATAAATCATTTTGAGCCATGCACTTTACACAAGGGTCTTATTTATGTACACTGACCTACCAACAAGACACAACAAGACACGACTTAAATAACGAAAAAATAATGCACACAAACAAAATAAAAAGATGCAAACAACTGTACATGAAGTGCATCTCATAGCTGTTATCGAAACTAATGATTTAAATATTGAACATTTAAGGGAAGGAGGTCAATCCTCCTATCAAATGATTTCATATTTAATTAATTGTGGTTGAGGTTTTCATCAAAAATAAATGGTCCAATCCATAAAGGCTAGAACTTTGTGTGTTTCCCCTTGTCTTTGTGGGGATTATCCCACTTCGGGACTAGGTCACGCACATCAAAGCTCTTTGCCCCCACAAATTTCTTATTAAACCATCACTTTACATGATTCTGATGTACAAAAAATCGGTCTTTGGCCTTGTTCCTTTCTTCCTCAAGTTTAAGTAGCATATATATCCTGCTTTGAACCAAGAAGAAAGGTTTACCTTGTGACTCTTGAGAGAGTTGCAAGGCCGAAAGATAAAATTTCAGAGGCAGGATAGATTCTTTATCGTAAACCAGGAAGTATGGAACATTTTGGAGGGAAGGCTTTTGATTTACACGGTGAGCCCAAAGAGCATTGGTCAAATATTTATACCAATTCCTTTGTTCAGAGAAAATGGTTTTCTTGATTATACAGATAGTATTCTTATTCATGGATTTAGCCAAACCATTTCCCTGTAGATAATAATTAGATGCATGCTTCAATAAAATTCCATTTTCTAATGTGAATTCATAAAGTTTTAATGATGAAAAATATGTTGATCAAAGAAAAGTGATGTAGGAACGCCAAACCTAGTCATAATATTTTGTTGCAAGAAGTGGATGACTTCTTGGTCATTTACTCTTTTGAGAGGAAATGCTTATGACCACTAAATGAATTAATATGTTGTTGTTAGAATATACTGGTGTTTCATTGATAATGAAGGGAAAAAATCTCCAACAACATCAAGGCCCCACTATTAGAATGGTTCTTCAACTGTTACTGGTAGCAGTGGGGTGACTGATCTCTGATCATGGTTGGTGCATCTTTGACATGCTTGGTACTTGGAGACATATGTGCAAGCATCCTTGAAAAGAGTGGGTCATAATAACTAAACTACATAACCTTATGTGTTTTAGTGTCGTCTGCATAGTGGCCACCTTCCGGTCCATTGTGTAAATATTTCAAGACCTTCTTTGTATCCTATAAGTCAAGGCACCTCAGAAGGACACCATTGTGGTGCTTCCGGAAAATCACTCCATGAACCAATTGGTGATATAAATATTTTAGTTGGATTGCCCTTTTCTTCTTGTTCGATAAGTGTGAGGGCAAGGTGTCGTGCTCTAGAAATTTTTGTAGAACTGCATACCATGGCACTATAGACATGGATGAAGGACCATATTCAATATTATACATTTCAATCTCCTTCTCCCACCCTAAAATATCTTTTTTGGGAGCATCCCTTGTTTTGGCAGATAGCTTACAGAGGTCATGACCATTTATGGTATGAACTGTTTTGAATTTCAAGTCATATTCTTGAAGACAGGTCATCCATTTAGCCCTCTTCTCACCTAGCTCTTGTTGCACAAACAATGTTATTACTACTAGATGAGGTACAAATATGATTTTGTAAGCTTTCATTATGTATTTCCTAAAGTAGTTAATTGCCTTGTATCCTACATACACTTGTTTATGGATGGTAGGATAATTTAATTCAGGCCCTTGTAGACTAATGCTCATAAAGGAGATAGGCCACTCATTTCCTTTAATATTTTTCTGAGTCAACATGGACGCAATCGACATATCTGAAGCAAATGTATAGAGCATAAAATCTTCGCCATAATGTGACTAGAAAATGTGGGTACATCGGCAATAGCCTGCTTAATCTGAGAAAAAGTGCCTTTTTCCCATTTATTCCATTTATGTACTGCATTTTTCTTGATCATCTCCTAGATGGGCTTGACTATCGAAGAATAATAGAAGATGAATTTTCTCAAGAAATTGATTTTTCCTAAGAAAGACTGATGGCTTTTTTATTCATCGGGAACAAGATCTATTTGAAGGTTTTGACCCTCATGGGATCAATCTTAATTTCAATCTTTGCAATGATGTTCCCGAATAGGATCCCTTCGGACACATCGAAGATGCTCTTCCTAGGATTAAGTGAAATACCATACTTTCAACACCACATGAATATTTGTTTTAGATGGCATACGTGATCTGATCTTTTCTTGGAGAATACAATAAGATAATCCAAATAATCAATAATGCTCTGACCTATCATGACATGAAAGGTGATTTCCATTTCTCTTTGGAAAGTTACACTTGCATTTATAATTCCAAATGGAATCCTTTTGAAAGCGAATGTTCCCCATTTGGTCCGGAAGGTAGTTTTCAATCAGTTGGGTTCCACTACTAGCACTTGATTATAACCAGAGAACCCATCTAGTAGAAAAAACATTTCAGACCCAGATAGTACCTAGAGTATCTTCTCCATAGATGGCACTGGATAGTTATTGTTATCGGAAGCCCGATTAAGATTACGAAAATCTACACATAATCTTATCTCTCCAGACTTCTTTATGAATGGAACTAGATTAGAAACCCACGTGGAATATCTGACTTTAAAGAAGATCTGAGCATGCAACAAATTTCTTAATTCCTTTTGTGTAAGGGGTTCCAATGTTGGATGAGCTTTCCATATCTTTTGCTAGAATGGTTTTACCCCTTATTTTATAGGGATGACATATTAGATAATACAAGTGCCATAAGTTATTAAATCGTCATATGTCCATGCGAACACATCATGGAACCTTTTGAATAAGAAAATAAATGCATGTCGTTCTTGTGGAGAACAACAAGTACTGAGGTTCACATATTATGAATCTTCAATGGTTCCTAGATTGACTTGCTCAGATGTAAACTTTGAACTCTGAGTCTTTGTGTTGGTTAGCCCTTTGAATCGTTTCTGTAGGTCATATAATTTCTCCAGGGACACCACAACCTTAGGAATAATGTTTCCTTTTGTTGCATTAGATGCCTCCTACATAACCTAATCGTGCTCATCCTCCTCTATGGAAGCATCTTTGAATACATCATCATTAGACATAAAGTATAGTATATATTGGTCATCATTGAAAACATGCAAGTTAGTGAAATTGTTTGGCACAGATGGTTTATATATAATCTCAATAGAAAATCCATTTTTCAATGGTGAAATCCTAGTAGCTACATTTGTTAACGCATCTACTACAACATTTCTAACTCGAGGAATAGAAACAATATTGAAAGCTTTGAAATGATTGATCAAATGCCATACCTCCTGCTGGTATTTTTTAAGATGCGCTGAAACACAATGTATAGTATCTCATACCTGACAAGTGGCCACCTTTGAGTCACCAATTATCTTTATAATTTCTACCTTCAGGTCAATAGATTTATTTAATATGAGTACAAGTGTTTTATATTCAACAGTATTATTGGTGCACTCAAACTCTAGACGACATGAAAAGATATGCTTCTTATTGGGTGGGTATGTAAGAACAAAACCTGCTTCAAAACCACCTTACATATTTGAACCATTAGAATATAAAGTCTATACATTATGATCTACTAAGATACTTCCTATACTACCATTACTTGTTACTATTATTATGAACATCTATGTTGCATGCTTCATTTACACCATCTAGAGAACAAGGAAGGAGTTCGAGTTGTGTGTCTAGTGGAAGGGGTGATGGTTTTCCCTGATAGCACCCAAGGTTGGTTTGATGAAAATAATTCCTAAAATTCAAATCGGCAAAATCAAGAGGCTCATTATGGCCCTCAAGTGGTGTCACGATGTGTTTCATATATAGGTCACTATTCACTCAAATATGCATGGTATTTGATAGGTTAAGAAATATGTGCATTCACATGTCCTATAAAAAGATGATATGTAGGAAATAATTAGAAAAAAATGTTTTTTGAATAGGCCTAGGTGCACTTTCGAATACCAAAGAGTATCATTTCATATAGGGACATTAAATTTCTCAATGAATTTTGGAATATAATGTGGGAGAAGATGGACACAAACTTTAAGAGGTATACAACATTCCATCCATAGAAAATGGGAAAACAAAGGTATTCAACATGATTTTAATGCAACTTTTGAGGGGTTAGAATAAGAAGAATTCAAAGACTTGGGATGAAAATCTAGTATACATAGAAATCCTATAATAGAGCAATTAAAACTTCTACTAGTAAGTGCCCATTTGAAATGTCTTTCAGATATTTTTCATCTTCACCTTTGGGTATTTTGTATGGATAACATGTAGAAGTGAGGAAGCATCTCATAAGGGATTCTTTAAGAGTAGAGAAATTTTTTGAGAATATTAGTGTCATGCGGAAAGAGTCAATTTTGCGGACAAAACTAACCTCCCTAGAAGCTAAGGCTTTCTAGTGACAAACAAGACAATCAAGCACTATCTTTCCCTAAATATGCATTTAAAATAAAAGCAACCAGGTGTTTAAAGCATACCTTTAGTCCAATGCTTTTTGTAGCAGCCAAGCCTCTCCGATCCAGATGAGCTCCTCCTTCTCCTTGAAGCCTGCACTCACTAACAAGCAAACGATTACATAGCACCTGAATAACTCATATAATAAAACATATTCATCATAAAGACCAAGGAGTATATGAAACAAATTATATATAACAACTTGTTGAGAAAAATGAACTTAATTGTATTAATTGGAAACAAAAGAAACCATTACAACCAGTGCCTTGGTGTTGTGCAGGTCCCTCCCAGGGTCCAGCAAGAGTTCTCCTTTACTTTGATCAGCTCACCCACTTCCAAATGAAGCTAAGAAAGGATTGGAATCTCTCCTCTCAAGCTCTATAAGGGAGTCCTAATTTCAGCAGCATCTACCCTTAGGAATGTTCAGCTTTCAACCTCCTCTCCCTCTGGCCCAATGCCTGTATTTATAATGCTTTGGAGGAAGTTAATCAGGTCCACCATCAATGGGATAAGCCCCTCTTTCAATGGGATAGCTCCCCTCTTGATGGGATAAGTTCCTCTTTCTTTGGGATGCATGAACCATCTGGAGGCGCTCAATCCACGTCAAACCATCTTCTAGAATGCTCTAGATTCGACCACAAGTAACTTTTTTGAAGTAAAACTTGCGCCTTTTGACCTTTATAGGAGTACGCACCCACCCCTTTACAGACAGAGCGTACAAGTACGCAGGTATTATGAACTTGAGGTGCATACACGCAAGTAATGGTAAGAGAAACTACATAACCAGAGTTATATTGACTTTTAAGGACTTTCTCTCTTTCTTGGAGTTTGACATGAGGAGCAGAGGTATGAGACTTGCCAAGGAGGATAGTATGACAATTGATGGAGCCATACTGACTGCAAATAGTCATGGTGACAAATTTAGTGTAATAGATTGCCCCCTAAAGTGCAAAGCCTGTAGTAGATTAGGGTTTCATATCATCTAGGAAGGGTGAAGCACTTTATCATCTCAAGGATTATCTTGTGGAGAGCCCAGTCGGAACCTGCAAATATTCAACACAAAATACATATGTGAGATCATATCATCGCTGAGGTAGGCATTCCCATACTCAGATCAAAAACTTTAACTAACAAACTAACTACTGCTCTGATATAGGAATGATTTTGCAGTACATCATAATCATAGACTCATGTAGACACAGTATGGACATAGCCATCTATTTATGATTAGTCTACTGTATAATGAATACAAAACTCCTCGCAGCCTGGATGGTGGAAACTAGATCCAGGGTCTTCATTTCTACTTCCCGAAATAGTACGATTCTATCCATGCGAATAAATGGGTTGGTGTCGAACATGGTAGAAACCACTTGATTACCAGTCAATGATGTAAACTGTTAACAAGTGTGAGAGAAACCACCAGTGATGTCAATGGTTCTCAAAGTACCCAGTACAATCCATGAGATGTGAATGAATGTGTTGATGTCGAACATGTCACGGAATTCTTCGATCGAAAGTCAATGATGTAAACTATCGTCAAAGGCGAGAAACCTGCCATTGATGCATGCAGATTCCAAGGTACTGACGATTTCTAGGTCATCTTTCTAGATAATGTGCTGATGTCGATAGAAAGCGACCCGTTGCAGGCAAGCCCACAACACGAAATCATAGTTCAAGTTGAAGAAATGTAGCTGTAAGGACTGACTCAGGGATGGTCAAGATGGATGACAGGTATTTTGCAGATGAATGGTTTATTTGCAGTGACCTCTTGAACACATAACGACACAACAGATGGCTTGGTGATAATTGACCCAAAGTTAATACCCGGAAACTGGCTGAAGACTTTCAATGTGGTTTGATCAACTGTTAGGCAAAGGATTTCCCAACCCAGGTGAATGAAAAGTGTCGTGTTCAAGAGTGGTGATAAGGTTTTTCTGAGACAAAGGATAACAAATAGGCTCATTTTTCTCTCTTTTCCCCCACCATTTCTGGCAAGTACCTCTTTATTTTTTTACAAGCTTGAGGAGGATAACATTTGCTTGATTATAAGCTCATCCTTCGGATGAGTCCAACTTAGTTTAGATTCGAACCCTAAGAAGGAGTGGTCCGTTCCTGTTTGTAATCGAACAGGTCCTTTACTGTGAAATTTTAACGAGTCCAGTATAGGAGAAACTCGACGTTTTTCAATTTTAGAGAGTCTGAAAAACTTAAGAAGACTCCAGGGTTGACCTTTTTCGTAAATTTGTGTCTCCCAAGCCCGAAAAAGTATAAAATAATACTTGAGAGAACCGTTTGATCTTTACGACCAAGGAGTACTTTCATGATTAGTGTCTTTGACCTGAAAAGTAAAAAGCGATCAAGGACACGTGGTTTTATTTCCAATATCGAATTTGAAACGACAAAAATCCGGCAATCTTTTCATGTTTTTACGGTCAGAAAAGGGCTATAAGAGGACTGTCTTTTAATTCCGTTTTAACGAGTGTAAAAGAAACGCTCGGCGATCTTTTCATGTTTTAGGAGTCAGAAAAGAGCTTAAAGATGACTCTGATGTTTTTATTTGTAAAAAATGACAATTTTCCCTGAAAATCCTTTATCCTGCACAAAAACCAACACATTACTCATACCTGTTGAAGATAGATAAAAATACTTTGAAAAATACCTTTTCATGGTGAAAAATAAACAAACTTACCATTTATTTACCCAAAAAACCTATAAAAAGGGCATTTACCAATTCATTTTTACCATTTCACTGTTGAGGAGAGAAAAAGGGCTTTTGGCAAGAAACTTCCCGTGGACATTGCGGAGAATCCGACCGTCGAAATCGAACGCCGTCTCTTTCAGGTATTCTACAACATCCTCCTCTTCATTTTCATCTGTTTAGAATTTTTTTTTAGGCCCTAGATTACATTTTTTGGAGGCTTTGGGGTTTCAAGATCCGCCTTTCGGGGTACGCAGGTGCCACACTAGGGACCCGCGTACCCCGACATTTTCTCAGTTGGGAAAATGTCGGGCGTACGCACCTTGCCTTAAGGGAACCCGCGTACCCACGCTCTGTTCCTAAAGGCGGGGTGCGTACTCTGCGCAAAGAGTTTACAAACCCCAAATTCTCTAAATTGGACCAAAAATTTTTGATTTCATGGATTCTAATGGATGTTTTCTGGTGTGTAGATTGTTCACCATGCTTGATTGGCATGAGAGAGAGCACGAAGATGTTGATTTGGCCGCCATTAGTCATCAACCGTCAATTGATGCTTTGAAGGCATGCGGCCTTTATAAATACTGGGCCATACCTGGCATGAGGGCCCAAGTGCGCTTTCTAGAGTGGCTGGTAGAAAGATGGAACGTTCAGGACCAGTGCTTTTATATTGGAGGGCACCAGCTCGAGATAGAGCCCTCAGATATCTACTTTCTCACTGGTTTGCCCAAGAGAGGCAAACACTTGACTCTGTTCGGGACTAGACCGGGTGGCCAGTCCATCGCTAGTCTCCGACAAGAGTGGTGTAACACTCAGACTCAGGAGAAGGGGATAGAGATCAAAACTATATCCCGCCTTGAACTTATGGTGATTGCCTTTACAGTTACCAGACTTTGCGGGGCTGCCACTTTACACATTGCCACTGGATCCGAGATGCGGATGGTGATTGATTGCTATCGAGGTACCATTTTCAACTGGTGTGATGCTGTGTTGGCCAATTTAAAGGGCCAACTGACTAGAGCCAAAAATGGACAGCTAAAGACTTTTGGTTATGGGCCTTTAGTTGTGAGTTTTGGCTTAGAGAGGGTTCCGATGCTGATCCCACAGCAGCTCACTGTTGAGGTTGGGCTTCCCCGAGAGCCCAAATTGATGCGATGGGTTGTGGTTATGGCCTGTCATCCTGATGAGGGCACGGAGGTTGTCCGATTTACTCCGGAGTACTTTCACTGGTTAGAGGACCAGGTTTTTTCTATACAGGATTTTCCTTATGCCGGAGTTGATTTTCGTGGAGATCCGGACATGGTTCTTCCATAGGGAGAACAATGGGATGATACAGGTAATTCATTTTCCACAAGTTTTTAAACTATCTATTTTTTGTTTGTTTTTATATCGTCTCAAAACTGATAGTAATAATTTTCAAAATGCAGATGTAGGCCCACGTTGTCCAGCCAATCTCCGGCCTTTCGAGAGGAGACTACTAGTTGCAGTGGCGCCGGCCCCACAGGACGAGGCCACAGAGACCTTAGCTGAGTTGGAACATGACCTAGAGCGCCTTACAGCAGATATACCAGAGACTACCATAGATGATATTCCTATCAGGCTTCAGGGCTATGTAGTCGGGGTCCCAGGACCTTTTAGGAGGTTCTTGTGTAGGGTGGCCCGTGCAGTGGTGTCATATAGAGATCATCACCAATGATTGGATGGTTGTTTTGTAGACACATGTGACATTTTGGTTTTTTGTACTTATCATTTTTGCCGATCATAAGGTGTTTTTCAACCTATGATCGAAGACGATGTATTTTTTGACACACTCCTATCTATATATATCATTATTACCGGCTTATCTTGTTTAACATGTGTGATGAAATTTTTTTAAATTTACATGTATGATTATTTCAAATGTCTATTTAACATTCGAGAAGCGATTGCATCTGCTAATGTATTTAAAGACCTTGGAATATGTTGATATTCAATGTAATCAAATTCACGTTCCAAGAGACGCACTCTCAAAAATAACCTTAATAACACTGGATTTCTAATGGCATACACTCTATTAAGCTGTAATACAACGAGTTCAGAATCTAACCTCACTATCAAACTCCGAATCCCAAATGAAATAGATTCAGACAATAACTCAATCACTGCACTGTATTCGGCAATGTTGTTTGTTGTTTGACCGAGGCTCACCCCATGCATAGAAACTAACTCGTCAGAGGGCGAATAGATAACCCAAGCTGCAGAAGAGATATTCCGTGTACTACAACAAGCACCATCAGCAAATCCAATGTATGTTTGGAGAGGCATCGACATCTGCAATATCAAGAGTAAAACCAAGATAAGCCAGAATAACGACGAAAACACACTCTCTAAGCTAAGCACACTGTCTAAACTAACAAACACACCAGCTAGAAAGAAAAACTAACCTAACTAAAAATCTCCATACCCATCTTTTAAGAATAATACCTCTTTAGGTAAAGTCCATTTCTGGGTTTACCCAAAGAGTCCCCGTCAAAGTCTACCAGCTCATAGGCCCCTTTTGCTAGCTTTCGCTTGACAATATAGGGCCCATGCCACATAGGAACGAATTTTCCAGCACCTAATTTATCGTTAGCTTGATCATATAATAGCACTAGGTCTCCTTCCGAAAAATTTCGAGGGGTCACATTTCGATCATACTGAGCTTTCATACGTTTTGCGTGAGTCTCGATTGCCAATGCAGCATCACGTCGAGTCTCATCTAATTGAGCTAAGTATAATAAACGCTTTTCCTCTTCGGAAGTAGCTAGAAGTAACTTGTTGGCCATTTGCAGTGACGGGATTTTGCATTCAATGGGTAGCACAGCTTCCAAACCATAAACTAGTTGGAAAGGAGTGAACCCTGTTGATGTTTTCACTGAGGTTCGGTACGCCCAAAGCGCTGAAAATAACATGTTGTGCCAATTCAACTGATGAATACCAATGATTCGTCAAATCATGATAACTAAAACTTTGTTGATGGACTCAACCAGACCATTCGCTTGTGGATAATAAGGAGTTGAACTACCGTGACGCAAACCAAGTTGGCCTGTAAGTTCTGTCATCATAACGTTTCGAAAATGGCACCCATGGTCAGTGATTATCGCTTGTGGGACACCAAACCTAGCAATTATGTGATTGAACATGAAAATTGCAGCTGTCTTGTCGTCTGCCTCGAATGTAGGCATCGCCTCGGCCCACTTAGTAAAATAATTTACCACAAGGATGATATACGCATGCCCCCGGCCGAGTGAGGGTTACATGTAATAAAATCGATACCCCATTTGGCAAAAGGACCAACGGAAATTATAGGATGGAGAGGAGCAGGTGGAGCGCGCATCTTTCGATCAAACACTTGACAGTTGTGGCATTTTCGGACCGCAGTAATACAATCTTTAAACAAGGACGGCCAGAAGTAGCCAGCGCGCAATATCTTTTGGGCTGTGGCATACCCAGACATATGACCGCCACACGCTCCAGAGTGACGGTCATTCAGAACCCTTTCGGCTTCTTCGTGAGTTAAGCAACGTCGAAAAACCAAGTCCGCCCCACGACGATAAAGAGTATCTCCAATAATTTTGTACTGTTGGGACTGGAATCGAATTTTCCGACGTTTCGACTTTGAAACTTCGGGCCGAAAGGATTGGGTCTGGAGATAGACGATGATATCCCCATGCCACAGATCTAAAGTGCTGATGAGAAACAAAGATTCGTCCGCAATGGGCTCCTCTGCCACAGTTTCCGTGTCAACACGCGGGAAGTCACACATTAACTCGGCAAAAACTAACGATTTCTTAGACTTAGATTTTTCAAACTCCAAGTCGAACTCCTGCAGGATAACGATCCATTTAGAGTACTTGCCCCCTAGCAATTGTTTAGTCAAAATGTAGATCATAGGGCTGCAATCCGAAATGACTGTAGTTTTACGGAGTAAAATGTAGTGACGAAAACGTTGGACAGCTTGAACGGCTGCCAATGCCAATTTCTCCACATGTGAATATTTGAGCTCAGTTGGATTTAACGTCCGACTAAGGTAATATATCACATGTTCCGTTCCGAATTCGTCTTCCTGAACTAAGACCATCCCAATGGTGGAATGAGCAGCGACGAGGTACAAAAAGTAATCCTGGTTGTAGTTGGGAGGATGCAGCAACGGTGCATGGGTCAACGCGTGCTTGAGTGCATCAAAAGATTTCTGAGCTATCTCATCCCAAGAGAATTGAGTGTTATGTTTCAACAACCATGTAAAACCCTTTGTAACCTCGGCGTAATTAGGAATGAATCGTCATAAAAAGTTTTCTTTCCCCTGCAAACTTTGGAGTTGGCAAAGACTCGAAGGAGGAGGCAATTTGATGATAGCTTCGACCTTCGAGGGATCGACGCGAATGCCGGCTTTTGAAACTACAAATCCCAGTAATCGACCCACTTCTATACAGAAGACACATTTGTGTGGGTTCAACCGAATTCGATAATGCCTACACCTCATAAATATTGCTCGTAAATGGACAAGGTGGTCAGCTCGATGTAATGAATGAGCAGGCAAATCATCGAGATACGGTTGCACAATGTGTTTGATGTCATGAAATGCATAAGACATCGCCCTTTGAAAAGTTTCTCTGGCGTTCTTAAGTCCAAAAGGTAATTTGCAATAAGAAAATGTCCCCCATGGACAAATGAAAGCCGTTTTTGGTTGATCGGCAGGTAGAATATTGATTTGATTGTAACCGGAAAAACCGTCCATAAAGGAAAATATTTCACTGCCGGCACAATCATCAATTATTTGATCGATATAGGGTGTTGGGTAGTTGTCCTTTGGACAAGCTCGATTAATGTCCCTATAATCGATGCATATTCTTATTGTTCCCTGTTTTTTGTTAACTGGAACAATATTCGATACCCAATCCGTTAACGGGATCAGATAAATGAAACCTGCTTTCAACAGCTTCTCAACTTCTGCTTTAATTGCAGCTGCTTTTCGTGGATGAATCTGACGCAAACGTTGCCAGATGGGTTTAGCGTCCGGGTAAGTCTTGATCTCATGAACAACAATCGTGGGATCAATTCCTGGCATTTCCTCATAGGACCAGGCAAACACGTCGCGGAATTCTTGAAATAGGGCCTTGTATGTCTGAATTTCGCCATATGTACACGAGGCACCTATATGAATGTTCTCAACAATTCCAGGTTTGACTGAAATGTCAATGGGAATAGTGCGAGAGATGTTTCCGAAATTCAGCTCTGAATCAGGATGTTTCATTGGATTCTGAGCTTCTTTGACATATTCAGCTGTAAAGATTGATGAAAAATCATTTTCAAAACGATCATCCTCAGGTAAAAACGAAGATCTGTGATGGAGATCTTCCCATGGTAAATCATCTACACACAGGACTTCACGAAGTTTCTCGTCAGATGACACAACTTCGGGAAACGCTATTAACTCCGAGGTTGACGTGAAAAGTGATTCCTCACGGACCACATTCATTTGGTCAATTTTGGTTGAACGCGGGTCGGTAAAAGACTGCACGGCTTCATACGCAATTTCATATGGACTCAAAGGCATAGCATCACCAAATGAGTCTATCTCAGATTCAGAAGGAACGATCCAAGGATCGTCATAAACAATGGTGTCTGATGTAATCATATGAATGGATGCAAACGAAGACAATGCGTTGATTGGAGGAAAATGAAAAGTTCCCAGTAAACCAACATCTTTAACTAATCCTACTCCAACATCCTTATAAGGGATAGTCGTTTTACCGACATGCTGAATACTCTCTGAAGAGGCCGGGTCGGATGAAAAGTAAGCCAACTGGTCTATTGTTACGATCTTGCCATTATGTGGAAACTTTATTACTCGAAAGACCGATGAAACGACCGCTGTCATAGCGTAAGACCAACTTCGACCCAAGAGAAGGTTGTAGTCTAAAGGGGCATCAACCACCTCCACATCTAGACTAACGGTTTTTCCTTCAACCCCTATAGGCAAATCCTGTAGAATGCCAAACGGATGAAACCCACGGCCATCAAAGGCCTTAAGAATTGTCGGGGATTGATTTAGTGAAGGAGAACCAAGTGATCTCCAGCACTGTATCGACATAATACACATGGAAGCTCCCTCATCAATTACAGTCCGATGAATAGGCCTTTTTTTTACTATCACTGGGATCTGGAAAGCCATTTGATGAGGCAAACGCGGTGTACTATTTTCTAGATCAAAGATTATTAGGTTCGGGTCCTGAACATCAACAGCTCCTATAGCCGACAAAAGTAACTTGCGTTGTGCTGGACACGATTGCAGCACTTCCAAAGCCGACATTGCTGAGGGTGAAACAGCTAAGTCCTCAACAATGTTATAATTCTGGGCCGCTCTCGCATGTGGATTGAAAGCAGACTTTCGAAGTATACCCTTGGCGGGCGGTTTGATTACTAAGTCCGGGTTAGGTTTCTCGATCTGTAGTGGATCGGAACCGGGAGCTGAGGTTGATGGATTAGAATGAGAAGATTCTGCTTCTTTGCCATCAACAGAACTTTTACTACCATAATCTTGCGATCGAGTCGCAATCCTTACATGAGACATCATCAATATGGGTTCTTCACTGGCACTCGAGGAAGAACCTATGATCTTACTCTCCTGCTTTGGAAATGGATCCTTCAAAACAGCAGGAGTTTGGGAACCTTTGACGATTTTCACAACCTCCGCTCGATGAGGGCAGTCTCTTGTAAAGTGTTCCTCTTCACAAATAAGACAAGGATATCGAGGTTTGCGTTTTTCGTCATTGGATTCTGACTTTTCAGTTTTCTCCTTTGGAGTTTTGTCTGCTTTATTCTTCTTCTTGCCTTTCTTTTTCCCACCGGATTTTGATTTAGCCGTAGATGATTCTACAGCGTGAATATCGGCGGAAACCTCAGCAGAAGAATCTCCTGTCGGGGAATCAGGCAAGGTTATAATAGGAGAAGAATTCTTTGAGGATTTCTTCTTGCTTTTAGTGTTCACCGTACCAATCATGCCATCAGCAGCATGAGACCCCGAAGGAGCAGCAGCGATTTGATTTGACTTAGGAAGATCTGGGATCTTTTCGTGTAACGTACCTGACTGAGTATAAACTAAGTCAAGATACTGCGCTTGAGCAATCACTTGCTCCTCAGTAACTACTCCGGCCTTAGCTACATCTTCAGTAATCTTCGGTAACAATGATTTAACAAACCATTCAGCTAAGATCTGGTCCGGGATAAAAACTTTCACTAACTGCCTTCGACGTCTCCATTCATGAATATGATCGGAAATATATGTGGACGTCGATTGTTTTAATGAAGTTAGTAACTCTGTGCCATTATCATATCTGACCGGCAACTGAAAATGAGTTAAAAACGAGGTAGATAACTGGCTAAAATTATAAAAAGAGGCCTGTGGTAACTCAATATACCACTTGGCCGCGAGACCAATGAGAGTACGCTGGAAAAGACGTAAGCGGATCGAATCATCTGAGATGGAATTAGAGGCACACCAGAGGTGGTAAGTCATCACATGATTTGACGGATCCTCTCCAGACTTACCCTCAAACTTGGGAATGTCACTGGGCAACTTATTCGGCATTGGCAGCCAAAACGGAAGATAATTTATTGGATCGTTCGTTAGGCGCGACAAGTCTGGTAAATCCAAAGTTGCGATAAATGGTAACTGCCGATTAGGATCCCTAAAACTCTGGGTCACGAGACCAGCCCCAGGAGGAGGATATCCAAGATAACTAGGAATAGGAATCGCGTTCGGGATATTGTATCCTCCCGAAAAACCAGGATTAACTGGACCGTACTGGGGTTGTTGTGATTGCTGATAAGTGTACCCAGGATACGGTTGATACTGGTAAACTGGCTGCTGGACAGCAGGACCGAATTGGTACTGTCCCTGGTACGGTTGATAAGTGAATTGTGGTTGACTTGTGACAACCGTACTTAAACCAGGTTGTCCTACAGGCATCTGAACTGTAGTTTGAATCGTGGATCCAGACGATGGTAAAGATGTCTGAGGAGTAGTTACAGAGACAGTAGAAACCGGAGCTGTCGATACTCCAGAAGTAAGTGGGGTAGATTGAACAGATGTTGCGGTAGTTGCAGCAGTCGTTTGAGATGGAGTACTAGGTGCAATAGGCCCAGAATGAGAAACTACCGAAGGTACAGAAGTTTGAACATTAGACTGGACTGGTTACTGGGGTGAACCAGAAACTAAGGGTTGTCCAGTTTGAGATGACAACTGTACGTTTGGCTGCAACACTTGTTGAATTTGCGATGGATCCCACACTATGTTCATTCCTGGGTACTGACCCATAACAGGTTGAGGATATTGAGATCCATAACCGGATTGAGGGTAGGATTGATAATTGAAAGGTACGTTTCCAATACCTTGAACATAAGATTGACCTTGGGGTGGTTGGAAACCTTGACTCGAGTACTGACCTTGGGGTAGATACCCTTGAGATAGGTACTGATACTGGGGTTGACCTTGAGGTATAAATTGATACTGAGGTTGACCTTGGGGTACATATTGAGGCTGGGGTTGACCTTGAGGAATGTACTGTACCACGGGTACATACTGTCCTTGAGGTTGCCCCCCAGACACAATTTGTGTACCTTGAGGTTGCCCCCCAGGCGTTAATTGAGGCTGCCCCCCAGGCGGTAACTGGCCACCTTGAGGTTGAGAACTGGGAATTGAACCTGACATCATGTAAATGTCTCCTACGCTCAACGGTTTATTACCATTGTTTCCAGTTAATAACCCATGTTCAATGGGTTGAGGAGATGCTCCCGCAAAAGTACCAGAAAGTGACTGATACCCAGAGGACACAGAAGGACCG
Source organism: Pinus tabuliformis (assembly GCA_031772625.1). Classification (NCBI taxonomy): domain Eukaryota; kingdom Viridiplantae; phylum Streptophyta; class Pinopsida; order Pinales; family Pinaceae; genus Pinus; species Pinus tabuliformis. The sequence continues at coordinate 351,914,668 of CM062805.1, read as the reverse complement.
CCATACAAAAAGGATTCAGGCGATTGAGTAAACATGGACGACTGACCAGACATATTTACAGGAGTATAAAGACCTCTAGGTGGATAAGGAGCATGAGGTGGAGAAAAACTTAACCCTGAGTTGTCCAAATAATTAGTTAAAGAAAGATACCAAGTAGTACTTCTAGGTGGACTGTAAAAAATGGATTCACGCTCCCTTAGATCAATAGTAGGTTGATTCTCAGGGATAGGGATGCCTATTTCTTCTTCCGGAGCAAGTTCTTCAATAGCTATCAAACCAGAAGGAAGATTTTCGGTGATGACTCTTTCTACCCTAGGTGAATCAGGAGCACTAGAAGTTGGAGTAACAGGTTCAGATATCTCAGGTTCTTCTCCTATATCACTAGTAGATGAAAAACTACCAGCAAGTTCGGAAACCGAAATAGCTTCAGGATTATAACCTGTTTCTAGAGTTTGGTAATCAGGATGAACTACCAACAAAGACTCTCCTTCTTCAGGTGAACCTACTTTACTGCCACTAGGAGTTACGAGGACTTTCAAACCTTCGTAATGACCCGGGACATCTTCAGGAGGTTGGCCCTGAAGTCTACGGGACTTCCTCAACAAATCGGCCACGGTTACAACCTCAGGAGACTGGCCCCGAAGTCTACGGGACTGTCTCGGTAATTCAGCCACAGTTAAAAATTTTACCCACTGCACATGCAAACAAAGTAAAATCTCAAAGCAAACCGCCTAAAGTCTCTAAAGAACCAAACAAATTCGAATCACACGCCTAAAGAATCTAGGGCGTCAAACCATACACAAACAGTAGCCTTCCGGACCGAAAACACTAGTTGGTGATGAAATCCAACATCGTAGAATTCAGTACAGAAGTGGCGGGTGGAACAGTTACCCCGACAACCTGCTTAATGAATAGACTGGCACAAGTTCCTCCACTTTAACCGTCTCGAGTGAAGTGAACCCCCCAGAAAATCCAAGTGAGTCTAGCCGACATCTGCTCCAGGTACAGTGGGATCTTCCCTCCACCGTCACCTTAGGTAGAACCCTAAAGATAATAGTCACTAAGGTCACCAACAGCAACAAATATACCTGGGGGAATAGTCTACGATCCGATAGCACGCAAGGGCAGAGTAACAAGCTCAATCCCCTTGCCGGCTCCTTAACAATAATCCAAGGTTTACCGACAAGTGACCCCAGGCTCCTCGACAATGGTTAATCCGAGGTTTACCGTTTGTAGTACGTGGGTATCTGGCGTTGTTCCCAATGAAGGAGGATTGATCCCCTCACTGGTTTGGACACGATCTCGTGCTTCTCCTTTAAGAGGAGCTTTCCCAGAGCATAAATGTAACTATTGGATTTATCCTACCACAAGATGAGCTACTTGTTTGGTTTTGCTATCTTGGAGAGTTAATTACTCTCCTACTCCAAGACACTAGCCTGATCTATATTAGTGTTTCAGAGCCCTAGTAAATAAAAAGTTACTAAGTTAATTTTACTTTAAGCGTTAATTTTTATGGCTTTTCTTTAGGACAAAAGGTAGCGGAGATGAAACTGATGGTGTGTAGACTCGACTCAAATCCACTAAAAAGATGCACCTAGGATGATTTAAACTATCTTTCCTTTTCAATGAATTCCCTAGCTAAGAGAGTTGGAGAATGCAAAATTTATAAAGACAACTTTCTTAACAATGAAAATCAAAGAAAAACTCTCTTTATCTTTTCCACATGACCACTAATTATTTCACGAAAACTTCCTTTCTCTTTTCAAAGACTTCAAATGCTACTAAAACAAACTTTCCTCAAAAGAGATTTTTGTATTTTTCCCTATTTTAACAAAGCATGTAAAACTACTTAACAAAAATCAATTTTAAGATCTATGAAAATCTAAAAGAAATTGATCTCAAAGCAAATCTAAGAGAAATTTACCTAAAATCAAATCTAATGAGGTAAAAGCCTACAAAATATAATTTCAGGATGTTTTACTCAGTCACAATTCAACCAAGGACTAATTCATGCAGAATCATAAACCAGTCAAAAACAAAAATGAAAATCTTTTGTTCTTTTTCTTAAGAATGAAATTCACAACTTAACCAACAAGCTTTCTCGAAATTCCACAAAGAGACAACACAAAGGTAGGTTTCTCACAAAGGTGGATTTTATGAAAGGTCTGACTCCTAAGAAGACTGAAAAGACCAGGGATATCCAAGGTTTTTACAACTTCTAAAGCCAAAGTCACTACAAGACCAATACAAAAATCAAACCTAGGGCTAGAACTTCTATGAACTTCACTAAAACCCTTGATGCTAATGAAACAAGCTTAGATGAAAACTTTTGATAGGTAACCAGTGGATCTGGGCAACAAAAAATAAACTATAAACAAAATCTAATAGGTAAAAAAGGAAAAAATGGAATTTTCTCAACTTTTGACAGGGTACGCAGGCAGCCTGTTTGCACAGGTGCGGCCACGCTCTGTGTACAAAGAAGAAGTGCGTACAAGTACGCACTGTGCTTAACGCAGAGGGTGCGTACTACTCTCAAAAACAAGAAAAATAAAAACTAACTCAACCCTAAGCTATTCCACCCAAATTCACAATCAATCAGTCAAAAACCAAAAAGAAATCAGATTTTCTCAAATCAAAATATCAATCAGAAGAGAAATCAATCAAATCCATGGATTCCCCAGTGGAGTCGCCATTTTGTCATGCGGAAAGAGTCAATTTTGCGGACAAAACCGACCTCCCTAGAAGCTAAGGCTTTCTAGTGGCAAACAAGACAATCAAGCACTATTTTCCCTAAATATGCATTTAAAATAAAAGCAACCAGGTGTTTAAAGCATACCTTTAGTCCAACGCTGTTTGTAGCAGCCAAGCCTCTCCGATCCAGATGAGCTCCTCCTTCTCCTTGAAGCCTGCACTCACTAACAAGCAAACGATTACATAGCACCTGAATAACTCATATAATAAAACATATTCATCATAAAGACCAAGGAGTATATGAAACAAATTATATATAACAACTTGTTGAGAAAAATGAACTTAATTGTATTAATTGGAAACAAAAGAAACCATTACAACCAGTGCCTTGGTGTTGTGCAGGTCCCTCCCAGGGTCCAGCAAGAGTTCTCCTTTACTTTGATCAGCTCACCCACTTCCAAATGAAGCTAAGAAAGGATTGGAATCTCTCCTCTCAAGCTCTATAAGGGAGTCCTAATTTCAGTAGCATCTACCCTTAGGAATGTTCAGCTTTCAACCTCCTCTCCCTCTGGCCCAATGCCTGTATTTATAATGCTTTGGAGGAAGTTAATCAGGTCCACCATCAATGGGATAAGCCCCTCTTTCAATGGGATAGCTCCCCTCTTGATGGGATAAGTTCCTCTTTCTTTGGGATGCATGAACCATCTGGAGGCGCTCAATCCACGTCAAACCATCTTCTAGAATGCTCTAGATTCGACCAAAAGTAACTTTTTTGAAGTAAAACTTGCGCCTTTTGACCTTCACAGGAGTACGCACCCACCCCTTTACAGACAGAGCGTACAAGTACGCAGGTATTATGAACTTGAGGTGCGTACACGCAGGTAATGGTAAGAGAAACTGCGTAACCAGAGTTATATTGACTTTTAAGGACTTTCTCTCTTTCTTGGAGTTTCACATGAGGAGCAGAGGTATGAGACTTGCCAAGGAGGATAGTATGACAAGTGATGGAGCCATACTGACTGCAAATAGTCATGGTGACAAATTTTAGTGTAACAATTAGATAAATCCATTTGCAAGTATAAGAGACAATAAAAGAGGTCATAGGAAAAGCATAAGGCTAGGCATGATCAACAACAAAGGAGTTATTCAAAGTGGGATACAAGTATGGTTACATGTGACAAACGAGAGCCTATAAGGTTCTAGTACAAAAATAAAGGCTTTGTATGGTCGTTTTAAGATTGTGGAAGATGTGGGAGATAATGCATATACACCTAGCATACAACCATGCATGCACATTTACGCAATTGTGAATGTGAAAAATATAAAATAATATGAGACAATCATGTTAGATCAAGAAGATAAGCGACTCCTACCTTACATAGAGGACTCATTTCTAATCACTCGAGAAGAGTTCACAGAGGATATAGTTTTGTAGAAGTGGTCCAGAACTACAAAATTAGGGTAGCTAGTCCTTTCATATATTCGTTTGAGAAGACAAATTCCATACAAGAGTAAGTGGTAGCCCAATCTGATCATAGAGGGAAAATAATCTAAAAACTACCGTGGATATTCTAATAAACATTTGTCACAACATATCTACTAAAATATGTTATAAAATCCACAATCTACACCATGACAGTTTATTTCTCTTTATATTTCTAGATCTATAAATTATTATTCATTTCATATGAATGCAAATTATGATTATAAAAAAAATAGATAAGAGTGAAATAAAAATAACAAGCCACAAAATAACACATGATATATCCTCGAAAACCATTTCAGGAAAACCAAGCTAGAAGGTGAAGTTTCTCTACTCTCTTTTTCTTAATGGACAATGGATGTGAGTATAAAGAAATGTTCCATGTCACCTGTTGGCTACTATAGTACACAGATCCTCTTTGTTTTCTCTCACCCTATCCACTCCTAGTTACCTTTTTCATCTATTGAACAAAATTCTCTTGAATAGAATGTAACCTCTTTTCCTCTTAGTGGCCCAATTATAACACAACCAGGTAGCCTAATAGTGGTTAATTTTTTACTCAATTAACTCTTAAATTAGATATGGACTATTTTAAAGTATTCTTGATCATGATCACATGGCTAGCCCATTTTCCATTAATAATGGGGCCTTAAGTGACATCCTCACACATTATGGTGGTCCAAACAAGAAGGTAAACTATCCTCCCTCACTCATCCTTGCTACCCTTATGCAATATCCAAAGGTGAAGTTGCAAATATCTAAAACAAGATTCAAATTAGATATACCAATAGAAATGTGGACAACTATATTATAAGTTTGTTGTATATATACTATATTTTCATCTTACATATTTATGTGCTTTTGATTGTAAACCCTAAACATCTACACCAAATTCATATTGACTATTTTTGTTTTTGCATCTATCTATGGAGTAAATGTTGTAGACTTCTTTGACTTCATGTCAATATTCTACAACAATGTAGTAAAAAATGCACTGAGAAATCCTGCATCCCTATCTAAAATAATGTTCCTTAGTATCGCAAAGTGCACCCAAGTCTATCCAAAGAACAAGTTTTCTACTTCTCACCCAATGATGGTCATTTCCTCTTTCCAGTTGATGATATTTCTACAGGGCATTAGAACACACATCTTGTTGAACTTATCAACTACCACGAACAAGTAGTCATGTCCCTTCTTGGTTGTTGGTAAACCTCTGACAAGGTCTATTGAAATACTTTCCCAATGATGACTAGGTATAAGAAATGTTTTCCCAATGACAATTAGGTATAAGGGACAATATAGAGCATGTTTCCTATTACCAGGATTTTTGGTACAACAAAGCATGTATCCTATATTAACATAGATACATGGTCATGCATATTGGGCCAATACACATATCTATGCAAGTTGGCCATTGTCTTCCCTACAACAAAGTGCCCTACAATATTGTAGGTGTGAACCTATCTACTTAGCTACAATCACTCATATATAGGAATATATAGCTTATCCAACTCAAGTTTTTTTTTGGAAAAATCATGGAAAATTAGCTCGCTTGTGAATATTAGCCCCCATATTTCCCATGTAACCAATCCTAGAGATGGTAGTAAACTACACTATCACAATCATACACATGACTCTAGCTCTACAACTTCTAGTAAGCTTCTTGAAGTCCTGATCATATGAATATGCTTCTATGTATGCATCATAGCTGGATGGGTCCATGTGCATTACAGTTCCCAAAGATGTGATCTTTGATGTTGGTAGCCTTGAAATCATGTCAACTAATTTGTTTCTTCTTCCCATCTTATACTTTATAGCTAAATGAAACTATTGTAAGAACCCCATCCACTTGTAATTCTTGGTATGTTTTAGCTTACTTTAGGTCTGTAGGTACTATAGTGGTCAGTGCTCTATGTGGATTACTATCTCCTTTCCCATCGGATAATGTTAACAGCTTGCACTAGGGCATAGAATTCCTTGTTGTAGGTAGGGTAGTTGAGAACTATGCCATGAAATATTTCATAATGGTATCATACATGCCTTCTTCCTTGAAACAACACCACTCCCATAGCATATACACTCACATCTATCTCCATTTTGAAGGGATGTTGCAATTTTGATCATGACAAAACTCGTGCTTGACTAATATTCTTCATTAACACCTTAAAGTCCCTCTATTGACCCTTTCCTTACTAGAAACTCTTTCCACTTATTGATATGGAAAGAAGTGGTGTTGCTGCTACTTAAAGCAAGGTCATGCATTTCCTCAAGTACTGTTTTGTCCCCACAAAACTCTTGGCCTTAGAAAAATTAGTAGGCATTGGCCACTTCATGGTGGCCTCCATCTTGGTAGGATCTATTTTTAGCTCTCCTCCAAATATCACATACCCTAGATACACCAAAGACTATTGTGAAAACTGACACTTTTTTATATTTTCCAGCAGTTGGTGCTTATTTAATGTCTCTAGCACCTATGTCAATGTGATATGAGAATAACAATGAATCTATAAAATGGAAGAGTATGTCATTCATTAACCTCATAAATGTACTTGGTGTATTGCATAGGAAAAATGTCTTGACTAACCACTCATACAAACCTTTCCTAGTTTTGAAAGAGGTCTTCCAAGTATCTTATCCTTTCACTTGAACTTGGTGATATCCAAAATTTAAGTCTAGCATGGTGAAATATTTTTGTTCCTATAATTGATCCATCAAATCATATATCATGTGTAGGGGGTACTTGTTCATGAGCATAATTTTTTTCAATGTCCTATAATCAATAAACATTTTCCAAGTCTAATCCTTCTTAAGAACAATGATAATGGGTGAACCACATGGTTAGGTGCTTGATCAAAAGATACTCTATTCTAATAGTTAATACAAATGTTTCTTCACCTCAATTGCTTCTCCAACAGACCTATTGTACATCCCAATGTTTGAAATTGGGTGTTTGGCCATAGTTGGATCTTTTGCTCCACTTTCCTCTTGATCGGTCGCCCTTTATGCTCCTAGAGCACAACCTTGTATGTCTGTCACAACTCCTCCAGTTACTATTTATGTTTCTTAGTACACCCCTATAAGGGAGGATTTACTCTCACTAAATCTTTTACAAATTGATTTTCTCTTTAAAAAAATAAAACATGCTTCTTATTAGAACTTATCAATTTCTTTTCTTAGTTGGCACTTACGAGTGAAATTTTGGAATTTCCCTTGTGCATGTTAATAATGAAGGATTTTCCATCATTGATGTGGTAGTATTGGTTGGATCTCATCATGAATATTGCATCCCACATGTACATCTAAGGACCTTGAAACACCGCGCACATACATCAACGGGACCTACATCTAGTTCTACTTCATCAATAAAATTAGCATCGATAAACACCGCCACACATACATCAAGGGGGCCTACATCTAGTTCTACTTCATCAATAAAATTAGCATCGATAGCAAACCAAATTTTTCACTACTTGGTTACCTTTATATCTGCATCCTTATTTATCCATCTTAATGGATATGGGCTTGAATAACCATCAACTTCCAATCCTAATTTTTTTACCCAATTTGTTGCAATGATATTCTCCTATAATCTTGAGTCAAAAAGAGCATCAATCTTTGTTTTCTTGACCCATATATTTATATGGAAGAGTATTGTATTTCCATTCTCTTATTGTTTCTTAAGGATACTCAGATTCACCTCCTTTCCCAAATGTAAAGATAATATTCTCATCCTCATATAATCTAATTTCAACATGGTTGCTTGAATCACTAGCCATGCCATTCTTCTTCATATTATCTTTCATTTTTTTCTTTAGGTTAAGCTTTAGATGCAACTTCTATCACTTCTCTTATGTATGATCATTAATGTTACAATGGTTGTAGTGGTTGTTGGGATCTTTACACTGGTGTGTTGTCGCTCTTGTCTTTTTATATTTTCCCCGTCCTTTGAAGTGTATTATAGTTGCTTCTGTTTTGAACCACTAGATTTCCATTTCTTTTGGCCTATGTTCTCTAGGTATTGTGCATGTACACAAGCCTCGTCCATCAATCAAGGATCAAATAACATCACTTAATTCCAATAATGGTTGTGTAGACCCCCCAAATACTTGAGGAGTACATCTAGATTTTTTAGGGAGGTTGCCAAGATTATGGCCATCATTTTGAACTCTGTAATGTATTCTTGTACATTATGCCCCTACTTTTTCCTCAAGTAATTCCATCGAATCCACTAGTCCTCTACATTCCAGATAGGGAAAACTTGTGATTTTATTAAAGGTTTTATATCCTTCCACTTAGTCACTAGAGGATCTCCATTTGAACTCAAGTAATCTACGTGGATTTCTGATGCAAGTGTATCGACCCACCCCAAATCAGATTTGATTCCCTGAAGACTCTCAAAGGAGTATTATGGCAGCTTAAGAAAATGGACACGATTTTTCCCAATTTTATGTAAATTTCAATTGAAAATGTAACTATCTGGAAGGCAATTGGCTGGCAAGAATGAGATTCATTCTATTGGAATATTGTTAGGCTTTATTTTATTTATATGGGATGGTTGTTAAGTGTTAGAGAGAAGGGAAACCATTAGGAATGTAATATTAGGTCGAGTTTGTGCCGAGCTTTAGGCTTGAGAGGCCATATGTAATATTTTGGTTTTGAATAAATATATAGAGGGCGTGTTTGGTCTATGTAATCCTACCACTATTTTGATATGTCACCATTTCCTTGATATCGTCTCTGAATGTGTATTCAAATTTTGAGAGCCATGAGAGTTCACAGAAAGGCATGAGTGATTAATAGTTGACCATAAAAGGGATCAATGATCCAAAAACTACGAGGATGGTTAGGACTGAGTGGTCAGTTGAGGTGCAACCTAATTAAATGCATGGGAAGTGGGGTCAACTCCCAAGTAGAGTGACTAGCCAAACATCTAATTTGGGTGGGACCTAGTTGGTCTGGTTGGACCTTGATGTAGTCGAGGTCCTCATGAAAAATGAATCAGGGAATATGAAATCCTTCATTGATTCAATTGGAGGCGTATTAGTTTAGGGGAAATTCATGTAGGATAATTGAGGTTTTAATGGCCATAGTGCCATTTCTGGATGTTGGAAGTAAGGAATTATGGGTTGTGACTCACTGGTCCCAAGATTGAGGACCTTCATGTGTAAAAAATGTACCCCTTGGCTCGGTCTTCATCAAGGTGTATCATAGGAAATAAATATTTCTTCTTGAAGGTGAATAACTTCTAGCTGTGTTTGGGTGGAAGTTTTTATGGAAATTTCATAGTTGGGGTTGTACGTAGCATTGTCGAGGGAACTGAGTAGTATGCAATAACCAGAGGAGCAGAGGAATATCAAGAGGTTCCAGAGGAGGCAAACCAGGATGCCAAAATTGCAAGCCGGAGGAGGAGAGCTAGTGAGGTGTTAGTGTATGCTCAATTGCATCTCATTGTTAAGAATGAAGAGAATATTAAAGATACATGTAGATGACGAATAAGACTGAAGATGAAGAAGATGGATGAGATGTAACAATGAAGCACATCATCAGGAGATCATGAAATTTTTCAAGTGCAAGAGTTTTATGTAGGAGCATCGACCCACCCCAAATTAGATTTAATTCTTGGAAGACTCTAGAAGGAGCATCGTGGAAGCTTACGAAAATGGACACAATTTTCCCCAATTTTATGTAAATTTCAATTGAAAATGTAAGCCTCAAGGATGTGATTAGCTAGTAGGAACAAGATTTGCTCTGTTGAAATATTGTTAGCCTTTGTTTTCTGTTTATGGGACACCTACAATGTCAGAGAGCAGTGTGATCATTAGGAATGTAATATTAAGCTGAGTTTATGCCAGTACTTAGGCCTAAGAGGTCATATGTAATGTTTTAGTATCAAATAAATATATATAGGTTGTGTTTGCTCTAGTAATCCTACCACTATTTTATGTCACCATTATCTTGATATCATGTTTGAATGTGAATTTGGAGTTTGAGAGCTATGAGAGTTCAAAGAAGGGCATGAGAGATTGATTGTTGATCATTGTAGGGATCAATGATGCAAAACCTGCAATGAGGATGGTCGAGAATAAGTGTTCAGTCGGGGCGTATCACAAGTCAATGCAAGGGAATTAGGGTCGAATCCTAGGTAGAGTGACCAACCTGACGTTCGACTCGGGTGGGAACTAGTCAATCTAGTTGAGCCTTGATATAGTTGAAGCCCTTATGGAAAACAAAGAAGGGAATAAAAAATCGTTTATTGATTCAATTCATTTCGGGGAAATGCCTGTAGAAAATTTTGGGGTTTTAATGGCCATAATGCCATTTTTTCACATCACAAGTAAGAATTTGTGTGCCATGACCCATGGTTTTGAGGATTGAAGACCTTTAGTGGTAAAAAAAAAATTATGCCTTTGTTTAGTTTTCATCAATTTCCCACCAGGTCAGGGCTTGGCCCTCTAATTTCAATCGAGTGAATGAAATATTTTTTTCTTCTTCGATATGATGGACACTGAAATGAACTTCTAATTATTACCATTGGTGATTTTTCTTCGAATAATCTTGGTTCATGGCACTCCAACTGGATTGATCCTTTTTCAGGTTCTTTCTTTGGCTCCTCTCTCTTCTTCTTCCCATTTTCCTGATGTCCCCTCTAACCAAACCTCTACATTTGAAGCCCCTTATTCTCAGAATAGTTAAAGATTATTGGTTGGGGCCACCATGAGGAGGCTCAAATTATAATTTATATATGGAAATTGTGCTTCTATTCATGCAAACCTCTCTTTTGTGGTATCATCGAGGTTATTCACAAATTCTTCTACCATTATTGGGGTTTTGTGATTTTTGGCTTAACCAATATGAACCCCCTACAACTCCCCACAGTATACCCAAAGAAAATTTCCCTAAGACCAATATAATCTCTGAAAATCTATGGATATTTCATTACACAATTCATAATTATAGATCTATGAATATATATTAGAAAATCCAAAATCTACACTATGATGGTTTATTTATCCTTAGATTTCTAGATTTGTAAATTATTGTTTATTGCATATGCATGAAAAGTATGATTATGAAAAAAGTAAAAAAAAGTTAAGTAAAAATCACAAACCACAAAATAACATTAGTTATACCCTAAGAAATCCTTTCGGGAGAATACCCAACTAGTATGTGAGGTTTCTCTACTCTCTTTATATAAATGGAAAATGGATGCAAGTACAAAGAAATGAGGCTTTTGTCTCGTTGGCTACTACACTGAAAAATCCTTTGTATTTTCTCTCTCCCAATCCACTCTCGGCTACTTTTTTCATCAATGAAAAAAATGCACTCAAATACAATGAAACCCCTTTTCCTCCTAGTGTCTCAGTTGTAACACAACCCAATAGCCTATTAGTGGTTATTTTTTTCCTCCAACTCTTAACTAGAGTTACAATATGGACTTTTCTAGAGTATTTTTCATCATGATCATGTGGCTAGCCCATTTTCCATGAATAATGGGGACTATTGTGACATTCTCTCCCATTATGGTGGTCAAAATAGGAAGTTCAACTTCCAAGTGTCATAACATTTTCATACATACTTTGATTGAGGTGATTCTTATGCCATTGGAAAGGTATTTATGTGTGGAATAACGCAAAGATATGTGGCACTTAAGTGAGAAGTTTTATCCCAAAAAACATTATTTGATGCCTCAAACAAATCCTAAAATATTCCAAACCCTAATTTTCCAAAGTTGGTCCTATTGGTAAAAAATATCCTATGAGCTAATTCCTCCACTTTTTCCATTCTAAAACCTTGATATGGATGACAAACAATATAATGATCTAATATATATTTAAAAAAATCCTCACTACATTCTATTAAAGCTTTGCAATATGGGGAGGAATTATTTAGATTGAATCACTATATAATTTTTGTTCCATCTTGATGCTTTTAGAGTGGATGAATTGAAGGAATCTAACTGGAGAATTTTTATTAGTATGACCTAGTTTGGAGAATTGGGGTCTAAAACATTGTGATTCCATTTTGAGGCCTTAAATGATGTTTCTTATGGGTATAACTTTGCTACTTGACCATCACTTGCAGCACTTATCTGCACACAAAGACGTTTCCAATGCTCAAACAGGGACACCAATTACAGTTTGGATGAAAATGTTATGCCTCTTGGAAGTTGACATATTTTGATTCAGCACCATAGCTCGGGAGGATGCTACATCAGTCACAATTACTATTGGAAAATGAACAACCAATATTGTAACTCTAGTTCATAGTTGAAGGAGTAAAAAATTAACCCCTAGTTGACTATCAAGCTATTTTATAACTAGGCCTCCATAAGTAAAAGGGGATTCATTCTATTTGTTTGCATTTTACTCCATAGTAGTGTAGAGTCACCGAGTAAGTGTGTCTCTATTTGTGATAAGATATATGATTGTATTCTTATTTCTTCTTATGTCTAATTTCAGATGATGAGCATTTCAAGAATGTGCCACTGATTTACTTATCAAAGTTAATTTGTTTTTTGTGTGAGGCATTCAAGTATAACTACATCTTAGTTGAGTTCCCTAATTTCTTTCTGATTTCCCAATGTTCAAGCTACACTTCTTGCCACAATTCCCTCCCACATGTCCAAATAATTCATTACATCAAATATTAAAATAAACTCAGAAATTATGCTTATTTCTCTTTCCTCTTTGCTAGATCCATTAGGGATTGACCTTGTTGATCAATATATTACCACATTCATGAAAAATGGGGTTTTAAAATTGAGAAAAATATAGTCATTATACTATAGATATTGTGGGTGTATGTGGATTTTGGGCTTTTATAGGTATTTGGGACCATAAAAAGTGGTATTAAATCAAAGTAGGTGTTATTTTTGTAGTGGGAGGTGGTTCAACAAAAGGATCTTGGGAGGATTTTATCAATATCTTGTGATATTATAGGTATTTTCTAATATCCAATAAATTTAGGCACTATGACATACGTTAACTAAGTTGAGACCCCATCTGTGGACCCCATCAACACTTAAATATGGTTGCCTACACCTCTAAACTATTATCTCAATTTTTTTCTCTACTCATATACACATAAATTTACACATCCAAATAAAGTGTTTTTTGTAAATTCTCTACTAACAAAATGATAGAATCAAGTATTATTGAGCTCCTAAATCCCCATAATTACTACACATAAAACTCATGATGTAATAAGGGATTTTGAAGATGTTTGCTAAGGCTCTACCAATATTTACCAAGGAAATCAATATATTTCTTATTAAAAGAAACTTGATGAAGCTATAGGCCTAATTTAATTGCATGCTACAAATGGTTTATGGTTTTAGATTCATAAAATTCAAACTCCAAAAGAAAGTAGGGACAAGTTGAATTTCTTGTTTGGTAATGTGAATGAATTTTAAGCCTTATAGATGGAAGTAGAATTGTCATCACTTGTAACAGATCAACATGCATCCATTGAAGAATTTCTTGCTAAATTTAGATTATTGCTAGAAAATTTGGAACGATTTGGAAAAGCCAAAATAGATGATGAGTGCATTTTCTTGATTCTATCCAAGCTAAAAGGATAAATTTTCAAGTATTCAATTCTATGTTTTACTCTACTATGGATATGCTTATAGTTAAGTTTAATTTTTCATCTTTTTTATTTTTATTTTTGATGAACATATTACCAACGAACCAGCTAAGCTTATAAAATTAGATGCTCTTACTAGTTCTAGGAACTATAATATTAAGGATGATGCCTCTACAACTAAGAAAAAAACTCATAATAAATAGAAGAAATATCCTACTCAAGTTGGTGATTCTTCCTCCAAATATTAGAAGAAAATAAAATATTTTCCTCCATCTATAAAGTTTGGTAAGTTTTTCTAGAAGGAAAGGGAGAAGAAGTCAAGTAAAAACTACATTTTTTGTGGCATACTGATCTGAATTGGATCCATAGAAGACTATCAAAGAACCATGACTGTATCGGGTTGAACAAATCTCTAAAATATTCTAGAACAGTGGTCAAAGACACCCTGAACCAATAGCAATGGCCACCAACTTGGAACAACAATGACCTCGGTCAAAACGCGCTGACTGAGGCCCATGGAGACCGCGCAGGAGGCCAAAGTAGCCCCCGGAAGCCCCGGATCGGGAAACAGGGGTGGTTTTTGATGCGCGATTAGCACTTAATCGCACATCACTAGGAAAACAAGGCCATAATGGGAAAGCCCGAGCACTCGGTTGCGTGTGGGAACTGGAGAACCGTGGGCTAAAAGGTAAAAGTGCTAAACGTATAAAAGGCGGGACCCGCACTCTGGAAACCGACGGTTTTGATAGGGGCGCCCTTAAATGCTAAGAGGTTTTGGATGAGAGCGGAGTGATTCCATACAACGATCAACACGTGGCAAGCAGAGGTGAAATAAAACCATCGTTGATCATGCGCTATCGGTCGAGCAAGTCAACTGCGTGAAACGTGCTTATGGCATCGGATCTGGAGGGCCCAGATCGAACGGCTGAGATCGCGCCCAATGGAGGAAGCGGAATTGACAGGGAATTAAGCCACGTTTTAAAGGTATTTGGAATCTGTTTGACCACCACAGTGGAGGAAGAACGCAGCCATGACGTAACTGAAGAAATGAACTAACGAAGCATTGTTGGCGCCATTTAAAGGAGGACAAGTGGCCACTGCCTGAGCATTCATGATGACGCCGAACAGGGAACTCTAAGTGCAGCTGCAGAAGGTGAATCAACAGGTGGAAGTGGAACTGAATAGGAATAGGGATCGAATGGCTAAAGCCATTCCAAAGGAAGAAGACAGTCAGTTGAGTAGTCGAAGTCTAAGAGATGAAGAGAGACAGTGAAAGGAACCAGAATCCCAAGAGGAGGACAGAACATAGAGAACAGTAAAGCAAAGCAGAAGGAGACAGAGGGTCGAGCTGACCAAAGGTAGCATCGAGCACTAGAGAGCATGAAGATTCAAGCCATCCTATAGAGGAATCTCTAAAAACTTGCAGGTATTTGACGTCTAATCTGATTGCCTTGTACAAGCCTTGGACTAGAGCTTCGTATTCTACGCTATTATTGGTGCACTCAAATTCGAGTCTACAAGTTAACATGGTTTTATCTCCCTCTGGGCTTACTAAGACACATCCTGCTCCTGCTCCTTCGTTAGACTTAGAGCCATCAAAAAATAGTTTCCAAAACAAAGATTTATTTACAGGACTATCTATAAAATTAATGCATTTAAAACTATCTTTTTGAGAAAAAGTTTCTACTTGACACAAAACAAAATGTTCTAAGTAAGGTGATGTATGAGCATTAAAATTTCCTAGGAAATAATCTACTGAATAGTTGCAAATAATGTTAGAATTGTATGCAACTGGTTCGTTTTCTCCCTCAAGTTCCGTTACTATGTATTTCTGATGTCGCTCGCATTCAACTTTTATTTGATTTGGTTTACCATTATAAGGCAGCCACATATGTGACCAGTCAGTTGCAAAGTATCCATGAAGTTTTTCTGACCAGTCTCTGCTAAGAATTAAGCCATAAAATTTAGGAATATCAGCAACTAAAATGTCAATAACTTGACATACCTTTGGGTTGGATGACAACCTTATGGTAACCTGATTTAATTCGCCAATCACTTCGACTTGCGATCGATCTAATTGGACTATGCATACAACGGATTTCTGTGGTTGAACATTCAATTTTGCGCAAATTGATCTTGGCCAAATATTTGATGAAGCTCCAGATTCAACTAAGCAATTATGCACATTTTTGTTGAAAATTTCATAAGGAGAAATGGGGGAGTATGCGATCTTGATCTTCCTCCAATTAATGTGATATCGTTCAGATCAACTTTAGTTATCGTATTAGTTGGAGGTCTTCCCATATCATGGGAAGCTTGAGAGATTACAGCAACTAGTAAAGGTGCAACTTGCACAACATGTAATTCTTTCAAAAGTACTTTCTGCTTGTGTTTTAACTTGCTCAATTCAAAAAGAGTAATATTGGCCCTAGTCTTTTTCATGTCTTCTACAATGTTATACTCCATTTCATCCGAAACGATTAGCATTTTAGATGGAGTAGATGTGTCTGTTTGGACTGGGCTGGTTTGAGTCGCTTTAGGTGATGTTTTCTTGGTTGCGACTTTATCCTTTGTCACCGAGCTTGCACTCTTTGGCTTAGGTGTAGGCTGAGGAGGATCAAGTTGATTTCTACTGTGAGTGCTAACTGGGAATACCTCTTGATCTTCTTCATTTGGGAGGATGAAATCCCACATACCTTGTAATTCTACAACTTCTTCTTCATCGGTATGTTCTTCATTAGTGTTTTCCTCTTCTTCTTCTTCTGACTCAACATTTGATATAACGTTAGGGGGTTTGGAATCAGTTGAAGGATTTCTTTTAAAAGGCCTGTATGGCTTTTTAGAAGAAGTTTCAGCCACTTGCTTCTTGATGTCGACCATTTCGTTAGAAATTGTCTTTAAAACTTTTTGTAATCCTTCTAAATCGAATGGATCTTTGGGTTGTTTTTTCTTGGGATCTTCTTTGAAAGAGACCTTCTTAGATTTTCGTTCTTCCATTGCATTTTTATTTTCTAGGGCCGTAATACGTTTCTCTACTGCTATCGCTTCTTTCATGTTTTCAACTAAGGTTGTTTTATTAGCCCTATCAACAAATATTGCTAAGTTTGATGGTAAAGCAGTAATGTACCATTCACTTCACACATCTTCACTAGGCTGAGAAGCAGTAGGAATTTTGTTTAAAATTTTATTGAAACGTAAATTGAAATCTTTGATAGCTTCTCTTGACTCGGCCCTAAGATTAGACAAGTCATTGATCAGTGTCGTTGTAGACCTGTCATCACCAAACTTGGTCAGAAATTGTTCTTGGAAGATGTCCCAACTAGTAATAGATCCAGAAGGTAATGAGAAATACCATGATCCGGCTGTTCCTTGCAGAGTATAAGGAAAAAGTCGAACAACAACATCCTCATTAACAACTCCATTGAGATTTATAGATAACATAAAGTTATTTATATGTTCTTCCGCTAGCATGCCTGCCTCAGTATTAAACTTAGGCAGCCATTTTTCAGGATGGGCTGGTATTTGACTCAAGGGTGTAGGCATTAAGACTGCCCCTGTGTTATTCCATGGAGATTGGGCCATTTCTGAACTACTAACAGAGGAAAGTGCAGAAGATGATCCTTGTGGTTGAGAATATGAGGATATTAAGACTCTAGATGGTTGAGAAGGAGTTGAGGAAGTTGCAATAGGCTGATGGATGATGATCTGAAGTGGAGTGGATGGTTGACTTCACGGTGAAGAGGTTGAGATGGATGATGAGGATGAAAGAGTCTCGCTATCTAATCCTTTAGGAGACTTCCTTGCTCTCTTCTTAGAAGGTAGAGGTAATTCGGTTGGCTGAACACCAAACTTTTCGCTCTTTAACCTGGTAAGGGGATGAGCATGGTTATATTGTGAAGTCACGCTGCCTTGAGATTTATCAGACTTTTGAGGAGATATTGAAAATCGCTGAAGTTTGTGGATCAAAGATTCAACTTCAAGAGGTTCAATAGTACATTGTTCTAAAATATCAGGGTTTGTAGCAACGGCTGTTGCTCCAGCGACTTCTAACTCTGGATTTAAAGTTTCTGAATGCAATGGAGAAGTCGGGGGAGATGGTGAGGGCGATTTACTCTCAGAATGGTGTTTAGATTTGGATTTTCTTGCCATTCACAGTTTGAGGCCCTCCTTCTAGTGCCAAATATGTTGAAGCCCCGAAAATCGGATCTACAACAAGGGGGACACCCGCCCGGTCCTGACCTTGGTTGGCAGCTCATTTTCCGTTTGGTATAGCGGGTCCGACTGGGGATATGGGACCAGTTTCCCAATTTGGGTGTGTGTGTGAGAAAGATGGATATTTCTTTTTCTAACAGTTTCTAAATGGAATACTTCTACTCTAATTATAATCTAACAATAAGGAAATTATATTCTAATCAACAGAAATATGTAAATCTACACTAACCTGGGGTGTAATTTTTCCTTTATGCTATCTAACATGATTTCAAACAACAACTAGTAATAAATATCATTCAGCTGCTATGAGAAAAGAATTCAATAAAGATGAACCACTTTGTATAAAAAGTTAGATGAAACGGTTATGAAAAACATATCGCATAATGAGCTATTCATACACTAAGCATAAATAAATAGCTATCACCGTACAAAAGTGCCAAATGATAACTCAGGCATTCATACATTAATATATAAATAACTGAACTGAAAATCACTCTAACACAAGGCATAAATAGTTAAGAGATAGAAATACCATTTATAACTAGTCCTACTCATGAGCTTCAAGTGATCACGATTTATCTCTTCTTGATCAAATATCTACTAAGAGTACAAAAGTGCAACATCAGTAGCAGATATCAAATGCAAACATCAATAAATCCTGTTCCATTCATTCATCAAAACCTCCTCAGAGGGTACAGAAGTGCATGTTCTAGGGATAAGTTTTTGATAAATTTCAGGACCCTTCTCTAAATGCATGAGAAGGGTTTAAATACTACTAACTAAATCTAAAAATAAATTATTACAAAAATATAGGATGCGGTTTAAATGACCGTCCTCTTTTCAGGAAAATAAAACAAAATTAAACTAAAATTGAATCTAAAATTAAACTACTTCTGTATTTGGTCCTTGAAATCGCATGCATGCAGCATCTGTTTGAGAAGAGTCAGCTGGCCGACTTCCACTTTTAGCTGAGCTGAGAAAATAGAATCAACAAGAGCTGGCACCATCTTTTCGGCCGAATTGATGATACACTTAATAGTCATCCATTGGCTATGTGGCTTTACTAAGTAAGCCCAGTAATAATCCCAGTTCAACCTAGTTAACCCTTGGATTGCTTGTGCCTTTTCTTGGGCCTTCTGTTTCCAATCTACCTGTAGTTTTGTTTTCTTGCAATTTTTGGAGTTTGTAGGTGACTGGGCAATTAGCAGCTTGCCTTTTTGAAAAAACATTCTTAGCGATGCGCGATCCGTTTCTTGATCCGGGTTTCCTTGATGCGTTTTTCACCTTTTGCGCTTTTTCCTTCCAACAGATATAAAGTTCAAAATTTGTAAAAATAATACTTCTGTGAACTCTTGACTTTGAGTCTTAAACTGTTTGTTTCTGATATCAACTCTGTCCAGTGTCCACTTAACCATGTCCATGTATGGGAGAATTTTGGGCCTTGCTGCTATCCGGTGCAAGAATGAGCAAGCTAGCTCTGTAAGGGATGCCTCAGAAGAACCATTTGAGCCCGCAGTAGCAATTACTTCCATTACTCTGGGATTCTCCTCTTCGAGCAGATTATACATGCCTTCCCACGTAGCAATTCCCGCGTCTCTGTTACATGCCGTGTTTGTATACAGGGGCGCCATTTCCTTTTCTTCTGAGCTCGGGGCTTTGCTTTTCTTTCCCATTTTACCCTGCATATTGCTTTGTATTGGCTTCTGTTCTTCATTCCTGCAATTCACAAGTGAAGCGAAAATGAATGACAAGGAAGGGTGATAGGAAAGTTTTAAATGCCGTAGACACATCAAGTATACCACCTTACGTGAGATGATTTTTTCGATAAGCATGCACCCATATTCCATTAATAACTGACAACTACCTTATTTATTAGCATTAAAACGCATAACCAGGTGTCAGCTTAAGGAAAATACTTTTCTTGAATAACGTGCCCGAAAGATCTACAATGAAACGATTTTGCGATTTGCTTCGCAATATCACAGGTTGCAACATCACGAAATGATAACATCGCAAAATCGTAACATCACAAAGTTGACTGCTCATTACATCGCATTATCGCATTGTCGCTGATACCGTGAGATCGCAATATCGCAGATCGCAGAAATATTATGTATGACAATCTTTGTTAACCTGTTTTCTGCGAAATGCGATCTTGCGATCGGCGCCATCGCATATCGGCAAATTAACGAGTTTCATTGTAAGTTGTGTTGTATGCGATGCGATATTTTATTATCGCACATCGCATTCTCCCAATGTTTAAAATTCAGCTCATAAGGTGGTATCCCGTTTTCTTTTTCCGATGCAATTTTCCTAAGGAAAGGTTTTATGTCTTACCTTATCATCAAACTTAGATTTTTTATGAATTTTAGAAGGGGGGCTTCCTAAGTTTATGATGGTAAGTTTATTCAAAAAAGGAAATTTAAACACTACTTTGATTTTTTAAATTTTTTGCTAAGGGTCCCCACTTATTTAGTATTAGGAATAACACTAAATAAGAAGGGGGGTTGTTGCTAGCCACAACAGACCCATCCCATTATTACATTATTCCCTTGGGTACCACCCTTTGTACCCCATATTACCCCCCCTAGGTATATAAAAAACAGACTGCAAAATTGTTCTTTGAACATTTACGGGTTCATTTTGGATTACCCACATCCATTGTATCTGATCAAGACACCCGATTTGTGGGGACGTTTTGGTCAAGTTTGTGGGAACTAATGGACACCAAACTGAAGAAAAGCACAGCTTTTCATCCACAAACAAATGGCCAGACAGAAGTAGTAAACAGGACAGTGATCTAGTTACTGAGAGGATATTGCAGTAAACATCCTAAACTTTTGGATGAACACTTATGTTATGTGCAGCATGCTTACAACAGAGCCAAACACTCTTCTACATAGAGATCTCCTTTTGAGACCTGTTTTGGTTTCACAGCAAGGTCTCCTTTGGACTTTGTCTTTGCTAAAGATACCATTGTTGATGGGCACAGTGATGTGGACAAGGCAACTAGGTTCATTGAACAGATCCAGGAGATCCACCAGGCAGTACAGGAATAGCTGGAAAAGAGCCAGGCCAAGTACAAGGCTAGGTATGATAAGCATTGGATGGAGCATAGTTTTCAAGTTGAAGACCAAGTCTAGCTGTATATCTGCAAGGACAGGATGCAAGGTGAAGGTAAACAGCTAAAGCCTATTAGGTATGGACCTTTCAGGATACTTGAGAAGATTGGTGAAAATGCTTTTTGCCTTAATCTACCAGCTTACATGCACATGTACTCAGTCGTAAATGCAGATTGCTTGAGATTGTTTGAACCTTCAATGATTGAGGACCCTAAAGAGAAAATTCAATTGCCTTCTATTGATGACCTGCTACCTGAATACCTCAATGAGTTGCAGGAAGACATAGTGTTGGACAGGAAGGTGAGGATGACGCGCAGGGGAGATCTTGAGTACCTCGCAATTGGGCTCAAAGGTTTGAAGCCAAGCAGTGCAAAGTGGATTGAGATTGGACAAGTGAAGAAACAGTATCCTCACTTGGTCAATGCTTGAAAACCAACTTTTGGTGGTCCAAAAGATCTTTCACTAGGAAGGCCATGATCCAAATTACATCCATAGAAGACTGTCAAAGAACCATGACTGTCTCAGGTCGAACAAATCTCTAAAGAATTCCAAAACAATGATCAAAGACACCCTGAAGCAGTGGCAATGGCCACCAACGTGGAACAACGAGGACCTCGGTCAAGGCGCGCTGACCGAGGCCCATGGAGACTGCGCAAGAGGCCAAAGTAGACCTTCGAAGCCCCAGATCGGGAAACAGGGGTGGTTTCTGATGTGCGATTAGCACTTAATCGCACATCGCTGGGTAAAAAGGGCCATAATGGGAAAGCTCGAGCACTTGGTCGCATGGGGGAACTGGAGAACCATGGGATAAAAAGGTAAAAGTGCTAAACGTACAAACAGTGGGACCTACGCTCTGAAAACCGGCGGTTTTGATTGGGGCGCCCTTAAACGGTAAGAGGTTTTGGACGAGAGCAAAGCGATTCCATACAAACATCAACGCATGGCAAGTAGAGGTGAGAGAAAACTACCGTTGATCGTGTGCTATTGATCGAGAAAGTCAACCGTGCAAAATGTGCATATTGTGTTGATCTAGAGGGCCCAGATCAGACGGCTGAGATCGCGCCCGATGGAGGAAGTGGAATCAACAGGGAATTAAGCCACATTTTAAAGGGATTTGGAATCTGTTTGACTACCACAGTGGAGGAAGAATGCATCCACGACATAACTGAAGAAACGAATCGATGAAGCATTGTTGGCGCCATTTAGAGGAGGATAAGTGGCCACTCCCTGAGCATTCATGATGATGTAGAACGGGGAACTCCAAGTGCAGCTGCAGAAGGTGAATCGACAGGCAGAAGAGGAAGCAAATAGGCATAAGGATCGAATAACTAAAGTCATGAATAGAGGAAGAAGACAGTCAGTCGAGGAGTTGAAGTCCAAGAGATGAAGAGATACAGCGAAAGGAACTAGAATCTCGAGAGGAGGACAGAACACAGAGAATAGTAAAGCATAGCAGAAGGAGACAGAGGGCCGAGCTGACCAAAGGCAGCATCGAGCACTAGAGAGCTTGAAGATTCAATCCATCCCATAGAGGAATCTGTCTGGACTAAGAATCACATTTGGCTCTTTCCACTATAGACCAGAAGGTCACAGAGTTGGTAGGAAGAAGAAGAGTCTGTGTACTCCAATGGCTTGGGAAATCCAAGAACCACCCTACCAAGCAGAACCTGCTTCAAGTGAAATCACGTTGAGTCCCTGTATTGTAAATCTCTGCCTAAAGACACAATAGAACAAGGCCACCACTGAAGCTAGACCAGAGATGTAGCCCTGGAGAATAGGTTGAACTCCTTATTAAAATTGCTTGTGTCTTTGTGTTTGCTTACTGTATTTCTCTATTATCTTTCCATTTTATTGTTTGTGTATTGGTAATCTGATCGATCTGTTGCTTCAATAGCACAGAACACACACCAGCACATGAGTTTGTAATACCTTAGTTTAATAAATCTTTAACTGATGTCACTCATAGGGTGAATATCAGATCACATACTTGGGAATGCTAAATCCAAATGTTGGCTAAAACTAGAACCTTTGAATGAAGCCATGAAATAATACAAAAAATTAGTGCCCCAAATTTCTTCATCTAGTAAAGGGAATTATTTATATGCATCTCTTAACATCTAGACACTTGATGTTGGTGCACCACATAGTATGACTCATTCTCATGAGTTACTTCCTACCACTTGAGATTGTAGCATTTCATGGATTCTAGTTGGATACTCTACATAGTTTGATTTTTTAGAATTAGGAGCCATGTTTTGGTTGATGGTGATAATGTTCGCCTTCTTGACATCTTCTCTAACCTACTCTCTATTTATGAGAACTATCATTTTGGTGATAGGAAAAGAATATCTAATCTTATCATAATGATGTAGTCATTTAAGAAGTATACAATCTAGAAATCATTGTTTCTTCTAGAAGATTTGATCATACTTCATGATTATATAGGTTTGCTTATTTTGAGCCTTCCTCTAAATCCTTTTTCATTTCAAATGTTGATTATTTGAGTAAACTTTGTCATGGAATATTTGGCAATATAAACTATGGAAAAAAAAATAATATCTAATATTATGGATATCAATGACTTTGCACCTTATCCTTACCATACTCAATCATGAACAAGTTGTGTTTTTTTTAGCCATGCCATTTTAGATGTTTTGAAACATTTTTTTTATGCTATTGTGATACATGAATTAGATATACCATGCTAGAAGTGTATTCTTCC
This sequence comes from Pinus tabuliformis, assembly GCA_031772625.1. Taxonomy (NCBI): domain Eukaryota; kingdom Viridiplantae; phylum Streptophyta; class Pinopsida; order Pinales; family Pinaceae; genus Pinus; species Pinus tabuliformis. The sequence continues at coordinate 351,890,853 of CM062805.1, read as the reverse complement.
TTTTTGAAGAATCATGCATGGGATCTCATTACTTCTCCTAAGGTATGAAACTAGTTCATTTTAGATGGGTGTACAAAAACAAAAATGCAATAAATGGTTCACTTGAAAACCATAATAAAAAACTTGTGGCCAAGGGATTTTCATAGGTTGAAAGGTTTGATTACTTTCACAACTTTTCTCCTATTGTTAAGATGAGTTTCATATACCTTTCTCTTTCTCTTGTTTCCTCTCGAGGTTAGTTAATTTTTAGAATGATTCACATGATGAAATCTACATGGAACATCCTCTCTTTTTTGTGTAGGATTTTTCTCTTGTTTGCAAGCTTTGATATCCATTATATGGTCTCAAACAAGCTCCTCATGGTTGGTATGAGAAAATGGAAAGAAAAATGATTACTTCATGGTTCAATTGTTGTTATTCTGAAGGACACTAATTTCTTGATTTTGATTCCATATTCAAATGATTCAATTCTCACATGGAGTTCTTTATCCGCAATTTAGTGTGTTCAGCAAATAGTGATGGAGTAGTTTGATATGATAGATCTATCCCTTTTACATTATTTTTCTAGTCAATAATTTCTTTATACTTCATAAAGGGTATCCATTTTTTAGTAGACATATACAATAATTTACTTTGGTACCTTGGCATTTTCAATCATAAGATTGCATTAACTCGATTTCAAGTGTTTCCCTTTCTGTCAATTGCTCCTCATCATGCATTAATTCTTCAGTGTATAGACAACTAGGAGTGTACTATGTTTGACTATACATCTCTTTACATTGGTTTTTCAATTTGGTTTGTCTCCTTATTCTCTCAATATCCTTTGAGAGTCACTAGAATGAAACGAAGCCCATTCTGAATTCCATTTAAGGTACTACCAATTTTGGCATTTAGTCCACCTCTAGTACTTCTTAGCTTGTGGATTTTGTTGACCTTGATTGACATAGTTCATTTGATACTCGAAAGAACACATTCAACTTTGTCTACCACGATTGATCTACTATTTACTAGTCTTGTAAGAAGCAATTAACAATTACATTATATTTTGTAGAAGTTGAGTATAATTCTCGTAATTCAAAAATTTCTTTGGCTTCAACTGTTAATGACAAAGTTCGATGTTCATCATGATCATACTTGATAATTAGAGTGATTGCAACCCAATAAAGCATCAAAAGACAAACACATTGAGATTCACATACACTTCATTAGGAAACTCATCCAAGATATTGCTTTTAGCTTGGAGTATTTCCTTCTTAGAAACCACTAGTATCACCTTGTTTTCTTTAATTATAATTAATGTTTAGAGTGAAGGAAATTGAACTTGAGGAGTCATGTTGAGTCTTATCTTCCCTTTTGTTTATGCTCTCTTCTCTCTTTTGAGAAAATTTGTTTTTTAGTTTAGGTAACCATTTGTTTTATTATTATTAGCTATTCAAGTGTCCTTAAAGGTGGAGTATTAATCATCTGTGTATTGTACCCAACTATTGTTAATTTTAAGCGTATCTATACATCCTTATTTTCCTACTATAACCATTATCTTTGACTTAAATCTAAGCCATGTTGCTATTTCATATAAAAACCCTTTTTTTTTTATATTTGATATACAACATATATAATAAATTGATTCTAGAGAACCTCCCCCACCTAGGAACTACTTATTCCCTTTGTTTCTAGAGGACTAGAGTAATATCTGGAGTCTGTGTCTTGTAAAATTCCTGAAAATAATGTCCTTCTCCATTGCATAATTACAATGAAACATCCGTTTTGAGATATTTACGGGTGGGTCGCTATATATTTGAAAATTTTGAGTGTTAGCCATAGCATCCCTAGGTCATTATCGTCGTCATTTATGGGTTCAGATAAATTTAAACCATATATTGCATATTGTAATAAGAATTGACTTATGAACCATATCTAAAATGAAAATGAAGGCAGCGACAATGAAGTTTGATCAAGTAATTAACTATGAAGTAAGGAATTCTTGTGAGAAAATCCTAAAACTCATTGCGAAGCGTGTCGAAACTGTAAACCTCCGTAGATCCATAGTCATGGTCCCTTCACTTTTTGGAATCATTATTTATGAAGACCTCGACCACCTAGACTATAGGACACCTAGCCTTACTAACCACTTACGACCTCTTGTTTTCCTGCAAATTTCAGTAGGGTATGTAATTTTCCTACTGCTTCGTTGAGAAATGGAGTCTTATGTGCTCGAGGAGTAGTCTAGCCGGACGATTTTTTCTTTTTTCCCTGGAATTTTGCTATACATATTTTTTTATTAAATTGTGAATTTTAATTTTTTTGTTTTTTAAAAAAATTCAAAACACTGAAAAATCACTGATACTTGAATTCTGACCATTATATAATTTAAGTTTACGATTTTAACAAATCTGTTGGAATTTTCTGATAAATTCCATAACAGACAGACAAAAAATTGCTATGTTTTTGCACTCTGTTTTTGCACAGAAAAACAGAAAATCGCTTGCTGGAAACGGTGTTTCAGCAACACAATTTTTTTTTTCAGTTGCTGTAACTTGTGTTGCAGCAACGCTGTTCGTGGTGTTGCAGCAACGTAAATTTTTTACATCAAGTATTTTTTGAGTTACGGTGTAACAGCAACAGGAAAAATTAACTTGCGTTTATTAAAAATAAACTAATTGTTACAGATTTGTCTTCCTCATACTGAGGGAATTTCACAACTTCTATTGCTGAACATCTACTTCAGAAATTCATTAAGGAACGCTTCTGTTCCACACAGATAAACATCAAAAACGAATTACATTCAAATTTCTGCACTGCTGTGCATTTTCCCTTTCTGTTGTCTGCTGCGCTGTTGCATCTACTCCTGTTGTGCGCTGTTGTGCATTTCACTGTTCTGAAATTATTCTTCTTCCTCACACTGTTGCGTGCTCTCCTCTGCTCTGTGTGATTCTTCAGCTGCTAACCTTAAAACAGAACTGCTGTGTGGTATTTATATGCTAAAACATATCTGATTAAAATAGTAAAATATTACAAAATATCTTCTAATGTTTATCTCTGTATTTAATGCAGCAAGGCGGTGATGCTTCTATCAAAAAACAAGTCGGCTGTCTGCAGGGGAATTCAATTGAAACTTTAATGCATATTAATGCGCAAAAATATCTGGAGTGACTTTTCGGCATCGAACAGGCTGGAGTATTTACTGCAAATCCAGTTGTTCATTGTTACAGTTGGAATTAAATTCCAACACTCCCCCTTAATTTCAACTGTTGCATACCCAGACATTTCCTGAAATGATCAAAACCTTTCTTTGCTAATGGTTTTGTCAAGATGTCAGCTAGCTGATCCTCTGTTCTGCAATGCTGCAAAACAATCTCACCATTGTTAACCAATTCACGTATGAAGTGAAATTTGGTGTCTATGTGCTTTGTTCTTTTATGAAAAACAGAGTTTTTAGACAATTCTATTGCTGAGCTATTGTCACAGTAAATGGTTGTGCCCTTTTCTTGTTCATGACACAAATCTTTGAGAACTCTTCTCAGCCATACTGCTTGGCATGTTGCTGCTGTTGCTGCCACATACTCTGCCTCTGCTGTTGACAAAGCCACAACTGGTTGCTTCTTGCAAGCCCATGAGATGGCTCCCGATCCCATATGAAACACATATCCCGATGTGCTTTTCCTATCATCAACACTTCCAGCCCAATCACTGTCAGTGTAACCTGTCAACATGAAACTTTTAGAAGAGGAGTATAAAATACCAAACCCCTTCGTTCCATTCACATACCTTAGAATCCTCTTGGCTGCCTGCCAATGAGTCTCTTTCAGTCTTTCCATAAATCTGGAAATTAAACTCACAGCGTGCATAATGTCTGGCCTAGTTGCAGTCAAGTACATAAGGCTACCAACTATGCTCTTGTGTAGTTTTGGATCAAAATATTTGTTGTTGTCTTCTTTGGTCAATTTCAACCCCACTACAGTTGGAGTCACAGCTGCTTTGCTGTTCTGCATGTTAAATCTCTTCAACACTGCTTCTACATATTTATCTTGAGAAATGAAAACACCATTTTCACTTTGGTCTACGTCATTCTGTTTTATGTAGAGTGTGGGTTCACCATCACACTTATCAAACCCATTCTCAATCAGATAAGCATCAATTCTGCTGTACCATGCTCTTGGAGCTTGCTTCATCCCATAAAGAGCCTTCTTCAGTTTACAAACTTTATGCTCTTGGCCTTCAACTTCATAGCCCAGAGGTTGATCAACATAAACCTCTTCTTTTAACACTCCATTCAGGAATGCAGATTTAACATCCATCTGATAAATCTTCCATTTGTATTGTGCTGCAATAGACAACACTGTTCTGACTGTTTCCATCCTTGCTACTCGTGCAAAGGTTTCATCATAGTCTTTGCCTTGTTGCTGCTTGTAGCCTTTTACAACAAGTCTTGCTTTGTGCCTGTCAATCTTACCTTCAGCATTGCTTTTGGTCTTATAGACCCACTTAACTCCAATGGCATCCTTGCCTTCAGGGAGGTCCACTAACTCCCATGTTTTACTCTTCTCAATTGCACCAATTTCTTCATTCATTGCTTCAATCCATTTATCTTCATTTACAACATCTTCAAAATGGATTGGGTCATCAATATGACAATACAAAGCGAATAATGAATTCAGACCGGTATTGTTACTTACCTCTCCTTGTTCATAAATCTCATTCATATTTCTGAATCTTGGTCTTCTTGGTGTGCTTGGAGTTCCATCCGAACTTGAGGGTATATCTGATCCCTGTGGTGTTTCAGCAACAGCTGTTTGTGGTGTAACAGCAACTGTTCTTCCTTGACTTCTCAAGGTTGTTCGAATTCCAGCTTGTGGTGTGGTTTGTTGTACTTGCTGTGGTGGAGGAGGAGCCACCAAGGAAGGATTATTTGCTGTTGTCCCTTCCTCTTGTTCTTCATGAGACACAATTGTCTTCACATTCACTGTTTTTTCTAAGCTTCCATCCCAAGCTTCATCTTCAATGAACTGCACGTCTCTACTTACTATTAACTTCTTGGTGGATGGATTATAGAGTTTGTATGCTTTTGACTCATCACAATACCCAACAAAGACACACTTCTCCCCCTTACTATCAAGCTTTTTCTTTAGCTGATCTGGTACATGTGCATATGCCACACAACCGAATACTCTCATGTGAGTGACAGTTTGCTTTTGACCACTCCATGCCTCTTCTGGTATTCTGTTCATGACAACTTTAGTTGGGCATCTATTTAAGATGTAAACTGCGCAAGTAACAGCTTCTGCCCAATACTCATGCGGCAAGTGTTTTGCCTTCAGCATACTTCTGACCATGTCAAGAATGGTCCTATTTTTCCTTTCAGCAACACCATTTTACTGAGGTGTATACCTTGCAGTGAACTGCTTTTATATGCCATTCTCTCTGCAAAAACGTAGAAAGTCTTGGGAGATGTACTCTCCTCCTCTATCTGTTCTGAGCACTTTGATGTAATGCCCACACTGCTTTTCAACAAGAGTTTTGAAGTGGCGGAATTTCTCAAACACTTCACTTTTCTGTTTCAGCATATACACCCATGTTTTTCTGGTGTAATCATCAATGAAGGTTAAAACATATTTATTTCTAGCAAATGATGGTATTTGCATCGGTCCACACACATCAGAGTGAACAATTTCCAAGGGTGCTTTTGCCCTTATACTCTTCCCTGCTGGAAAGCTTTCTTTGTGTTGCTTGCCCAAGATGCAGCCTTCACAAAGGCTGTCTAGTTTCTCAATCAACGGCAATCCCTTTACCATTCCCTTTCTGTGCAACAGATTCAGGCCTCCGAAATTGAGATGTCCAAATCTCAAATGCCACAACCAATTCACATCTTTCACTTGTTCCTGAAAGACTTCTTGTGTTACAGCCGCAATAGTTCTGCCTTCCTTCAAATCTGCCCTGAGTTTGAGAGGAAACATTCTATTGCTGGTTATTTGCACCTGTGCAATGATCTTCTTACTTTGAGGTATGTCTCTGATAGTACACAAATCATCTTTGAAGAACACGTTGTAACCTTTGTTTATGAGCTGTCCAATGCTCAAAAGATTACATTTCAGACCAGGTACATAGTATACCTCTGGCACAATCATCTGTTCTCCATTTTTTGCTCGAATACTGACTCTGCCCTTACCCTTGACAGTTATCTTATCATCAGTCCCTGTTGTTACCTCAGATTTCACATTTTCATCCAGATTGGCAAACATTGCAATATTTCCAGTCATGTGATTACTACAACCTGAGTCTAAGAACCAAAAATCTTCTTGTTTGTCTTGTGCTATGTTACATGTTAACAGCACATTCTTTGGGTTCTTATCTTCTTCATTTGCAAAATTAGCATTCTGCCTATTATTCATGTCATTTTGTTTTTTCTTGCATTCATTGGCGTAGTGCCCAAATTTTTTACAATAATGACATTGGACTTGGGATTTATCATACCTTTGTCCATGAGCTTGTTGTTTGCTCGAACCTTCAGCTTGGTTCTGATTGCAGCTCCTTCCGCTTGTGCTAGCAGGATAATTTCTGCCTCTGCTTTGGCTTCTTCCACGACCTATGTTATTTGCTCTGCCTCGACCTCTTCTTTGGCCAAAAGACATGAGTCTTGAATGCTTGCTCAAAAGAGGAATCTGTTCCTCTACTCAGTCTGTGTTCATGAGACAACAGAGAAGCACTCAGCTCATCTACCGTGAACTGTAAGAGATCTTTTGTTTCTTCTATTGCTACCACAATAGATTCAAACCTTGAGGGTAAACATCTCAAGATTTTCTCTACAATCCTTCTATCTTCAAGAATCTCACCATGAGATCTTATCTGGGTTATCAAGCCAATAACCTGAGTGAAGAATGAATCTATTGTATCAGATTCCTTCATGCTGAGATTTTCAAAGTCTCTCCTCAACATCTGCAACTTTGCAGTCTTCACCTTCTCCATGCCTTGATAGGCAGTTTTGAGAATATCCCATGCCTCCTTAGATTTTGTTGCTGCAGCAATCCGCGGAAAAACACTTTCATGTACTGATTGGAAGAGGAAAAAGAGGGCTTTGGCATCCTTCTTTCTATCGCTCTTCAAGTGGTCTCTTTCTGCTGCTGTCAAAGCAGCCAACGCCGTTGCATCTGCAGGTTCAGCATAGCCTGTTTCAACTAGCTCCCATATTCCTTGAGAAGCAAATAATGCTTTCATTGTTATGGACCAATAACTATAATTTTTCCCATTAAACTGTGGCAGTTGGGGATTTGTCAAACCTGTTCCAGCATCTGCCATCTTAACCTGTATTGGTAAAGAAGAGATATTGACTGTAAAATGAAAACAAGCAAAAACTTTCTCTGCTGGAAAAATCTGCTCAACAAACTTCTTACAGCTCCTACAGTGAAAAACAATCTCTGTTTTTGACTCACTGAGTGCCTAGACCAGCTCTGATACCATGTTGGAATTTTCTGATAAATTCCATAACAGACAGACAAAAAATTGCTCTGTTTTTGCACTCTGTTTTTGCACAGAAAAACAGAAAATCGCTTGCTGGAAACGGTGTTTCAGCAACACAGTTTTTTTTTTTCAGTTGCTGTAACTTGTGTTGCAGCAATGCTGTTCGTGGTGTTGCAGCAACGTAAATTTTTGACGTCAAGTATTTTTTGAGTTACGGTGTAACAGCAACAGGAAAAATTAACTTGCGTTTATTAAAAATAAACTAATTGTTACAGATTTGTCTTCCTCATACTGAGGGAATTTCACAACTTCTATTGCTGAACATCTACTTCAGAAATTCATTAAGGAACGCTTCTGTTCCACACAGATAAACATCAAAAACGAATTACATTCAAATTTCTGCACTGCTGTGCATTTTCCCTTTCTGCTGTCTGTTGTGCTGTTGCATCTACTCCTGTTGTGCACTGCTGTGCATTTCACTGTTCTGAAATTATTCTTCTTCCTCACACTACTGCGTGCTCTCCTCTACTCTGTGTGATTCTTCAGCCGCTAACCTTAAAACAGAACTGCTGTGTGGTATTTATATGCTAAAACATATCTGATTAAAACAGTAAAATATTACAAAATATCTTCTAATGTTTATCTATGTATTTAATGCAGCAAGGCGGTGATGCTTCTATCAAAAAACAAGTCGGCTGTCTGCAGGGGAATTCAATTGAAACTTTAATGCATATTAATGTGCAAAAATATCTGGAGCGAATTTTCGGCATCGAACACGCTGGAGTATTTACTGCAAATCCAGCTGTTCATTGTTGCAGTTGGAATTAAATTCCAACAAAATCCTTACTAAATTTGAAACAATATTTACCAATAAAAATGCTAGAAGAAAACATCTCACAGTGCATTTCCCATGCATTCATCCTGGTGCCTAGGAATGGAATTTGACAGATAAATTGTCTGTCAGGGGTGATTTGTAGGGATGGAATTTGATAGATAAATTGTATGTCATGGGTGATTTGTTTATCGAATATAGTTTGAAAGTTTTTGCTGAAACTGTAGAAATTAGACGAGAGGCGTGAAAACCATCAAATTTAATTAGTGAATCTGTTTTAAAATTCCAACTCTGCTCGTGACAGTGGGAAAACACAACTTTTCAATCTATTCCGTGCAGAGCACCGGTGGTAAAACGCAACTTTTCGATCTATTCCGTGCCTCTAGACGTGTAAATGATGTCAACCCCTGCCATGTCAATTGTCTCTTGGAAAGAAAAATCCAAATCAATGTATCTTGTCTTGTATATTTCAAATTCACATCATTTTATAATATGTCTTAATTTTTCTCGTGGCTTACCATATCTGTAATTCTAAGATTCATTCAGAAAATCCACAGCTTCGATTCCTCAACTTTGCATTTCACCATTTATCAGCCCATTCTAAAAAGAAAATCAATCTCCTGAATTCCCTACGTTTCAATTACAACGGCAGTATATCATCCCTTCTCCCTTATAGCAAACATTCTATAATATTTTCAATATTTGCATGAAGTTATAGTTTTGCAGTTCATGATATCTTCTAGTCATATGTTCATTGTTGATCTGTTTGATCGATCAAAGTGTTTTAAAAGGATTTGTTATAAATTATAGTGGAGTAGAGGTTTTCAAGGAAAATTTAAAGATGAAAATTGATGTAGATCAATTTTTTTCTGAAAATTTTCTCCATAGACAAGTATACCACCAAATGTTGTTTATATGTTTGTTGATGTGGTTTTTTTTGTTTGGACAGCTGATTAGATTGTTAATAGAAGGCTTCTCGGAAAAGCCAGATGTTGCTTTCGGGTGGCTACTATTAGCTGGTGTCTCCTTGTTCCATTTTGCAGATATTCCTTTTCTTGCGTATATATATGTAAACCCGAAGACCTCGCAGGTGTAAGGCCTATGAAAAGAATGAAATATTTTGTTTTATGCCCTGAAAGGTTTCACTACGCTATACTATTACTTGAATTCTTGATTAAGGCTAGCCTTTTTGTTTTATTTCTGTGAGGTGCCAACCTCTCCACCAAAGTAAATACGAGTGAAGCGAATCCAGGGTAGCAGATGTATTCGTAACCAATCGTCAAATCATAGTAAGGCCTTATGCCAAAATTAATCTGAATTGTGTTAGAAAAGTCGATATAGGGTTTGCATACTGAAATTTCTTGGCATGAACCTTCTGTTAAAAATAGTCTTTAACTTTTTGTTGGATGGAAAGAAACCCCTCTATTCCTAAAAAAAAATTTAATTGAAAGAAACCCTTTAGTCCCAATGAGTTAAATTAACCTACAATTCTTTGGAATTTGAATGGGTTTTTTTTGGTCTAATTTCCCTAAAATCTGGCAGGAATTTATTGAAATCACAAGTTTGATGGATAACCCCTGCACAATCAAAGTACACAATCGAAATTCCCTAAGGGTTTTTAAGGGTGTTGAATCCATATATACATATTATCATATATAGAGTCAATTAAATAACACAAATCAAGATTTTACCTCAAATCTTTCCACCAGATTCTGGCACTGGAAAGTCCAAAAGGTTACACTAAAGACAACTTCATTTGAAATGGCGGAAAAATGGTGAAAGGTCGGCCCTCCGAGCCCTTTTCATATTACAAAACCCTCAAATTGCTGAGTCTCGAACTCGTGCGAGTGTGTCCCACAATATAGTCCGAGGTCTAGAGTAGTCAGGCATGAGAACTTGGTGAACGGGAGGAATTCCCAACCCTAACCTATCTCGAAGTCTGACCCCCGACTTTCATGGCCTATCAGTATAGTCAGTGTGATGTTGCATTTGGTGAATAGAGAAAAGTTTCCGACTCCACCCTACCCGCAGTTCTGATTCCCGACCTTCCTTGGGAATTGAGCGTGGGCTACTCCAATTGAAGTTTTGTTTTAATTGTTAAGGGAAGAAAGAGGGTTTGTAAAGGGATTTTCCATGTGGGAACCATGAAACAAAGAAAACCAGGAGGTATTCGATTTTTTTATGTTGTGGGTCTTTCTAAAAAAAAGGGATTAGTCATGCTTGTGCTGCATCATAGTGGTGTCAGAGCTTTTGAGCTCTACAAAGCCTGTAATGGGTAAAAGAATTTGAGAAGTTGTTAAGAATTGTATTGTTGGCATGCTACCCAAGAGAGGATGCCAAAAAGGGCGTGGAATGGACAAGGACCTAAGATTGGAACTGAGGTGTGTGTAGGCAAAAATGGAGGTCGTGGATACTACCAAGAGATGAGAACCGGATGTGGGAGACATCAATGAGCGTGACAACACGAGTTCTAAGGAAGAGGTGGGGAGAACTATAGGAAGAGAGTAGTTAGATGAATAAATAATTAAGATGGTTACCAAGGTCAGGTAGAGAGCAAAGATGGAAGTGTTGTGATATGATGCCAACATGAATGTGAAGGAGTTGTTGGAATGAATTAGCACTCTAGACAAGTATTTTGATTATGAGGATGTTGAGGAGGACTAGAAGGTCAAGTACATTGTGACCAAATTAAAGGGACATGTAGCACTATTGTGGGATGTGTTACAGGTAGATCAGATAAAAAAGAAAAAGAGAAGATTAAAAATTGGGATAGGATGGTGGCTAAATTCAAGAGCAAGTTTATGCGCAAGGATTACCAGTTGAATTTATTTAGGAAACCACAAAATTTGAAGTAGGAGACGATGATGGTGAAAAAATACACAGAGGAATACTATAGGATGAATATTAGAGCAAGACACATCGAGGAAGATGTGGAGAAGGTGTCCATATAGGTAAATTTCCTGAAGTATGAAATCTAGGATGAAATTGGCCTCTTGCCCTTCAAGACTGTGGAGGATGACTATCAGGCAACACTAACGAAAGAAGAAAAGTTGGTTGGGAAACAAAGCCAACAAAGCAAAGGAAGGATTCTAGCTAGAGGGAAAGGATCTCCCAATAGGGGAAGGTTTCAACCCCCGAGAGAGGAAGCAGGGAGTTCAAGTTGTCAATCTCCAAGAGGAAGAGAGTCAAGAGGCAAAATATTTTTCCCAAGAGGCAGAGGCAAAGAAAGAAATGTTAGATGCTACATATGTGTAAATATAAGTCATATGTCATGGAAGTATCCTAAAAATAAATCAGCCAGTTGAAGAGGAGTGCATGTTGTAGAAACCAAGGACAAGGCAAAATAATAGAGTTAAAAGAGGAAACTCCTAAGTTGGGTGACTCCCTAAGGTTAAAGGGGATCTTAATAAAAGAAGAAAATGAGAAGCAAGAGCTAGCACAATGAATAAATTTGTTTAGAAGAGTCTGCAAGTCCAAGGGAAAAGGTTACAAAGTGATTATCGATAGCGGAAGCACATATAATTTGGTCTCTATGGAAATGGTGGAGAAGTTAGGGCTGAAAAAGATGAGACACCCACTCCTTATCAGGGGACGTGATTGCAAAAGGGACATGAGATCCTACTTAACAAACAAATCAAAGTAAAGATCTATATCGACAACTATACAGATGAGGTGTTATGTGACATCATGCCTGTGGATGTTTGTCATGTCTTATTAGAAAGGTTGTGGTAGTATGACAAAGGAGCTATCAATGATGTATAGAGGAACACCTACTCTTTTGAAAAAGACAATTGCGGGCACATGTTATTTCCCTTGGAGGACAAAGGAGTCAAAGAGGAAGCAGACCCAAGTATATTGATGATGAGCAGGAAGGAGCTTCTATAAGAAGTAAAGTGAGAACGAGAGGTGCATTTCACTTTAATTGGTAAGCCTAAGACTGTCTTAACCCATACAAATTCAAATGAGTTTCCTGTTGAAATTCAATCACTATTAGATGAATTTGTTGATGTTATTGTCAATGAGTTTCCAAATGCCTTACCACCTGTAAGGAGCATCAGTCATCATGATTATTTATTTCCATGAGCCAATTTACCTAATAAGGCAACTTACTGGATGACACCTAAAGAGAATGAAGAAATCAGGAAAGAAGTCCATGAATTATTGGACAAAGGATGGATTAGAAAAAGTTTGAGTCTTTGTGTTGTGCCAATGGTCTTAAACCAAAAGAAGGATGGAGGTTGGAGAATGTGCACTGATTCCAGAGCCATCAACAAAATAACCATCAAGTATAGATTTCCTTTACCCTACATGGATGATATAATGGATTGCCTTAGTGGTGCTAGATATTTTTCAAAAATAGATTTAAAGAGTGGGTATCATTAGATCATAATGAGAGAAGGAGATGAGTGCACCACTAAGTTTAAAACAAATTATGTCTTGTATGAATGGTTGGTTATGCTTTTTGGATTAACCAACACACCCAATATTTTTATGAGGCTCATGAATTAAGTCTTCAAGGGATTCATTCGTACGTTCGTAATTGTTTATTTGGATGATATCCTTGTGTATAGTACGAATAAGGAGGAACATCTCATATTTTTAAGATTGGTATTAAGAAAATTACATCAAGAAAAAATTCTCATAAATTTGAGAAAGTGTTCTTTCCTTAAGATAAAATTAGTTTATTTAAGATTTGTAATTTCTCCTGAAGGGTTGAAAATGGACCCTGAGAAGGTGAAAGGCATTAAGGATTGGCCTTCTCCAACAAGTATCCGTGAAGTGAGAAGCTTCCACGGGTTGGCTAATTTTTACCAAAAAAATATTCAAAATTTTAATCGCATTTGTGCACTATAAAGATAAACAACCTTTTATGCAGACAACAGTAGTGAAAGAGACACTCCAATTGTTGAAAAAGAAAATAACCAAGCAACCAATTTTGGTTTTGCGTGATTTCCAAAAGCCTTTTAAGGTGAAGTGTGATGCTAGTGGAATGGCTATTGGAATTGTTCTTAGCCAAGATGATAAGTCAATTGTATATTTTAATGAAGAATTAAATGAGACCAGGAAAAACTATTCCACTTATGACAAGGAAACTTATGCAATAATTCAATGCCTCAAGAAGTGGAGACATTACCTTATGCCCAAGGAGTTCATTCTATACACAGATAATCATGCATCATAGTTCACAAACCAACAAGACAAGTTGAAAGGGAGACATGCTAAATTGGTTGAATATATGCAAAACAAATCTTTTGTTCTAAGACATATTAATGGAAATGCTAACAAAGTTTTGATGGTTTGAGCAAAATATGTCTAGTTTTGCAGCAACTACAAGTCAACACTTTGGGGTATGAACACCTCCAAGAATTGTACAAAGAAGATCCAAATTTCAAAGAAATTTATGAAGCTTGTGAAAATATTGTGGCCATAGATAGAAGTCTATGGCTTGAGTACATGATTCAAGAAACATTGTCGTTTAAGGGCATCAAGCTATGCATTCCAAGAGGGTCGACAAGGGGTAATATGTTGAAAGAAAAACACACTAGAGGACTTGCTAGTCATTTTGACCATGACAAGAAATATGCATAATTAAGTTCTTTTTAGTTTTGGTCGGACATGAGAATTGATGTTAAAAAGTTTGTTGACAGATGCATGATTTGTCAATATGCTTAAGGAAGGCAACATAATACTCTGATATATTTGCTATTTCCCATACCCAACAAACCTTGGGAATCCATTAACATGGACTTTATTCTTATATTGCCAAAAACTCACAGGAAAAATGACTCAATTTTTGTAATAGTAGGCATATTTTGTAAGATGGCACACTTTATACCTTGTTCAATGATAAATTATGCTTCCCATATAGTTAATTTCTTTTTTACGGAAGTGGTAAGATTACATGGATTGCTTAGAAGTATAGTCTCAGATTGAGAAACAATTTTTTTTGGACATTTCTTGCGGAATTTGTAGAGGAAATTAGGAATAAGCTTAGCCTATAGTCAGATTACCATCCCTATATAGATGGAAAAACTAAGGTTGTTAATAGAAGTATGGGAAATATGGTAATATGTTTGGCCCATGAACACAATAAACAATGGGATCAAGTACTCCCACAAGCTCAGTTTTCATACAATGATTCTCTTACTACAAGCACAGGAAAAAGCGCTTTATGTATGGTATTCACCCCATAGGTATTTCTAAGCTTGGGAATTTGGGGAATGAAGAAGCTCGAAGTGTTGAAGCAAAAAACTTCACCACTGCTATGAGGATTCAAATTTTATTCGTGTGTATAGTATTATAGGCCACTATTCTAGTTTGAAAATTCACAGATATAGAATGTAGGTGAATATTTAATAAAAAACATGTAATTTATTATTAAAATTGGTAAATTTTTGGGGAACATCATCCATTTCATCATATGTATGTAAAACATGGGCAAATTTTTCACCAAATTGGAGAACTTTTTTTTTTTTTTTTTCAGAAAATGTCCAAAAAATAATCAATTAGTGAAATTTAGCATCTAAAATTTTCCATGCAAATGATACATGAGCAGGTCAAAGGGCAACAACTACAAGAAAGTAGCCTTAGATATAAAACGAGAGTTGATATCAAGAGAAGGGAAGTAAATTTTGAAGTTGGGGATTCAATTTTAGTTTATCTGTAGAAAGAAAGGTTTCCAAAGTGAGAATATAGTTAGCTAAAATTAAAAAAGATTGGCCCCTCCAAAGTCTTGAGGGTGTTCTTAGCAAATGCTTATGAAATTGAGTTACCCCTTGATATAAGGATTTATCCTGTATTTAATGTTGTGTATTTATATCATTATATGGAGCTGGAGAAAAAGATCCCACAGGCTGCAAATGGAGATGATCCTTGACCAACAACTTATCAAAAGAACTAGGAACAAAAATTATTATGAGTACTTGATTGAATGCAAGAATCTTTCAGCTGAAAAAGCAATTTGGATAGGGGTCCATGAAATCTTTTGTTCCAAGGGAGTTTGATGCCAAAGCATTATTCCACCAATTTTTTTAAGAAAAGTTTTCCTATGTAAATATCTCTACAGTTTGCTAATGTGTCCTTGAGGGACAATTATAACCAATACTGCTTTTCTATTGGTTGATGTGTATTTTTGTTTGGACAACTGGTTAGGTTGTTAATAGAGGGCTTCTAGAAAAAACAAGATGTTGATTTTAGGGAGGCTGCTATTAGCCAATATCTCATTGTTCTCTTTGTTCTATTTTGCAGATATTCCTATTCTTAAGGGGAGAAATATAATTATTGATAAAATAATAAAATTAGATTGAATTGGAAAAAGGAAAAAATTAGGAAAATTATGTAAAATTAACCCACAAATTAATATTAACCCTTAAGAATTTCTTTATATACCCTAAAAATTTCCTTATTTACCTGCCCAATATTTCCACACATGATCTTTAACCCGTAACAGTTAACAGTTGAAAAGTTGCTAAGAATCTAAGTCCAGACTCCACTTACACGCAGTCTTTTGTGATTTCGCTCAAAAAGTGATAACTTTTATGTTCTCAGGTTCTGACAGATCCGGATGCACCTACTCCCAGTGACCCGATCGGACGCGAGTACCTACACTGGTATATATTCATATTCTGCAAGATTTCGTGAACGAACTTTGCAATTCAACATCCAAAGACTTTGTACAATTTGAACATTCTGTCACCATAACAACTTATGTCGCTTTAAAACTTGATGCCATCTGCAGGATTGTTACTGACATCCCTGGTACAACAGCTGCAATTTTCGGTAAGAACTGTTATATGATTTTACCATAGTCGTTGTAATAAATTTCAAATCCTTTGAAAACAATATGAAAATTCTGATAACCATCAATGTAAGATTATCCTACCTTAATGATAAGAGAGATCTATGCTTACTCTTAATTTCCTCTAAAATGATGGTGCAGTACAGATTTATTTTAAATACACATTTAATATGAATCTAGAAAGATTAATTTTTTTACGGGTATATATTATTTAAATGTTTTGTATAATTATTTAATTTTTAATAAAAAATTTATATTTCTTGTTTTGATTAACATAAACTTAATTTCAACATAATGAAAAAAATTAAATTACACATCATTTTAAAATGTAAAATAAACCTCTCAGCTTAATAACCTTTTCCATTAAAAATATTAGAAAAATTTTAATAGGACTACTGTCAGTAACTCAAACTCGATATTCACTTGAAGCATGGACCGATGTATGACGGATAACGGTTTTTTCACGTATCCCAGGAAGAGAGCTGGTGAGTTACGAGATTCCAAGGCCTATGGTTGGGATTCACAGGTATGTATTCGTTTTGTTCGAGCAGACAGCACGACAAACTGTACAGGTTGCTCCCAGATCGCGCCGAAACTTTAGTACCAGAGATTTCGCTGATAGTAATGGGCTTGGACTACCTGTTGCTGCTGTTTATTTCAACGCTCAAAGAGAGACCGCTGCTCGGGGACGTTAGAAAGGAACAAGGAGATTGCCATCGCAATCGCTTCTGTAAATATAATTTCATGACTTTGTGCTGTATGACTATTGTCCGTAAGATGCTGAGAAGGTGAATACCTTTTCCATGTTATAATTAAGTATTTATTAAAATGGTCGAAGTGTTGCAGTTTTAATAATATCGATCGGAGATTGTTATTGAAAGGCATCTTTTTGGTGCTTGTTTTAGGGTACTGGTGCGTCATGATTATAGACTGACTGTTAACAAATAAAGGAAAGCTACAGAGTCAATCCCATTTCGCTTGGGCAAATAATATTTATGCAGCTATGGGTTCATTAATGAGCCCGGTGGTATATATCACCAGTAAAAATTTTCAAAAAATCTTATAAAGGCAGTGTTTGAATAGTATTTTTGATGTTGGAAATAGATTCAGCACCATCAAAAAAGTCTAGCACATCTAAAATTTTGAAGCTTAACAACTATAATTTGGACTTACAAAAATCTTTGCCAGATTTTATCTAAATATGACTGGAATTTCCATAACTTTCGGAGCAATTCCTCCGACTAGTTAGATTACCAGGTTCGTTCATTAATGAACTAGTAGTTTCATATGTATTGTTGGCCATTTGAATGTACCAATGTTGATTCTCAAGTTTAAGTTTAATTTAAATTTATATTGATGGTAAATTTTGACATGAATTAGAAGTGGTAAAATCTAACTAATAATTTAATTAATAGATAAAATAGTTTTAGTTTTTTCCTTCTAAATTTCGTGATAAAATTTCTAACAAAATTGTAATCCCTTTTTATTTAAAATATATTTTGTTAAACATAAATGAATTTAACACTGAAAAATTTCATGGTATTTTAATTTTGCTCGAATTTATAATCCTTAAAATCTCTAATTTTGTAAAATTTTGAGCAAAATTATATTTTTTTAATTTAAAATATATATTTTTTTAAACCTAAATAAATTTAACACTGGGAAAATCTCATGATCTTTTAATTTTGCACAAATTTATAATTCTTAAAAATCTCTATTAAATTTTAACAAATTAACTTGAAAATTTAATTAATAATTAATTTTATTTAATAAAAATATATTTTATTTATTAATTAATATTTTATTTATATTTAATAAATATTTTTATATTTTAAAGTATAAAACACTATTAAATTTAGCTATTTTATTTTATTTGACTTTAGCCTTTATAGATTTCAAAAATATTCAGAAAAAGGGTCATCACACTACAATCAAATAATTAATACTCAACAAAATCAACAATTAAAAAATATTCGGAAAACGACTCTTCGGAAAACGGCCATCACACTACAATCAAATAATTAACGCTAAGCAAAATCAACAATTAAATTGATCAGGAAAGCAAAAACTCTGGGGATAATTTTATTTTCTCAATAAAAAATGATAAGTTTGAGAAGATAACTCATCCTTGATCTTCAATTGTTTAAGAAAAACTAATAAATTACAGAATAATAAATAATCCTTGTTCTTTCTTTCGCAGCTGAATTATAGTAAATTTTTTAATCAATCATTAAACATTATATTCTCCCTGTAAAGAGTTAAGGATCTGCTTGGTTTTTTTTGTTTTGTTTTTAAATTTGATAAGAGATGTGTTTGATTTTTGTTTTATAATAATAGTAATGGATTTATCATCTTTAAAACATTTAAAACATTAAAGTTTGATAATGATAATTTGCATTTTCAAAAAAAAATACTAAATTTTATTAAAATCATATTGAAAATTTTATTATTTTTTTAGATAAAACCCACCGTTTTTTTTATAATAATGATTTAGAGAAAGAAAGACAAATACTTGAATTAGATTCTCTTTCATCTCTCCCTCCATTTAATCGTCTATTACAAAATTCCAAAAAATTAATTACGAGAAATGAGTTAAGGCCGCGTGATTAGAGTTAACTCCAAGGTCATAGGCCTAGCCTCATGCGAATAGACATGATCTCCTCACATAATTAATTAGCTTAGGACTCTGCTTGTAAGGACTTGCAGTCCTTGACACGCACTCCGGCATGAAGTGCGATGACAAACGAAGAAAGGACGAGCTCACGCCTACAGCGATGGGTATATATGCGTGGAAGCATGGTTTAGTACCTATGGAGTCGACCTACGACTTGAAGCAAGCCTACGGGTATTTGCGATGGAGTGTGGGTGCGTTAAGGCATGGAGGGCGAGTCAGCCGGGTAGGCCAACTCGCCATGCCACTCGTATAAATTAGATGTGCATGGAGCTCATTTGGACAAGCAACAAACTCGCTCATCATGTGAAGAAGAAGGCGGAGATCTAGTGTGGATACAGCAAAGAAGGAAGGCGCAGTTTTGGTGATGCACCAATTCATGGGCAAGGCCACACGGAGGTAGCACCATCTCTTGGTTTTGGGCGAGGGCGCGGGTAGAGGTTGCCCGCCGGTTGGAGAAGGGCGTGCACGGGTGTGGTGCTCAGTTGTGCGAAGGAGCGCCCAACGGTTGAATGAAGGCGTGGGCGCCCGATTTGTGCGACGACTTGGCACGGGTTCTTGGGTGACTCGGGTGAGCGCCCGCCCGTCGTGCAAGTGTGCACGGTGAGACATTTGGTGAAGCCGGTTGTGCGAAGTGGGTGTCTTGGTGACTTGGTGGAGTCACCCGCCCATCGTGCACGAAGACAAGGTTCAGTTGTGAAGTGCGGAAGGCAGCTCATGTGAGGGCGCGTCCGCTCGCCTTGGGCAAAGAAATCTTGGCTATCACACAGAGGTGTGATGATGATGCAAATTTGGCTAAGTATAAAACTTGGTGTTTCCATGTATACTTGTAAAGCCTTGTAAAATTGGAGATTGTATAATATATTATTCATGTAGACTCATTGTTCAAGGAGTTGCCCCTCCCTTTATAATGTGCAATTGTGTTCTTCATTTATAATTGCTGATGATAATGAATGTGTATGGGTGTTCATTGGTATAAAGGAAACATTAATAATAATTTTTTGCGAAACACAAACTAAGTAGGATAAGTGGTTAGGTGTAGTCCGCGAACATAAGTATTGGTGAAAAGAAAGTGTTCGGTGGTGCCGCACCTCGCCAAGCGTGGTTGAAAGACTACCGTAGTCTCCGGCGTCATGACAGGTGGTATCAGAGCTAGTCTAAAGACTTGGAGGAGTCTTGCAGGAAGCTGGGTGAAGCAGGTGTACATGCACTTGACAATTGGTGACAGTGGAGTAGGTACTTGCAAGTGAAGGAAGCTGTTTCACATACAAGTGGAACAAGGGCTGGTTCAGGTTGCAAGCAACTTGGTGAAGTTGTTGGATGGTCGAAACTAGATCGCAAAGAAGAAGGAAGCTATTAGCAATGGCAGCTAAATCTCAGGTTGGGTCTAGTCACGGTGTGAAGGATGCTACTATGGCATTCATTGAAAAAGTGTTGGAAAAGATGGAGGTCTTAGAGACTTACTGGACTAAGAAGATGGAGTTGGTCGAGAAAGATCAAGAGGCCAATTCGAAGATGCGGGAAGAGCTCGAGGAACTTCGGACTCAACGCGAGTACACTGATCTTTTGTGTACACAACTTGAAGTAAGGGTCAAGGAGATTGAAGAGGCAAGAGACTGAGGCTTGGCAGAGATCATGGACTTGCATAAATCTCTTGATGAAGCCAGAGATGAGATCGCGGTGTTGAAGAAGGCTGTGAGGCATAACTCAGGTGGAGAAGTGCTTCATGTGAAAGTCAAGGAACCAGAATCTTATGATGGTACAAGGAGTGCAAAGACTCTTGGCAACTTTCTATGGGACATGGAGCAATACCTGGAACGTTTGGGTCTATCCGATGATGAGACGAAGGTGAAGGTAGCTGCTCAGTTCTTAACAAAGGATGCTAAGATGTGGTGGCGAAGGAGGATGGATCAGATTGCCAATGGCAATGCTGGTGACATTACTTCGTGGGATGAAATGAAGAAAGCTTTGCAAACCCATTTCAGTCCTCAAGATGAAACGTGGGAAGCAAGGATGAAGACTAAGTTCATAAAGCAGACAGGGAACCTACAGACATATCAGCGGGAGTTTGCAAGTGCGGTTCTAGAACTTCCTGACATGGCGAATAGGGACAAGGTGTTCAATTTCATTATTGGATTGAAGCCTTGGGCATGCAATGAAGTGAAGAAGCAGAAGATCAAAACACTTGAAGAAGCTTTTGCTGTTGTGGACAGGTTGGTGGAGCATTATGATGAGACTTCTGATGATAGGAAGAAGAAGCACGATAAGCCAAAAGAGAAGAAGAAGGATGATGCTTCGAAATCGGATGATAAGTTGAAGACGAAGAAAGCCTTGAAGTGTTGGATATGTGTTGTACCACATACGGCGAAGAATTGTCCTTCTAGACTGAAAGTGGTTGCAATTGCACAATCTAATGCGAAGAATGAAGAAGCTTCTATGGAGATGATGCAAATACTTGGTGCTATTGCTGCTACAGAGGTGGTCTTTCGAAGGGATCCTAAGAGGAACAGGTTGGAGTATGTTCGGATGAAGATTGTGAGTGCTGATATACTCACTATGGTGGATAGTGGGGCTACTCACAAGTTCATGAGTGAAGATACTGCGAGAAGAATTGGGCTGAAATTTGTACCGGTGAAGGCACAGATGAAGACAGTGAATTCTCCTCCTAATTGTGTTCTTGGTGTAGCCGAAAAAGTGGACACAACACTAGGTGAGTGGATAGGGAAAGTGGACTTCACTATAGTGTGAATTGATGACTATGAAGCTGTGCTGGGGATGGAATTCTTGAAACAATTTGATGCTATGATTGTTCCACATTTGAAGACGCTGTACATTTATGATGGAAGGGAAGATGTCCCCATTGGTGTGACAAGACCTGATTGTATGTTGGCAGTGATGCAAATGGAGGATGAAAAGCGCATGGAAGACATGAGTAAGCGGTTGTCTACGGTTGGGACAAAGCTTACCGAGCAGTTATTGGTCATTAGAACTCTTTCAGATAGTATCTTGGATTTGTCAAGAAGGCTAGAAGTGGTTGAGGATGATGATGATGAGGAGGAGGCTTATGTGAAGCTGAATATCCGAAAGGAGGATCGGGTCACTTATCTACAGAAGATGGAGATAGAAAATCCTGATAGATGGATTGAGATGATTAGTGAGGAAGAGCCTTCAGGCTCTACTCCCTCCACATCTTCTTAGATGACAAGAAGATGGGGCTCATTGTTAGCTGCTCATGGCAGTGACTCTTTAAAATAGGTTGAGCAGGTATGGCAGATGGTGCAGGGATGGTTTGGCATCAAGCATCATGACATGTTGCAGATGGGATGGATGTTCCATGGACCTGAGTGTCACGCCCCTACCCCTGCAGTAATCTTTCAACCGCTTATAGCGAGGTGCGGCACTACCAATCGTTTTCTTTTCACCAATACTTACGATTGTAGACTATGCCTAACATTCCACTTATCTTACTTAGTTTGTGTTTCACAACCAAGTATTATTAATGTGTTTCTTTATACAAGTGAAAGCCCATAACATTCACATAACAGCATTATACAATAGAAATGCACAACAGAATAAAGGGAGGGGCAACTCCCTGCAATATGAGTCTGCCTGAATCAATATATTATACAATCTTCACTTTTACAAAGTACAAGTTAAATCTTGGGAAACCCCAAATTTACACTTAGCCAATTTTCCAACTTCGGCAAACTCGATTGCCCAGCTCGTCGGCACCTCCGCACGGTCGCCGCACGACTCACCAACCCTTCGTTCACCTCGTCGCACGATCGTGTTGTTTGCCCAACTTGGGCGCGCCTCCAAGTCACCACACATGGGCGCCTCTGCACGAGTCGCACCTCCGTTCACAATCTCAACACTTCACCAAAAGTTACACCGTGTACACTTTCATGATGGGCGGGCGCTCACCCGAGTCACCCAAGAACCCGTGCCAAGTCGTCGCACAAACCAGGCGCCTACGCCTTCGTTTCACCATCGGGCGCTCCTTCGCACAACCCGGGCGCCACACACTTGTGCACGCCCTAAACTTCATTTGGTGGGCGACCTCTGCCCGCGCCCTCACCCAAGATTAAGACAGCGCGTTTCTCCTTCGTGTAGCCTCGCCCAAGGTTGGGCGCATCACCTTATGCGACCTCCTTATATTGCTGCGGCCACCTCTTATTCCCACACACTTTTCCTTTTGTTGGATGAGCGAAGATGCATGTTGAGCGATGGTTCAAATGAGCCATCGCATGACTAACTTATATGTTGTCCACAGTTATGCCATTCCCTTGGCCGACCCATTTAACTTATCAACCAACGCGTTTGTCCATGCTTGTGGCTTGGTCGGCTTGTCGACCAACACCCTCAACCATCACTTCCAACCGTCGGCTTTACTCCATGAATGCCCATGCTCCACCATCGTATAAACATACGTGACCGGTCACACTTTCGCATTATTCTCCCAAGTCGTTCGTGCGTTCTCCATCGAACTTTGCACCGGCGGTGACTTCTGGGACCGTAGGCCCTTACATCCTCCTCCACCTGAAGTCATTGTCGTCCTCGACAACATACCATCCTGGTAGCCATCCACCAAGATCATCAACAACTGTCTCACCCATGATGTCAACTCCTCCACATACTGCAAACATCTCTGCAACATATGTAGAACCACCGTCTCCATCATGTCTCATCCCGGCAACCATCTGTCACCAAGATCACCATACCAAGGTATACACCTCATCGGTATGTCATACATCGGAAATCATCTCAATCCATGACCATCGACCATCTCGTTGCAATCTCTACATGCTGCTCCCCATCGTGGAAGGCTGGCCCCTCCATCTCAAGCTACATGCTTCCTCCAACATATGTGTCGTCCTCATCATGTATTGTCTTCGTGTGAACTGCTGCCATGATACTCCAACATAATGCTGACACATCTCTGTACACTGTCAACCCCCATCTCTGAACTAGTTGGGTAGCTAATCCAACTATCACGCTCAAACCATGAGAATGCACATCCTCATGCCACCCTCAATCATTTCTTAGAACATCCCGTAACATCCTCAACTCAATCAAGAATCCATCTCCATATAAGTGTAAGCCATGCTCAGGCCCATGAAGTAGTCTTCATCTTATCTGCAACATGCTGTCCATGGTGTCTGGTACTAATGTGTTGCATGAAATCAGCCACACCCACCCCAACATGATCATCCACATGTGTATCTCCTCAATATGAAGAGACCATCTCATCAAACTCCGACTCTCAATGTGCCACATCCAGGTCCACGAAGCTACCTCCATCACATTTGTATGTGCCATCCCTCAAGTCTGCCATAGAAACAAGTATGCACCTGTCTCATCTCTCCATGTGCTTCCCATGATCATAGATCAATCAGCCCCCATGTGTTAAAAGTGGTTAAGTCTCGGCTCAACCCATGCCCAAGTGTTGCCACCAAGGCATCATTATCGTCGTAACTCCATCACTCCAAGGTGTCTCATATCGATCATCCACATCAAGTCACTCTTTCAAGCCATTCTCATACATGTACTCGAAAGTATGCACCCCATCTTGCATCAAAGTCTCTAACCTCAGCTCCTCAATGCATCAGATCATCCAAGTCCACCATATATGAAGTCCCCAAAAGTCATAACAATTTCATGTCATCATGAGCTCCATGAGTCATCTCCAATCAACATCTCAGCAAGCATACAAGTCTCGGCCCAAAGGTCTCTGCAAGATGCCTCAGCTCTCCATGTAGTAGGAATGCTCCATAGTCTACTCACAACTCCATCCAAGTCCATGGCCTTGTTGTACAAGAGTGCACAACCTCTCCATCGGCTCATAAGTAATAAGTCTCCATGTCACATCAGCAAATCCACCTGCACAACATCCCTGTCTTGGCACTCCTCATTGGATGCCCATAAGTGACACCTCTACAAGTGCTCCTGCATCATGTCCCTGCATAAGACTGCCATGCTCCATGTCTCCAACCTGATGTCCATGACTAAGTTGCCCATGTAGTCCAACCAAGTAGACCCATCACAATAATTGGTCATCCTCATCCAAGTTTGCCATCTTCAGTCTAGTGAACTCAGTCACCCAACCATATTATCATCACATGAGTCTCTCCATCATAGCTCCTCCACTAAAGGTTCCACCAAGACTATCTCTTGGTCTCGGCCATGAGAAGTCCACCCAAGCATCATCATACCCAAGTGTGTGCCCTTCAATCTGTCCATGAGTCATGCCGAGCACTTAGCCAATTCTCCATGTGGCTAAAGCATGACCCATCCTTTGCAACGATCATCATGTTCCTCCCTTGTCACGGACCTTTGTGCCTTCTACCATAAGGTCACAAACAACCCCAACAAGTCCTGCAACAGTAAAAAATCCTTGCTTCTCCATACAAGGTCTCATTGTAGACATCCATGGTAAGAACCTCCCTAGCATCGGCAAACTGATTTTTCCCTTCCCTACATACGGTCCATCTACCAAATGCTCAAGTGAAACACAAGTATCAATAGTACTTACATCATCATCATGAGGTTCCTCCATATGAGTATCCTCATTCATCCATGTCTGCAAACGGCACGATCCTGGGCCAATTTGATCAATCTCAAATTCATCCTCCATCGTTGTCACATCTGCAACATCCTCGATCATCATAGCTTCCTCTTCCTTGTTAGCATAATCTGCAACTTCATCTTGCTCCATTGTCCAACCAAGTTGAAGATGTTCGTCTTCAACATTTTTTTCCAAGACTTCAAGTTCCTTTCGAATCCGAGGGTTCTCTTTTTTCATCCGCTTCAACCTGTATAAGGTAAGCAAGAGCTTCCCTTCGCATTCTTCCAAACCTGCCATACCTTGTCATTTAGCTTGGCCCAAGCACAAAGCTTCTCCTCTGCCAAACCTGTTTCACCATTTACCAGCTTCACTAAGTTCCCTACAACCATGAACCGGCCCTTGTTCCACTTGTATGTGAAACCAGCTTCCTTCACCTGTAAGTACTTGCTTGCACTATCATCAGCTGTCAAGTGCATCCACACCTGCACTCTGTCACGAGCAACCCTGCTCCGATACCACTTGTCACGCCCCTACACCTGCGGTAGTCTTTCAACCGCTTATAGCGAGGTGCGGCACTACCAATCGTTTTCTTTTCACCAATACTTACAATTGTAGACTACACTTAACATTCCACTTATCCTACTTAGTTTGTGTTTCACAACCAAGTATTATTAATGTGTTCCTTTATATAAGTGAAAGCCCATAACATTCACATAATAGTATTATACAATAGAAATTCACAACAGTATAAAGGGAGGGGCAACTCCTTGCGATATGAGTCTGCCTGAATCAATAAATTATACAATCTTCACTTTTACAAAGTACAAGTTAAATATTGGGAAACCCCAAATTTACACTTATCCAATTTTGCAACTTCGGAAAACTCGGTTTCCCAACTCGTCGGCACCTCCGCACGGTCGCCGCATGACTCACCAACCCTTCATTCACCTCGTCGCACGATCGTGTTGTTTGCCCAACTTGGCCGTGCCTCCAAGTTGCCACACATGGGCGCCTCTGCATGATTCGCACCTCCGTTCACAATCTCAACACTTCACCAAAAGTTACACTGTACACACTTGCACGATGGGCAGGCACTCACCCGAGTCACCCAAGAACCCGTGCCAAGTCGTCGCACAAACCGGGTGCCCACGCCTTCGTTTCGCCGTTGGGCGCTCCTTCGCACAACCCGGGCACCACACACCCGTGCACGCCCTACACTTCGTCCGGCGGGCGACCTCTGCCCGCGCCCTCACCCAAGATTAAGACAGCGCGTTTCTCCTTCGTGTAGCCTCGCCCAAGGTTGGGCGCATCACCTTATGTGACCTCCTTATATTGCTGCGGCCACCTCTTATTCCCACGCACTTCTTCTTTTGTTGGATGAGCGAAGATGCTTGTTGAGCGATGGTTCAAATGAGCCATCGTATGACTAGCTTATATGCTGTCCACGGTTATGCCATTCCCTTGGCCGACCCGTTTAACTTATCAACCAACGTGTTTGTCCATGCTTGTGGCTTGGTCGGCCCATCGACCAATGCCCTCAACCATCACTTCCAATCGTCGATTTTACTCCATGAATGCCCACGCTCCACCATCATATAAACATACGTGACCGCTCACACTTTCGCATTATTCTTCCAAGTCGTTCTTGCGTTCTCCATCGCACTTTGCACCGGCGGTGAGTTCTCGGACCGTAGGCCCTTACACTGAGCATGGGTGAGATTCTTGGTGAGTCCAGGATGTGGCAAAATCTGAGATAGACTGGTGAAGGCATAAGGATGTTCACTCTCATGGCTTGAGCGTGACAGTTGGATTAGCTACCCAACTAGTTCAAACATGGGGTCCGGAAGTACATGGAGAGATGTTGGCATCAGGCAGGTAGGAAGGATGACAGTAAACAGCATGAGGACGACACATGATGGAGATGGTAGTGCTACATATGTTGCAGGGACGTTTGCAGTATTTGGAGGAGTTGACATCATGGACCGAGGATGAGACAGATATTGATGTTGATCTTGGTGGATGGCTCCTAGGATGTTATGTTGTCGAGGACGACAACGACTTCAGGTGGAGGAGGATGTAAGGACCTGCAGTCCTTGACACGCGCTCCGGCATGAAGTGTGATGACAAACGAAGAAAGGACGAGCTCAGACCTACAACGCGAAGATGTTATGTTATAATGCAATGCGTAGGAGGGGAAAGCGATGGATTTATATGCGTGGAAGCATGGTTTAGTACCTATGGAGCCGACCTACGACTTGAAGCAAGCCGACGGGGTATTTGCAATGGAGTGTGGGTGCGTTAAGGCGTGGAGGACGAGTCGGCCGGGTAGACCAACTCGCCCTGCCACTCGTATAAATTAGATGTGTGTGGAGCTCATTTGGACAAGCAACGAACTCGCTCATCATGTGAAGAAGAAGGCGCAGATCTAGTGTGGATGCAGCAAAGAAGGAAGGCACAGTTTTGGTGATGCACCCGTTCTTGGGCAAGTAGCACCATCTCTTGGTTTTGGGCAAGAACGCGGGTAGAGGTCGCCCATCGGTTGGAGAAAGGCGTGCATGGGTGTGGCACCTGGTTGTGCAAAGGAGCGCTCGATGGTTGAATGAAGGCGTGGGCGCCCGATTTGTGCGACGACTTGGCACGGGTTTTTGGGTGACTCGAGTGAGTGCTTGCCCGTCATGCAAGTCTGCACGGTGAGACATTTGGTGAAGCCGGTTGTGCGAAGAGGGTGTCTTGGTGACTTGGTGGAGTCACCCGTCCGTCGTGCACGAGACAAGGTTCGGTTGTGAAGTGCAGAAGACAGCTCTTGTGAGGGCGCGCCCGCCCGCCTTGGGCAAGGAAATCTTGGCTATCACACGGAGGTGTAATGATGATGTAAATTTGGCTAATTATGAAACTTGGTGTTTCCAAGTATATTTGTAAAGCTTTGTAAAATTGAAGATTGCATAATATATTATTCGGAGAGACTCATTGTTCAGGGAGTTGCCCCTCCCTTTATACTGTGCAATTGTGTTCTTCATTTATAATTGCTAATGATAATGAATGTGTATGGGTGTTCATTGGTATAAAGAAAACATTATTAATACTTGGTTGCGAAACACAAACTAAGTAGGATAAGTGGTTAGGCATAGTCCGCGAACATAAGTATTGGTGAAAAGAAAGTGTTCGGTGGTGCCGCACCTCGCCAAACACGGTTGAAAGACTATCGTCGTCTCTCGCATCGTGACACTGCGATACGAGATTAACTCAAGCCCCATTGAGGGAATCGGCTCCGGTTTCACAGTTTGCATCTAGTTTCGATTTTAATTGAAATCCCATTGAGATAATCTAATTTGCGTTTACATTCTGCGTCGATCTTGGAGTTTGGTTTGAGGGTTTTCATTATATTCGGCCTAATCCTGGAGTTCCATTCGAAGAATATTCTGGAGATCCAACCTTAAGCTTAACTGTGATTCGAAGAGTTTTATGGAGATTTGACCTAGCCAGGGGTTCAAATGAGTTTACTTGAGGTCATATCATGGAGCATTAAGTTCGATTTGCTATGGAGCTAAGTGAGGTATCTATGGAGAGGATCGAAGAATAAGACAAAACGAGGAGTTTCAGAGGAATAAAGTGTGGGGATTTCCCCTGCCTTTTTATGCTGCAGATTGAAGGGTTTCCCTACAGCCTTTCGCTGGAGGCTACACAGGATTTCCCTTGCCTTATTTTTGCCGCAAACTCCAAAGGGTTTCCCCTGCTGACTCCAAACTCTTTCTGCTCTCCTTTACGAGCGCGGAGATTACCCAGCTTTAAGCTTATAATGGTAGGCAGAGGAGGCACCGGGACCGTATAAGTAGGGTTTAAGTTAGTATTATTCATTAGCTCTTTCAATCAGTTAGATCGAGGGTTATAAATGTGCTGAAAAAGGGAAGACAACGTTGAATCGTTATCTTGCTCGGGAGTTTGAGAACAAATATGAGTGTGAGTATAATGTTTATATTAACTTTTATGGTCTTATGTCCTCTGTATACATATTTGCTGTATTAAATCATATTTGCTGTATTCAATTCTTATACATATTTGAATCCACACCGCATAAATATTAGTTTTAAATTCTTATACATGTTTGAATCTCGACCACAGATCTACATTCAAGTTGTTGGTATTTAAATTTAATATACATCGTGGTTGGACTTGATTTATATGGTGTTGGGTTCTTGCTCAGTCTAGTGTAAGCATATCATTTTTCTTTCGTTATGTTTTATCCCTGGTAGCTTCCCTAAATTTATTTGTCGTTGTTTGTAAAGCATTTGAAGTACTGTCCAGATCGTGGCTTCTTTACTATGATGATGGTTTCTCTGGGCATTGTTAGATCTTTGTGAAAGTGGCATAGACATGTGCTTCCATCTCTAATTTGGGTTCTTGTGATTATAGTGCTGAAGCTTTTGTATTTTAAATTTTTTAATGAATGGTAGCTCTTTATTTGACACACATGCAGATATCTTTCTGACTCTTATTATTCTTCGTATTCTTTAACAACTCTGTCCCAGCGATCTGACATTTGGATTCTTCTCAAGATTTTGGTGAAAATTTTCTCATAAAGCCATATTCTTTGGCTTCTACCCCGTGTATCCAATTCCGGCCCACAACAGAAAATAAAGGAGCTGACAATAAAAATTAGATTCATCTTCAGGCTTTCATTTCAGTAGTACCTGCTTACTGATTACTACCTGACCAAACGAATGAGGAGCTGCCACCGTTGCTCTTTGTTAAACTTGCCAAACAGTGATCTTAATCTTCATTCGGTTCAGTTCATGATGTCTGAATATCAGATTGTCATCAATTATTTTTTGTAAGTAAGACTTATGAGATTTGAATAGACAACTTATTACTAGGTGTGTTTTAATGGTTATACTCATTTACGGTCAATAAAAAATTCAATTGTACTCATTCAAAAACTCAATTATACTCATTCACCATCCATCCAAAACCTAATAAAGAAATTATCAACAATCTTAAATTTTCATTCACCATCCATCCAAAACCTAATAAAGAAATTATCGACAATCTTAAACCTTACCCACCCTGGACCCTGGGATTAAACTGGGTATCCTCCCATGGAAACTAAGTTTAGTAATTGTCTTCAACGGAGTACCACCTACCCCAGTTGACAGGGATATTTCCTTCTCGCAGAATACCGAGTAAGAGCTACATGTGTAATAGACATTGTGATTGCTGTCAAAATTGAGTGGGAATGCCAAGCACTGGTTCTGTAAATGAACCATCCATATAAAAATTTCCAGCTGCATTTCGATAGGACAGTTTCAAGAACAGAAACAAATAAAGTGCTCACGAAAGGCATCTTAGACAGATGTGGTGAAGGATGTGCGCTTATTGCCATCCAGTTAATAATAATGACGATCGTTGCTTTCAACTGAGATAATTATAAGGAAATGAATTAATTGGTGTTATAACTTCTTTTTTTTACACTTCAGAAGTTTAGACAAAAGATTTCTACTTTTATTTTTACATCGGAATAAGTTAGGGATAAGTTTTTTTATTTTCAATATGTATATGCTAAGTTGAGTTGAGTTGGGTTAATAGTAGTCTAGAAAATGGTTAAAAATATTTTGAAGTTTTACATTGCTATGAGAGAGAAAATAAATTTAAAAAAAAATAAAAAATAAGTTTGTTGGTTAATTTTATGGAAAAAAAAAATTTAAGTAATATTTTTAGAGTATTTTTTTGATTAATTTTAAGTTGCAGTTGTTTAATTTGTAAAATTTTAGTTTTTAGGGTTTTTTGGGTGCTGAATCTATTTATACATTAAAAAATAATAAACTATAAAAATTCATGATTTTACTTGAAATTGTATCAGTAAATTTTAGCAACAAAAATACTATTACGTCTATAAAATAAACTATACAAAAAAATTTGTATCACCAAATTCTAGTGAAAAATATTATTCAAAATAAACTATGAAAAAAACCCAAAAATTAGTAATTTTTTTTTTAATACATTAATTGAAGTGCCACATTTTGAGACTCATCATTAGTTTGTGTCATTAAACTGTGAATCAAATCAAAACACATCCAGAGAACCGTCTGAAATCTCAATAGGCAATGCCATTTTCCAGGTTAGTGATATCTGGTTAGTGTTGTATTTTGATGCCTTAGTGAAACTTATCAGCATCCTACTCTCGCTGTGCCCCTTTTTTAGATTTGTTTTGAAAACTTGTGTGGATCATTAGTTCCTTGTATTCTGTCCTAAAATGTTGATGGAAGTATTTGTTTTAAAATTTTATGTGCATTATTGGCTCCTCTTATTCCGTCATAAAATCAGATTGGAGAATTGCTAATAGATTCGTTATTCCCAAAGCACCCGAATTCGGTTCCTCGTTCATCATTTGGTATTTAGTGCATTCGATCCTGCACATTTATTCCGTCGTAAGATCTAGATTGGAGAAGTGTTAATAGATTGGCATAGCTATGCCAGAAACATGCCAATTCGCCTTCTCATTCATCATTTGGCATTTAATGCATCCTGCACATTGAAATATTTCTTCAGGGCCATAAGTGCCTGTGGTAGTTCTGCAATCCGCTTGCACAATAAATTTGCTCTTCGTAAACTTCATATCTTGATTTTTGATGAAGTCTCAAGGCAACGCTAGAAACCCTTATCATAACCATGTCACTGATTTTGCTGGTACTTGACCTCGGCGTTTATTGCACATTAAAGAAGAAAAGACGCCACCTGTTTTTGTAAAGCAAGCTTTGTTATATGGCCATGGACTGGATTGATATAGAAGCACTAAAATCATTCAATGAATGGGATGCTACATCTGTGCATCTCCAGGTTTATTATACTGCACTATGTAGAAGAAACACATTCCAGTCATTGAACATGAGTGGGCAATTTATAAGTATGGCCCTAGTTTAACCAATCCATTATCTTTTTCTTGATATAGTTTTCAGTCAAATTTTCCTAAAATGTAAAATCTCTAAGTTAAAATTAATAATTTGAATTATATAACATGCAAATCCAAGTGTTTTGATGATGTTTTTGAAATGCTAAATCTATCTATATAATTAAAAAACACATTGAAAACAATTAAAAATCAAAGTGTAGCTTTGTATTCCCAAAAAAATGTTACAAAACACAATAGTTAGAAACCGCCTTTTATGGAAATACATAGGCTTTCAATAATCCAAAATTGAGGTATTCAATAATTACGCTGCACTTTATATTGTGAGAAAAGCCTTCCTTGAGATTGGCTAACAAATCAATTATACGATGTTATTTGTCATAATTCCTCTGTTTCCTGCCGCAGTTGCAGTTACATCTTTCAAGATATACACCAAGTTTGGCTGTTTGAGTGCAGGGCATGGGTCTCTGCTATGTGGCTCGGTGCATCAAGCTCTTTAGGCGATTTGATATAGGAGTGGGATGGGATGTCTTAATTTCCGATATAGATAATGGAATTGGAAACATAGAAATATAAGGCTTTTCCTATTTCCAACCCTATAACAAAGTAAATGTGCTCTGACATACAAGCCAAATAGCGCTCACCCTTTGAGTGACAGCACATAAATCAAGATAGCAGCGTGGAGAGAGAGGGGCGAGCGCTATTTGGTTTGCATGTCAGAGCGCATTTACTTTGTTATAGGGTTGGCTTGCATGTCAGAGCGCATTTACTTTGTTATAGGGTTGGAAATAAGACTTTCCTAAATACAAAGTTCATGTGAAGGTGCAGAGTTGTTTCGTACTGCATACTCAGTGCATGTATCTAGTCAATATTAAATCATCTAAAGTTAATTTAACTTCTTCTGATACGGTTTTTCTATTATGAGTATGTCTCGAAGGTGTAATGTTCATTTTTCAATGCAGACGATTATTCACGCAAGTTATTGACGCAGGTGAGGACTGGTTACAATTATTTTAATACCCAGGGCAGAAGCAAAACTCAATCAAATGCAGAAGGCATAAGCTACTTGTGAGACTTTTTATAAAAGTCACCCACCGCATATTCCAACTTTCCGACGGAGGTCGAACTGTCGAGGTACAAGTGCATGGTGAAGATGAGGTCTTGCTGATAATTGTACATGCCCTACATGAGCATGGACATGGTTCATTGAGGTGATTTGCTTGTCAAATACAGTTAAAAAATTTCCAAAACCATTTGGATTCTTTAAAAAAATTGCAAAACTTTAAGATTCTTTCTTGAAACTGTGAAGATGGGTCGAGGAGCTGTGAAAACCATCAAATTTGACGGGTAAGTTTCTTTTAAAATTCCAACCCTATCTCCCACCTTAATTGCTTCAAAATTTTTAATGCCAGCCGGTGGTTTTGCATAGTTTAGCAAATCATAGATGGTGCCCTATTGATTCATATTTCTTGATTTCAAGCTTTGTTTAGTCAACTGCTCCGCATAGTTTAGTAAATCATAGATGGTGTCCCATTGATTCATATTTCTTGATTTCAAGCTTTATTTAGTCAATTGCTACGAATAATGCAGAGGTGGAAATACATAGAAAATGGATTCAAAATTGGGTTAGAGCAAATATCTTTTTGCATAATTCAAAATCAGTTAAATAAATTACATAGGAGACAAGGAAACAAACAACAATTAATAACAGGAGAAAGTCCCAACTAAGACTCAACTAACTAAACATAATTTAAAGTGCACTACCCAAATGTTTTCTTTGAAATTCAAATATAAATTTGCCTAATGGTTTTGTAAAAATATCGACAAGTTGATCTAGTGATTCACATAAATCAAGTAAGATATCTCCATCATTGACAAGCTCATGAATGAAATTAAAGTGTGTCAATATATTTTCTCTTTTTGTGAAGGACATTATTTTTGGATAAAGAGATGACAGAGTTGTTATCACAATAAATAGGAGTTGGCTCATTTTGAACATTTGAGAGATCTTTCAATAGTTTTCTCAACCACACTATTTGACAAGCTGCTAAAGTTGCAGCTACATATTATGCCTGTTAGCTCTGCTATGTTCTTTGAAATTTGATGGATAAAATAGGTTGGGCAGTGTTGATTTTGGTTGCAAAGGAGCTCATAGCAATCTATTGGATCATTCCTCCTTCATTTTCATTATGCCCTTATAACTCCCGCCATCTCCGTTTCGTCCCTCCTCTTAATCCTCTTTATTTTCTTTTAAATCCCCTTTATCCCTGTTTTTCTCCCACTAGCTCCGTTTTCCACTTAATTTCTTCAAAAACCCCATTCAAACCTCACTACCCTTGTTTTACACTCGAATTCAGTGTAAAGTTTGTGTTTCCTTAGCACC
Organism: Pinus tabuliformis; assembly: GCA_031772625.1. Classification (NCBI taxonomy): domain Eukaryota; kingdom Viridiplantae; phylum Streptophyta; class Pinopsida; order Pinales; family Pinaceae; genus Pinus; species Pinus tabuliformis. The sequence goes on along the minus strand of CM062805.1, from coordinate 351,856,251 downwards.
CGGGTTTTTTAAAATTAAACGTTATATAACCCACATGACCACATTCATAAACCCACGCTTTGTCCCTATCACATTAGTTTTAAAGGAGCATGTGCCTTTTACCTCAGTCGTTTGATCATCTGCCACAAGATCCGACGGTGTACACTACCCCCATTCTGCGAACCTGCACATCTGATAACCCACGGGGAAGCGGTTTCCCGCCAGCCACGTGTATCACCCTGATTGCATTGCACCGTTGCATAAGGAAACCGTCCGATGCCGAAAGCGGTGCGGGGAATACCGCCCCCCCGCGAAACTGCCTGTCCCCCGCTCGTTAACTATTGATCACCTCCACCGCCCGATAACCATCCGATCATCCCCGTCCATGATCCGACGGTCCTCGTTCTTCCCGCGCACATGCCTCCCGATAACCCTCATACGCCGATCTCTACCATCCGACTTGCCAGATATAACGGCTAATATTCCATCGCGCTTTTGTTTCCTCCCGACGCTGCCCTCCAAGAGCTTTAGGCCATCCATCTGAGCTATTCAACGATCAGCATTCATGCCCAGTTCATCGTCCATTTTCAATGTATTTTTCAGTGTTTTCGGCCTGTTTTGTGCGCACGAAGAAGGAAGAGATGATCTGGTACTCAGTGCATTGAATCCACAACAACTTCATTCAAAGAACAGCACGGCCAAGGACGAGAAGGACAGCCTTGAGTAGATAAACATGACATTTACCTGTTCAAGAAGGACATCAAAGTACCAGAAAAGTCAATTTTGTTCATTAAAACAATCAAATTGTATCAGAGACCCATATCTGATTGTAAATGCGGTTGGTGGTTAGTTATGACCCCTCCACGCATAGGTTAGCAGAGATTTTTTGTGAACAAACTCTATATATACCAAAAAACAAGATGTAATTAGGTTGATGAATGTTATTTTGGTGTAAACTTCAACTTTTGGAGATTGCAACTATTGTGTCTCCTGTAGCTTCTGGTTTTCATTTCCAGCTAATATAAGCTTCTTTTGTTGTTGATTGCTCACTTTCCACTTCTTCTTCCTTGTTCCAGGTTGTGCCTGTTATGTATTTATTCATGTGTTGTTGATGCTTAGCATTAGAGGGGCTGTCATCCCACCTCTGTGTTAGAATTTAGCTGTATCATTGAATTTATATGCAGGTTTCTATTGTTTTAATGCCAGAGAGCTGTCATTCTGTCTGTGCATTAAGAAATAGATTTACAGACCTTTTAACTGGTTGCAGCTGGCTATCACAGGGTCCTGTGCATTTGCTGGTGTGATCAATATTCTCCATTATCACATTTTCTTAAAACTGTGAGTAATTGGTGGTCTAAAGCCTTGTAGTCCGGGGGTGTTCACCCATGTCTGGGGTTAAACATAGAAGTGGTTATCTGGCTTGAACATGTAGCATTTCTTTCATTCATCCACCAATTTTCCAACATTTTGTTGAGTTTGTAATGTTCTCGAGCATCTCTGATATACAACCTAGGAGAGTTTCTTGGGGTGATAACATTAATTGGCACCGTTACCGGGGAGAGGAGAATTGAAGCTCAGCTTCCCTGGGAGAACGACACAGCTTCAAGCTTTGATGATAGACAAGGTTTGAACATAGTTTCTGGTTGTAATCATCTATCTGGGGACTCCATTGGAGGAATACCATCCTTTGGTGACTCCACATTAAAGTTTTGGCTCAGTGTGTGAGACATACTCGAGGAAATCCTCAGAAATCCCCTGCTGAACCAGTACCTAACCCTGAGAGGATTGGTAAATCAAAGAAACCATCACAGAAAGGGGCATCAGGATCAGGTAAGCCTAAGAAATCTCATGCATCTCTGAAAGATAAAGTTATTGTTGAAGATATACAGTTTGAAGATTTAGAACCCAGCACTATTAATAAGGAAATTCCTTCAGAGATTAATTCAGCCCCTTGTGCAGTTAGTTCCCCGTTGAATTTCAGTCCAAAGAAAAGTTCCCATTCAGTCCAAAACATCCCTTTGTCTCTACCATTCATCACATTACTCCCTACTATTCAATTTGCTAGTATTCTTCCAAACACTCCAGTCATGGTAGGATAGCAAGCACCCACGAAGATTGAGAGAATTGTTGCTGCTAGATATGGACCTTTAGTCTTTCCTGTTCCTTTAAATCCTATGTCTGTGGGGGAATATCAGAAATATATGCCTAAATTCACTGGTACAGAGGGAGTAACAACAGAGGAACACCTTGAAGCTTTTTACAGTTATGCTGATAATTTAGATATAAGTGAAAATGATGTGTGGATGACAGTTTTGTTTAGAGTCTTGATGGAGAGGCTAGGAAGTGGTTCAGAGAATTACCGCAGAGATCTATAACAGATATTGAAGCATTATATGATACGTTTTTGAAGCAATTGGGAGATAAAAAAGACTTGTTGTATTATCATACTGAGTTTGGTAATCTAAAGAGGGAAAATGGTGAATCTTTGCCCAATTTTAATAAAAGATTCAATCGAATGTATAGTAAGATACCAGTTGAGGTAAAGCCTACTCCTACCTCTGCCAAACTCACTTATGCCAATGCTTTTGACTCTGATTTCTGCTTGTTGTTGAGAGAAAGGAGATGTGCTACTCTAGCAGACATGCAGGATGCAGCACTAGAAGTAGAGTCTAATATCATGGCAGCAGAAAAGCTCAAAAGTCAAGCTGATAGGAGAAGACAGAGAAATCAGGCTTCTACTTCTTCTGCATCATCTTCAGAGCCTAAATTAGACAAAATGACTAAGATGATAGAGTCATTGGCTGCTGAAATTTCTAAGCTGAAAGTTGAGCAGAATTCAGGGAAAACAAGGCAGCATAACACATTTGCTCCAAGAAACCCCAATCCATTCAGAAGAGAAAATGAGCAGTTACAAATAATGCAAAGGGGTGAAGATTCAAAAGAAGATCAGAAAGTTAAAGCTCCGTTCCAAAATGTAGTCATAGAGGAGGAACAATTTCAAGAAGATGAGGATGAAATTCATTGCATGGAAGATAAAGGCAGCGCTACATTTTTGACTTTGGCCGCTTATGAAGAGTCTTTGTTGCAGGAACAAGACAGTCAAGAATGGGATAGAGAAGCTGTCCTACAAGCTGAAAAATAGTAGAGATATAACCTGAGTTCGAATGCAAAGAATGTCAATGAAAATTCTGTCCAAAGAGCTATTGTCCAAACAGAGTCATAGAATAGCAGGCAGAGAAGACTCGCAGCTGATCCAGTCATCCTCAAAGCTCCAGTTCAAGAGGTAAAAGGTTCTGATAAGTTGTCTTCTTCTTTTAGCTTTGAGTCAGAAGTCCAGAAATTGAAAATATTTGTGCCTCTAGTTGAGTTGGTGAAGAGTGAAGTATTTAGGAAGACTATCATTGAAGCCCTTGAACTAGAAACCAAACAAACCTCCATTGACTCTATTAATTTGCAAAATGACAAGCCTACCATTATGCTCAGCTCTATGATTGAACCTGCTGATAATAATTCTCCATCTTTTTATGTCTCATTGACCATTCATGACAAAACCCTACACAATTTCCTGCTAGATACAGGGGCCAGCCACAATTTGATGCCTAAAGCTATCATGGAAGAGTTAGGCCTTGATATTACTAGACCATATCATGATTTATTTTCTTTTTATTCAAGGAAGGTGAAATGTCTTGGATTGATTAAAGATTTGGCCATTACCTTAACTCAGATGCCCATGAAGAGTATGATGATGGATATTGTGGTAGCAAATGTTCCTCCTAAGTTTGGCATGCTACTGTCCAGAGGGTGGATTAAGAGACTAGGGGGGACATTACAGAATGATCTATATTATGCCACTGTCCCAGTTTTTGGAGGAGAAAGAAGGAGGTTATATAGAGAAGCACAGTTGGCATATATCATCAGTGATGAGAAGAATCTTACAAATCATCCTATTTATGCAGTGGACACTGATTTTGGAGCATGTATCCTGCAAATAGAAGAATCTCAGAAGGCCTCAATGCAGATCAGGAAACCAACAGTTTAGGCCGAAGAAGAGCAAGGAAGTCGGGTTTGGGATATGTTTTTTGATGGAGCATGTTCCAGGAATATTGCAGGAGTAGGGGTGGTGCTGATATCTCCACAACAAGAAAGCATTCAGTTGTCTTTTAAGCTGGTTTTTCAAGTCACAAACAACATAGCAGAATATGAAGCTCTGCTATTGGGCCTTAATGCAGCAAAAGACAGAGGAATCAAGAATCTGAAGGTATTTGGAGATGCTGATTTGATCATTTAGCAAGTAAATAAAACATTTCAAGCGAAGCACCCAAGGCTGAAAGCATACAGAGATGAGGTATGGAAAATCGGAGAGTCTTTTGATTATTTATGTATTTCATACATTTCTAGAGCCCAAAATCAGCTTGCTAATTCCCTTGTTGTGTCTGCTAGTCTATTTATCCCTCCAATGCCTCTCAGACTAGTTTATGAAGTCCAAATGAAATACAGACCGTCATTGCCTGATAATGTCCACCATTGGAAAGTTTTTGATGATGATGATGAGTTAAATAGGTTTCTGCAAGTCATTGATGAGTTTTACAAAATGCAAATTGACCAAGAAAATGAAACTTTGGAAGAAAGCCACCAACCCCAACTTAGAAATAAAATTGGTAAAGACAGCATTGTCCAGCTTCCTAGTAACCATATTCCTAAGGATTTAATTCCTCTTGAAAGAATGTTTGACTAAAATGATGTGCCTTACAAAGCTGCCCAAAAAGAAGACCAATCTGTAGTCTGTAAGCATGATATAGGAAGTCCAGGTCAGCATAGATATGTAAATTTGTCCACTTATTTGTCAGCTGATCAAAGTGATGAATACTGCAATTTAGTGAGGCAATTTGTTGATGTGTTTTCCTGAGAGTATAGTGACCTGAAAAAATATGATAAGAACATAATTCAACACAAAATCCCTCTGGAAAAAGACACAATTCCTTTCAAACAGAAGCTGAGATCAATAAATCCTATGCTTCTTCCTCTAATTAAAAAAGAAACTAAAAAATTATTGGCTGCCAAGATCATAGTCCCTCTCAGGTATTCAAAATGGATAGCCAATCTAGTGGTGGTGAGGAAGAAGAGTGGAGAAATCAGACTGTGTGTTGATTTCCGAAATTTAAATAAATGCTCCAAGAAAGACAACTATCCTTTATCGAAAATGGAGCATTTGCTGCAAAAGGTCTCAGGAGCCAAAATAATGTCTTTTTTGGATGTTTTTTTAGGCTTTAATTAGATTGCTGTGCACCCAGATGACCAAGAGAAGACTGCATTCACCACTCCTTGGGGCACTTTTATGTATGCTAGGATGCCTTTTGAATTGATAAATGCTGAAGCAACCTTCCAGAGAGCTATGGATATAACATTTGTGGGAGAGAAGGACAAATTTTTCCTTATCTACCTTGATGATATAATAGTTTACTCCAGTAGCCATCAAAATCATTTGCAGCATTTGAAAAAAGTGTTCTTGAAGTGCAGGAGGTTTGGAATTTCAATCAATCCCAAAAAATCACAATTTGCTTTAGAAAAAGGCAAGTTGTTAGGACATGTTGTGTCCACTGCAGGTGTCCGAATTGACCCAGAAAGAGTCAAAGCAATTCAGACTTTTTGTCCCTAGATCAAAGAAGGATATTCAGTCTTTTTTGGGAAAAATAAATTTTGTAAGGAGGTTTATTCCAAATTTTGTTGAATATGTCAAGCACATTACCTCCATGTTGAAGAAAGGGGCAGAAATCAAATGGACTCATACAGTGAGAAAATCATTTGATTCCATAAAAAAAGCTATTATGGAGGCTCCCGCTTTAATAAGTCTTGATTACATCAAGGAGTTTCATATATTTTCATTTGCCTCTAGAGATACTATTGCAGTAGTTTTATTGCAGGAAGATGAGGAAGGTTCAGAACATCTAGTAGCATTTTTCAGCAAAAATTTGAGGGATGCTAAACTGAGGTATGGTATGATTGAAAAACAGGCATATGCTCTTATTAAATCCTTAAAATCTTTCAGAGTTTATATATTACATTCCAAGATAATTGCATATGTACCCTCTGCTGCAATAAAAGATGTCTTGACACAACCTGATGCTGATGGAAGAAGGGCAAAATGGGTTGCAAAAATGATAGAATTTAATACAGAGCTGAGGCCCACTAAGCTTGTTAGAGGTTAGGGTCTTGCCAAGTTATTGGCTGAAGAAAATTGCAGATCATTAGATATAGATTTCCTATGCACAATTGCAGAAAATAGTCAGACAGAAGAGGAAGAAACAACTAAAACAGAGAGAAAGCAGTTAGTGGCCGAGAATCTAGCTTCTTGTGATTGGTATGCTGAAATAATTAATTGTTTGCTGAAGCTAGAAATCCCTTCAGGATTTACTCAAAGTCAAGCTAGAACTTTAAAACTTAGAGTAGCTAAATATTGCATTAATGAAAATCTGTTCTACTTGAGGGATCCATCTGGAGTGCTTTTGAGGTGTCTGGACAAAGAACAGTCAATAGAAGTCATACAGCAGTTTCATTCCAGCATGTGTGGAGGGCACCATTATTGGAAAACTACAGCCCATAAAATCCTGAGAGCTAGGTACTATTGGCCCACTTTATTTTCTGATGTATCTGTTTTGTTAAATCTTGTAACAGGTGCCAAAGATTTGAAGGAAAACAGCAGTTGAAATCCCTACCCCTAAAACTAATTCAGGCAAAAGGACATTCTTAGCAATGGGGCTTGGATTTTATTGGAGAAATCAATCCACATTTCAGTGGCCAACATAAATGGATATTAGTAGCTACTGATTATTTCACTAAGTGGATTGAAGCAATCTCTACAAGGAATGCTGATCATAATGTGGTCATGAAGTTTTTGATAGAGAATATCTTCAGCAGATTTGGTTGTCCACATAAATTAATCACAGATAATGCAGCAGCCTTCAGGGCAAAAGAATTGATGGAAATGTGTGATTCTATGGGTATTAAACTTATTCATTCCACCTCATATTATCCACAAGGAAATGGTCTGGCAGAATCCTCTAATAAAAGTCTGATCAAGATAATTAAGAAGCTGTTAGAGGACAATAAAAAGAATTGGGATTCAAAGCTCAAGTATGCACTGTGGGCTGACAAAATGACCATTAAAAGATCCACAGGGAATTCTCCTTTCAAGCTGGTATATGGCACTGATGTTGTGTTCCCAATTCAATTAATTCTCCCTGTGGCAAAATTCCTTCAAACAGAATAGAATGAGGAAGAAGAAATGGCAAAAAGGATCACTGATTTAGCAGAGGTACATCAAATTAGAGAACAGCTGGTTGAAAAGGCTGTAGCACATCAGAAAAAGATCAAGGAAGCCTTTGACAAGAAGGCAGAAACAAATAATTTTCAGATTGGTGACTTGGTTTTGAAATGGGATGCACTAAAAGAGAAAAAAGGCAATCATGAGAAATTTGATGCTTTCTGGATAGGGCCTTTTATCATTTCATAGGTTCAAGAGAACAACACCTTCATAATGAAAAGTATGGGGGGAGAAGCAGTTTTTGATGGCCTAGTTAATGGGCGTTTTCTAAAAGGTTATGTTGTTTAAGGTCTTTGGGCCTTAGAAGTTGTAAATATTGTGTTTTTATCACTTTTAGTATAGGTGTAGTAGACTCCATGCCCCATGGAACACTAGGAATTTTGGCTAATTTGTTTGCAGCTAGAAAGGCAATGGTCTGTAGCTTCTTGAGACCTCACAGAGAGGATCTCATCCCTAGAAGGAGCCAATTTTAGCTCTGCTATGTTCTTTGACATTTGATGGATAAAACATGTTGGACAATGCTGATTTTGGTTGCAAAGGAGCTCGCAGCAGTCTATTGGATTCTTCCTCCTTCATTTTCATTATTCCCTTATAACTCCCACCATCTCCGTTTCCTCCCTCCTCTTAATCCTCCTTATTCTCTTTTAAACCCCCTTTATCCCTGTTTTTCTCCCAATAGCTCTGTTTCCCGCTTAATTTCTTCACAAAACCCATTTAAACCTCATTACCCTTGTTTTACACCCGAATTCAGTGTAAAGGTTGTGTTTCCTTAGCACCCGGGTTCTTTAAAATTAAACATTATATAACCCACATGACCACATTCATAAACCCGCACTCTGTCCCTGTCACATCAGTTTTAAAGGAGTACGTGCCTTTTACCTCAGCCGTTCGATCATCCGCCACAAGATCCGACGGTGTACGCTACCCCCGCTCCGTGAACCTGCATGTTCGATAACCCGCGGGGAAGCGGTTTCCCACTGGCCACGTGTCTCACCCTGATTGCATCGCACCGTTGCATACGGAAACCGCTTGACGCCGAAAGCGGTGCAGGGAATACCGCCCGCCCACGAAACCGCCTGTCCCCCGCTCGTTAACTGTCGATCACCTCCGCTGCCCGATAGCCGTTCGATCATTCCCATCCATGATCCGATGGTCCTCATTCTTCCCGCGCACATGCCTCCCGATAACCCTCATACACCGATCTCCGCCGTCTAATTTGCCAGATCTAACGGGTAATATTCCATCATGCTTCTGTTTCCTCCCGATGCTGCCCCCCAAGAGATCTAGGTTGTCCATCTTAGCTATCCAACGGTCAGCATTCATGCCCAATTCATTCTCCATTTTCAATGTATTTTTCAATGTTTTCGGCCTGTTTTGTGCACACGAAGAAGAAAGAGATGATCCGGTACTCAGTGCATTGAATCCTCAGCAACTTCATTCAAAAAGCAGCATGGCGAAGGACGAGAAGGACAACCTTGAGTAGATAAACACGGCATTTACCTGTTCAAGAAGAACATCAAAGTACCAGAAAGGCCGATTTTGTTTATTAAAATAATAAAATTGTATCAGAGACCCATATCTGATTGTAAATGCAGTTGGTGGTCAGTTATGACCCCTCCACGCATAGGTTAGCAGAGATTTTTTGTGAACAAACTCTATATATACCAAAAAGTAAGATGTAATCAGGTTGATGAATGTTATTTTGGTGTAAACTTCAACTTCTGGAGACTGCAACTATTGTGCCACCTGCAGCTTCTGTTCTTCATTTCCAGCTAATATAAGTTTCTTTTGTTGTTGATTGCTCACTTTCCACTTCTTCTTTTTTGTTCCAGGTTGTGCCTGTTATGTATTTATTCATGTGCTGTTGATGCTTAGCATTAGAGGGGCTGTCATCCCACTTCTGTGTTAGAATCTAGCTGTATCATTGAATTTGTATGTTGGTTTTTGTTGTTTTAATGCCAGAGAGATGTCATCCTGTCTGTGCATTAAGAAATAGATTTACAGACCTTTTAACTGGTTGCAGCTGGCCATCACAGGGTCCTGTGCATCTGCTGGTGTGATCAGTAATCTCCATTATCACATTTTCTTAAAACTGTGATTAATTGGTGGTTTAAAGCCTTGTAGTCTGGGGGTGTTCACCCATGTCTGGGGTTAAACATAGTAGAAGTGGTTATCTGGCTTGAACATGCAGCATTTCTTTCATTCATCCACCAATTTTCCAACATTTTGTTGAGTTTGTAATGTTCCCGAGCATCTCTGATATACAACCTAGGAGAGTTTCTTGGGGTGATAACAATGCCTTTGCAGAAGATATTGAAACAACAAGTTGTTTCTTGGATGTCGATGAGATCAGATTGGTTCCCAAGTGAAAAACATACCATGAGGTGCTTTTGCGATCATCTAAACTACTTCCATAGTCGCTATCTATATAGCTTGAAAGTGAGAAATCTTCAGAATGTGTGTAGAGAAAGCCATAGTTTAGTGTTCATGAAACATATCTTAAGATCATTTTTGCAACCTTCCATTGGGAATTCTTGGGTGATTCCACAAACCTAGAAACAAAACTAGCTGCAAACATGATGTCAAGTTTAGTTGTAGTGAGATACAAGAGACTACCAACTAGACTTTTATACAATGTAGAATCAACTGGTGGTCCTTCATCTTGTTTGCTCAACTTGGTACCTGGAGCAATTGGAATATTAGTTGGTTTGCAATTGATCATTCTGAACTTTTGGAGGATGTCAATGGCATACTTTCGTTGACAAACGAAAGTGCCATTAGCAGATTGTTGAATTTCAATGCCTAAGAAGTACTTCATGAGCCCTAGATCAGTCATATCAAACTCTGTTGCATGGCATCTTTGAATTCTTCTAACATCATATTACATGTATAAAGTAGATCATCAACATAAAGGAAAACAATGAGAACTTTACCTTCATGATTTTTGGTATACAGAGTTGGCTCATGGATGGTTCTGTGAAATCCACTTTTGACGAGGTAAGTGTCGATTCAAATGTACCAAGCTCGAGGAGCTTGTTTCAAACCATATAAGGCTCTCTTCAACTTGTACACTTTATGCTCCTGTCCTAGAACTTCAAAACCAAGAGGTTGCTCTAGATAAACCTCTTCTTGCAATATATCATTTAAGAAAGCATATTTTACATCAAGTTGAAAAACTTGCCATTTGTGTTGAGATGTTGTGGGTATAATGGTTTTGACTATGTCTAACCTTGCTACTAGAGCGAAGGTTTCACCATAGTCAACACCAAACTATTGTGAGAATCCCTTGGCAACCAACCTTGCCTTATGTTTCTCAATTTCTCTATTTTCATTCAATTTGGTCTTATATACCCACTCGACACCAATGTTGGTTTTGTCTCTTAGGAGATCAACCAATTCCCAAGTTTTGTTCTTCTCTATGGTAGTGATTTCTTGATTCATTGCATCAACCCACTATTTCTCTTTTATTATGTCTTAAAAATGGGTTAGTTGACAGGAAATAAAAGAAAACAAACTCTGTTGATCAATGTCATGCTCCTGCTCCGGCCAAGCATGATAAGGTTAAGGTTCACCCTCCTCATTTCTATAAGTGTAGTTCCTCATGGTTCAAACAAAGGGACTTTTAGTGCTTAAGCTAAGCTAGTAATAATATTGTGACTTTGTGCTTGACGAACTGAAAGTGTTCACTCTTTGCAGCTTATAGGTGGAGGGATTGTGAGTGGCTAGTGTTATGTCATCAAGATGATATGATCTACTCTCATCTCACCATTGGGTTTTGATGAGCACATGTACATGTACTTGAATGGGTGACAATATTAATGAAAAGCTTCAATTCAAGTATTTGATTCCCATACATGTTAATGGCATTTGCAAAGGCTATTCACACTTTTTTTGTTTATGTATATGGGTTTACACATTGGTTTCATGTCTATGAACTATTTCATTTGATGTAGTTGGTGTGTTGGGTTTGAATCTTTGCCCCATTATTTGATGTTAATGTTGCTGAATATTTTTTCAGTGTAGAGTTGGATTATCTTCCTAATTCAGAGGTCTTGCTTCAACTATGTTTGGATCCAAGTCCCCGACAGGGTGCATGGGGTTTAGGATGTGCTTTCCCCATCCCCCATTAGGAGCGATGCCGGGGGGGTGGTAGTGATTCTTTGGAGTCTCCCTGAATAAAAAATTAGATAAAAAATTACCTTGTACAATATTGTAATTTCATAGTCAATCTGGGTTGTTCATTAGGCGGAAGATCTGATGGTAAAAGTTATGTTAATTTAGGGATTTTTACCCTAGAAGGAAAACCTCATTTTATATGAGGGAACTGTATTGTGGTTGAGTATTATTATTTTGTGCGCGAAGAAAAAAGGAGAGATTGTGCGATACCAAAGAGGAAATTACAACATATCTGTTGTAGGTTGTATCTTTTCATTTTTTTGGATAATATAAAAGGAAGGACTAGTTATTTCTCCATGGACATAGCCCAAATTGGTTGAACCATGTATATATGTGTCTCTCATGTTCTATGCTTTTCTGAGTTTGTTTTTCTGTTTGTTTTTCTGCAATATTTTATGTGTTTCATTGTTTTGTTATTTAATTTCTAATAACTAGTATCAGATCTAAAGTTCTACTTGGCTTAAACACTCGCAGGGAATAAGGGTTCCTCATTCAAGTGGAAGCAATGGTGGAAGATGGTAGGTTTAGGGTTGATAAATTTAATTGCCAAAACTATGAGCTATGAAAGATGCAAATGGAGGAGTATTTCTATTAGAAATATCTTTACCTACCATTGAGCGGAAAAACAAAGACACTGACAAGTCTCGTGGACGAAGAATGAGAGATTCTCGACATAAAGACACTAGAAAAAATATGGTTGGGCTTGGAAAAATCAATGGCCTTCACCATTTCAAGGAAATGACAATAGAGGGTATAATGAAGGAATTGTCCAACCTATATGAATAACCCTTCACCTCAAACAAGGTATTTCTTATGAAACATGTTGGCCCTTAGTTTTGGCCTATTTTTGCTTAGGGAAACTTACCTAATTCTTATATTTTCCATCATATCCATCTCATTTTGATGTATTTTATGTATATTCAGGTGTTTAATTTTAATTTTGCAATTTCTAGAAGTTTTTATGAAAATTTAGTTTCAAGTGCAATTTTGGACTAAATCAGAAATTCTCGTAATAGCTATGTGGATGACATATTTGTAGGACACTTGGGCTCGAGTTTGATGCATGGATGGACAGCTTGGGAACTAGGACTAAGCTAACTCCACTTGGTTCAGCCAGAACAAGCTTTATTAGGCTCAGTCAAGGTTGGTCAAACATGACTAGTCACCAGAAAATCCCTAGGAAATTGGGCAGTTTTGAGATTTTATGGGATTGACTATATTTCTTGGGATGAATTGGATGAGTTCAACTTAGACAGGTGGATATGAGTAGATATGAGTGTTAGAGATAATATAGATCAGTTTGTTTCATTAAACCTCTATTTAAAGCCAAGACTTTGATGGCTTTTGTAATGGAATTTGTATGTAACTTTTGTATAATTGGAGTTGGGAGCTAATTTTAAGAACTTGTTTCATTCCAATTTGCTGTTCATGCTTGGTTGATTTACTAAAGTTGCTATAGCTGAGATTTCTTCAAGTGTGCAAGGCAAGGGTGGAGGGCCCCCACACCAAGCTAAGTACACTTCTTGGTTCAATTTTCATAGTTTTCATAGACTAGTTTTTGTTTCAAATGTATTTATATGTGTGATGATTGCTGAATGAATATTGGTTTAATTCTAATCTACATATGAAGGGACACAAAGGAATTTAAGTTAAATTCCTCTTCAATTTGATCTTGAACTAAAACTGAATTTCATTCTCCATTTCTCATTTGAAGTTATTTCTGCATTTCTGGTTTGAAGCAATGGTGATTGTGATATAGTAGGATTGTGAAGAAGGACAATCTGGACCTCCTTAGTTAGGAGCATCTTCTTCTACATATTCTGCATCATAAACCATTGTTAATTAGTGCTCTTAGATTTATCTTCATGAAAGTAGTATTGTATGGAAAAACAACTTGGTTCTCCTAAGTTAGGAGCCTCTTCCCTCATATATTACATAAATGAATTAGAAATTGTTAAAATAGGTTTATATTTGTAATATGTACTTCTTTAAATCTTCAAATTTTATCTTCTAAACTTGATTATATCTGATGTCCATATACAGTGGATTTGCCTCCAAGTTTTACAAACCCGGATTGATAATTAAATACTTGTGTTAATTTAGTCAATAAATTAGCTCAACATTTTGGCGCCGTTGCCGGGGAGGTAATTATCAGCATAGTCAAATAGAAGATAAACAAAAACACTAAAAAATTTACCTAGTATACATTTCTCTTAGTTATGTTTCTTTATGTCTAGAAATAGAGATCCTAAAATTAGGTTTCCAAAACAAAACCCCCCAACAAAAACATAAAATCAAAAAAATAACTACAAAATCCATTTTCAACGACAAGATCTAAAAGATGATGTTAAAGAATAGGTTACAACACTACTCCATTCTTCAACATTCTTTCTCATCAAATCTTTATGATCAGATAAATTTTCATGTTCAAACATACATTAAAGTATATTTTTCAAATTTGGATATGAGTTTACTTATGATCTTGTTACGAAAATGGATGCACTATAAATTCTCTTATACTTGAGAGAATGAATTATTTTTCTAAAATAGAATAGGATAGAATAGAATAAATAAACAAGTAGAATAAATTCACAATAAGACTTCCATAATAAATTTGTTTCAAACAATTTCTTCAAATCATTGTTCAATATTTATTTGAAAGGACTACATGGAAAAATGCAATAAGAACAAGCCTATTTTGGGTAACCATATAGGATAATTTTGAAATCTAGTTTTGGAATCCATTTTTAAGTTCTCAATTTATATCACAAATAAAAATGTGATCAAAATCAAAACTAGGTCTCAAGTGAAATGTTGATGACAGAGTTAGTACAACCTATATTTGATATGTCTAATGGAAACATTTTTATCTGAAATTCATAGGGAAGATAGCCCTTGGAATATAGTTTCCAAATCAATTTGAATCACTTCAATCAGGTATCATATGAAAAAGTTATTCTTGAAATACTAATCGCTTGTCGAAAAATTTGCAAGGTGACAATTCTAGGTCTTGATTGTTCATTGGCATATTTGACATACAAAATCATCTTCTTTTCAAAACCTGTTTATATGGGAGATATATATTCAAGTCTAGTTTAAGGCACAATTTGAATCATCCCATTTGGAGGTGAAATGAAAACTGTATGCCACATTTAGTGATTGCTTGTCTTCAAAACAATATAGTAAAACTCTGCCTCCTAGGCCTGTTCATCACCAATTTTGTGATATCAAGCCGAAGAATTTTTAAAACCTGTTTCTACTGGAAATATAATAATGAATCTACTTTAATATCCAATTGGGATCATATTGATCGGATCTTTATCAAAGAAGTTACGCTTCAAATAGTGACTGTTGGTCTAGTTAAAAATTAACAAGCGGCTCTATCAAACATGGCACTCCTTATAGTATTTGCCATATCATTTTAAACAATTTTGAAAACCTGTTTATACTAGAGGTAGCCATATGAATTCACTTAAACTTGGCTTTTGAATCACTCTAATAGGATATCAAATGAATATTTTGTAAACAAAATACCGCTAGGAGGTCTAGGCTAGCCACCATTGCTCAAAGGGGTAAATAAATGCATTATGTTTGTCTATCATATTTGGACTTGTTTTCTAAGCAATGCTTGTAATTATTTACAAGTTTATTGGAAGAAGAGAGACTGTACACCTCTCTTCCTCCATCATATAATGTTGTATTGCAGGCAAGTGTTATGTTTTTGCAGGTCACAGGAAGAATGAAGGAGTGAACTCCATGGATGAAGTAATTTTCAAAGTCAAATTCATATTCCAGAATATGAATACAAATGTTCAAGTCAAAGCAAAGTGAAAATTCACCTGATGTTGAGTTCATTCAATGAAACTCAAACTCTTGAAGCTTGCTCTTCAATGTTGACCAACAACATCAACAAACCCTACAACATGATCGAGATCAAGGCAAAAAGACATGAAGATAATCATCAGAAGAAGCAGTCAAGTTCAGTACCATGTCAAGTCACATCAATCTTCAAAGAAGCCTTTCATATTGAATTCATATTTTGATCATCATCATTTGTTCATGATTTGAATTCATATTGTTCATCATCCATACTGTATGTTAAGCTCCATGACCAAGCATGTTGAAGTCCAGACTTACTACTACATCATGACTTCAATATAACCTATTTTCATAAGCTTTCATACTTCCCTACTCCATTACACCCCACCTCCATTCAGAAAAAAAAAATAGAAAAAGGTCAAAAATAATAAAGGAGTTTGGTTGTGAAAATCCACGAAAGTGGCACAATACAAACTCGAATTCATATTGGAAAACCAACTTGCTTGGCCAATATGAATTCTCTATTTTGTTTTACCATTTCTTCAGTTTGAGTTTGCAGGAATCATCCTCCAAAATAAATAAGACTTGAGGACAAGTCTTCCCATCAGCAAGGGGGAAGGTTCGCAAAAATAAACTTAGTTGTGCAGCTGAATTGATGATGGAACTTGTATTGTTGGTAGTTGGGACCTGAAATATTTTTGAAATCAATTGCAGAGGGACCTGAAATGTTAGCAAAAACATGTATATATTGCATAAAAATGTACATGACAAAAGGGACCTGAGTTATTATAAATCAATTGCAGAGGGACCTGAACGACATCAACAATCAATGGACCAAAATCAATGAAGGATGCTAGAACAGAAAGCATAAATAAGCTCTATCTATCTAAGATATTTGATCAAGACAACTTCATCCAATATTTTTAAAGAACAACAACATTCATCCAATACTACAGGGAAGTACAAGTATCGTAAGTGCACAATTTTGTTCTTGGAAATTTACATTTTTGTAGAAATTTCTAGACTTTGTTAAAACTGAGTTAATACCTGAATGCATATTTTATATTCATCACATTTTCCTCATTCATTACCCATTAGCCTATGTCCATCCTCCATTTACATTCTACATTTACCCTATACCTAATCCAATGTACATATGTACATCTCATATTTATTCCATAACCCTAACATTTCATAACCCTAAATATCATTCTCTATTTACCTATATTTATTTTCTACATTCCATATTCATTTCATAACCCTAACCCTAAGTATTTTTTCGTAAAGCAAAATGGATTAAAGTGAGGATTTAAAAAAAAGTTAAACCTACACAAACAAAGCAAGCATTAGTCCTATGGAAACAATTTTAAACATGACCTAAAAATGGTCATTTTAAAATTAAGGAAATCATTGCAATACATATGGAATAGGTGCATTTTGAGAAATAATCAAACCAAACAAATCGAAATGATTTATGTATTGAGGTTATGCAATATGATGGAAAGCGAGAGCATGAATCTTGAAGGTTTCATAATGAAGTGAGATACATAGTATCAAAATCCAGAGGGCTCCATGCAAACAATGTGCATCGTAGTTCAATACGTTGGAGAAAATATAAGTTCTATTGAAAGAATAATAGTTTTCATTTGAAACATTTACCCATGTTCTTGAAAGAAAATAAAAGAGTGCATGTGAATGACTGCATAAATATTAGCCACGTTTAAAAGGTTATCATAATCCTCCCACGATGGTAATATGGCAAAGGGTAAGGTTATAAATAGCAAATATGCACCATTAAATCGAAATGATTTATGAGTGCATGGTTCATATGAGAAGGGATGAATGGTGAACAGCCGTAGGTAATTGCGAAAGTAAAAAATAAAAACATGATTTATGCAACCAACGTGGAAATCAAAACAAACAATATATACAGCAATCACGACATTCCAGTCAAAGGACGACAATCAAATAAAAAACAGTCAATTATGTATTTGAAACAGTAGAGAATTAAGCAGTTTTGAACCCCGTGAGCTGTAGAAAAAACGTTGGAGCTGTAGTTACGCAGAACTGACAGCAACCAAATAGTAAAATGGTAAAAACGTTTTGAAACAAGCAGAAATAAATCCTGTACGTTCAGCAAAGAAGAACTCTGCCATTGTTGCAGCTCAGAATCACAACAAGAGGATTAAGAGAATTAAAAACGTTTTGACAGAGGAGGTAAGGAAAAATTGCTGAGTCCATGGGTAAATAGTGCCAGTTGGTTGCCCAAAATCTCATGGAAACTTCAGATAAGACTAGATTTGATTTGCTTCAGATCGCAGAGGTAAAATCGGGATCATGATTACCGAAATTTTTGTTAAGAATTGTTTATCATTTATTTAAAATTCATTTATGCCACCAGCCAGCACGCTAAGGCGCTAAAGCGAAGATTGAGGAGATATGGATGATATGGAACGCAGTTAAGTGGGCCACAAATCAAGGGACTACAACACTTCAACAGCAAACGAAACAAAACTCGGTTGAGAGAGAGAAATCTTCCATGAAATTCTGAAACAGAGTCTCTTTAATAAATGCAACAGAGGTTCATGAGGAAATCACAGGATTTTCCTAAAAAAATCATCGGGATATGGAGGCACGTAACTTCTGTTTGTCATTTATTAGGAATCCGTTTGTGCACCAGTCAATAAATAAAGGTTTTCTAAAACGACACTTAACAGGTGGTAATTAGAACGGAATGTAGAATAGCTGAGTCATTACAAAGAAAAATAAATGAAGACAAATCTTTGCTGATAGGTAATTTAATTCAGATTCTCCAGGAAATCTTGAAACAAAGTGTTTTATTGAAGTTGTGATTGGATCTTTAAAAAAAAAGAGTTTCAGTTGCATGAAGGAATGGGTCTTTAAAAACAAAGTGTGCACTTATGTTTGAATATTTGGGATTATATTTGCCAGCACAAAGCCAAATTTACATTGACTGTATTGACTGTCATATGTTGATTAAATAAAACAGTGCAGGCTTTTACATTGACCGAACCATTGAACAGTGAGCAGAAGAGTTTCTTTATGGTGTTCATATAACTGAAACAACATTAAAAACTAAAGGCTGAAGATACAATGCTGAAGATTGATTTATACAGAGAACAGAATTTTTCCTTCTTTCTTTTTACACACAGTGGGCAAAATGCGTTTCATCCATGTATGGTTTGGGCAAATCCGTTTCATCTATGTGCACAGTGAAAAAATTCGAACCAGAGAGGGGATTTTTGATGAATTATGAGTTAAGAAGCAATGAAAACATGTTCAAAATGTTTTTAAGATCTTTGTATACAAAGAGAATAATTTTTTTTTTTTTTTTTTTTTTTATCAGCGCAATAAACTCCTTTTTACAGTAGAAGACAGAATACAAAAATTTAAGGCAAAGAAAAATTGATTTCATTGCTAGAGATGGATTGTTGGTAAAGAAAAAAATCAATTTCCTCTAAGATTTTGATTTCTCAAGAAGCAGCAAACACATGTGCAGTCAAAGATAGAAGGAAATGAGTCAATTGCTAGTGGAGCTAACAGATAAGGAATGAGGGACCATATCTCCTAAAAAATTCGAAATTGCTAAGAAGCGATTATTTTTCGTTGTTTTTCTGAAGCAAACTAGAATGAAATTTGAAAAACGAAAACATGGGTTTTCTTCAGAACGAGTCTAATTAGGCTCCATGTGGGAAGTTTTCTCAAATTCATTTCTGTTTGGGATATTTTTATGGTTCTTTCAACCCCTATTTTGCAGATTGCATGGGTAAACCAGTGGCTAAATTGAAAGTGAATGCCTAGACATAAAAAAATTGCTTCTTTTAATGAGATGTAAGGGCAACTGGATATTGGATGCTTTGAGTAAAATTTTTGATTTGAGAGGGACATGAATCCTGTGTCGGAATGTATTGCCAAATTCAAGTTTTATTTGTCATCTGAAGCTGCTCATCCAGAATGATATATTGGTAAAGAATGTCATACACAAGAAAAGAGAAGAAGTACATGAAAGCATAGATATCCTTTTACAGGTAACTCAAGAGAAGATTCATCTTCAAGGGACAGAGCCATTAGTAGAAAAACAAGGGAGGTCAGCATACAAAGGCAGAAGATCAATGAGACAAAGGCAAGCATGAGGACATGCTTGAAGATCAGCAAGGGGGAGATGTTGGCCCTCAGTTTTGGTCTATTTTTGCTTAGGGAAACTTACATAATTCTTATATTTTCCATCATATCCATCTCATTTTGATGTATTTTATGCATATTCAGGTGTTTAATTTTAATTTTGCAATTTCTAGAAGTTTTTATGAAAATTGAGTTTCAAGTGCAATTTTGGACTAAATCAGAAATTCCCGTAATAGCTATGTGGATGATATATTTGCAGGACACTTGGGCTCAAGATTGATGCATGGATGGACAAATTGGGAACTAGGACTAAGCTAACTCCACTTCGTTCAGCCAGAACAAGCTTTATTAGGCCCGGTCAAGGCTGGTCAAACATGACTAGTCACCAGAAAATCCCTAGGAAACGAGGCAGTTTTGAGATTTTATGGGATTGACCATATTTCTTGGGATGAATTGGATGAGTTCAACTTAGATAGGTGGATATGAGTAGATATTATTGTTAGAGATAATATAGATCAGTTTGTTTCATTAAACCTCTATTTAAAGCCAAGACTTTGATGGCTTTTGTAATGGAATTTGTATGTAACTTTTGTATAATTGGAGTTGGGAGCTAATTTGAAGAACTTGTTTCATTCCAATTTGTTGTTCATGCTTGGTTGATTTACTAAAGTTTCTGTAGCTGAGATTTCTTCAAGTGTGCAAGGCAAGGGTGGAGGGCCCCCACACCAAACTAAGTACACTTCTTGGTTCAATTTTCATAGTTTTCATAGACTAGTTTTTGTTTCAAATGTATTTAGATGTGTGATGATTGCTGAATGAATATTGGTTTAATTCTAATCTACATATGAAGGGACACAAATGAATTTAAGTTAAATTCCCCTTCTATTTGATCTTGAACTAAAACTGAATTTCATTCTCCATTTCTCCTTTGAAGTTATTTCTACATTTCTGGTTTGAAGCAATGGTGATTGTGATATAGTAGGATTGTGAAGAAGGACAATCTGGACCTCCTTAGTTAGGAGCATCTTCTTCTACATATTCTACATCATAAACCATTGTTAATTAGTGCTCTTAGATTTATCTTCATGAAAGTAGTATTGTAGGGAAGGACAACTTGGTTCTCCTAAGTTAGGAGCCTCATCCCTCATATATTACATAAATGAATTAGAAATTGTTAAAATAGGTTTATATTTGTAATATGTACTTCTTTAAATCTTCAAATTTTATCTTCTAAACTTGATTATATCTGATGTCCATATACAATGGATTTGCCTCCAAGTTTTACAAACCCAGATTGATAATTAAATACTTGTGTTAATTTAGTCAATAAATTAGCTCAACATAGCGCATGATTAATATGAAGATATCAGAAGGTGGATTATTTGTTGATCATTTAAATGATGTTAACACGGTTACTAGTAAGTTAAGTTCTGTGGGGGTAAATTTTGATGATGAAGTTAAGGTTCTATTGCTTCTGTGTTCATTGCCATAAAATTAGAATGGCTTAGTCATCCCTATTAGCAAATTTGTCTCTGGATCAAGTACTTTAAATTTTTATGATGTTGTTGGTGCTATCCTTAATGAGGAAGTGTGATGGAAAAGCTTAGGTGAGACAACAAGTAATTATTTGACTGCAGAGAGTAGGGGAAGAAAACTAGAGAGAAGAAAAACCTCAAGAAAATGCAATAAGTCAAGCAAAGGTAGATCTAAATCTAGATTAGGGACAACATTTCAAAAATGTGGGAAGAAATGACACATGAAGAAAGAATGTAAGTCTTAGAAGGGAAAATAAGGAGATGGACAACAAGAGAACAATCAAGAATTGAATGTAATAGGTGATGTGTTTCAAGATGCTCTAATGTTTTCATTATAAAATATTACTGATGCCTGGGTGGTAGATTTAGGGGCTTCATTCCATGCCACACCTAATAGGAAACATTTTCATGACTATGTTTAAGGAGATTCTGGATAGGTTTGTTTGGGTGATGATGAATTTTGTAAAATCATTGGAATGGGTAAGGCTTTTATAAAACAACAAAATTGAAACCAGTGACTATTAAAAGAGGTAAAACATGTTCCAGATCTGACGAAAAATTTGATTTCAACATGGCAGTGAAGAGGTGAATGTTGTGGAGTTTCATTTACAGAAAAAACATGGAAGGTCACTAAAGGAGCCCCGGTAATAGCAAAAGGAGAAAATGTTGGTACATTGTATTTATGCAATGGTATTTCTAATTTTGCTAATGCTTTAACTTCCATAGGGTCAGATATGGCACTCTGGCATCATAGGCTCGGGCACATGAGTGAGAAGGGGATGCAGATTCTTCAATCAAGAAATTTGTTTCCAGGTTTGAAACATTGTGATTTGGATTTCTGTGAAAATTGTGTTTATATAAAATAGAAAAGAGTCACATTTCTCATAGTTGGGAAAGAAAATAATAGTGGAAAATTAGAGCTTGTGCATATAGATGTATGGGGAACTACTCAGGTGTCATCCCTTAGTGACTCTTGCTATTATCTTACTTTTATTGATGTTGCAACTAGGAAAACTTGAGTTTATAGTATTCAAAATAAATATGATGTCTTTGATAGTTTTAAGAAATACAAATCTTTGGTTGAGAATGAGATAGGAAAGAAGTTGAAGTGTCTCAAATCAAATAATGGAGGTGAATACTACAACAAGGAGTTTGATAATTATTGTTCAAACCATGGAACTCGTAGAGGAAAGATGATTCCTGGAACACCATAAGAAAATAGTGTGTTAGAAAGGATGAATAGGACAATCATCAAGCATGCAAGGTGTATGAGATTGCATGTAGGATCACATTTACATTTTTGGGTTGACATTGTAGATAATGTTGTTTATCTAATAAATAGAGGGCCTTCAAGTTCCTTGGATGATGGCAATCCAGAGTAGACATGGACATGTAGGAAGGTAAACTACTCATTTCTAAATACTTTTGGTTGTAAAGCATTTGTCCACATTAATAAAAAAACAGAACAAAGCTTGAGCCAAAATAAAAAAAGTATACCTTCATTGGAAACTATGTTAATGATTTTAGTTATCGCTTATGTGATTATGAAAATCATGAAACCAATGGGAGTAGAGATGTGGTATTCAATGAAAGGGTCTTATACAAAGATCAATTGCAAGGAAATAAATAGGAAAAAGAAAACACAAAATACACAGTGCTTGATGAGATCGCAAAAAAAGTAAATCCAAAGGTGACAGGAAATCATAATGATCAACAATATCAACAACAACAATAACATCAACAGGGACCTCAAACTCTTGTTAGTGTTGTTAGAAGATCTACTTGGTGAAGTAGACCCCCTAAACAATATTCCCCTTTATTATATTATGTATTGTTGATTGATTGTGGAAAACCAGAAGGATAGAATGAAGAAGCAATGCAACTAGAAACCAGGAAGAAGTGGGGAAAAACCATTAAAGAAGAGATGGACTCCTTGGTACATAATGAGATTTGGGACTTAATCAGGTTGTCTACAGGCAAAAAAACATTGCAGAATAAATGGGTTTATAAGTTGAAGGAAGAAGATGTAGGAAAATAGAGGTATAAAGCTAGATTTGTGGTGAAAAATTTTGCTAAAAAAAAAGGTATAGAATTTGATGAAATATTTTTTCGTATTGTTAAAATGACTTCAATCATAACTACTTTAAGTCTAGTGGCAGTATGATATTTTCATCTTGAATGGTTGGATGTAAAGGAAACCTTTCTCCATGAGGATTTGGAGGAACAGATGTATATGGAGTAGCCATAAGGGTATGAGGTCAAATGGAAGGAGAAATTAGTTTGCAAGTTGAGGAAGATCTTATATGGCTTAAAACAGACTCCAAGGCAAGGATATCTAAAATTTGTTAGGTTTATGTCTGAACAATGTTATGCTAGATTTCACTCTGACAACTATGTTTATCTTAAGAAACAAAATGATGGCTACTCTATTATATTTCTAGTCTATGTAGATGACATGCTTGATGCAGGGCCTAACATGAAAGAAATAAATGTTCTCAAAGGAGAATTGGCTAGTTCATTTGCAATGAAGGATTTGCATGCTACAAAGAAAATGCTTGGTACGAGAATAGTTAGAGAGAGGAAAAATTGCAAATTAACAATATCTTGGAGTGAGTACATGGAAAAGGTGTTGCAAAGATTTAATATGCGGAATGCAAGACCAATTAGTACAGCTTTGGCTAACCATTTCAGATTAAGTAAAGAGATGTGTCCCAAGATCTGCGAAGAGATGAATTATATGTCTAAAGTTCCATACGCATCATCAGTTGAAAGCTTAATGTATGAAATGGTGTGCACAAGGCTTGATATTGCACACACAATGAGAGTTTTGAGTAGGTATATGAACAGTCTAGGAAAAGACCATTGGATGAGAGTGAAGTGGATTTTGAGGGATTTTAGAAGTACCATTAATCAAGCATTAAGTTTTGGAGGTTCAAACATTTTTATACATGGATATTGTCATGCAGATATAGTAGGTGATAGAGATAACAGGAGGAGAAACACAAGGTATGTGTTTACTATAGGTGGAACAACTGCCAGTTGGGTTTAAAAAATGATAAACATTTTGGCACTTTCAACAACACAAGCAGAGCATGTTGTTGCTACAAAGGCTACTAAAGAAATTATTTTGTTACAAAGGTTTATGGATGACTTGATCAAGAAGTAGGAGATTGGAATTTTATACAGTGATAGCCAAAGTGCCATTCATCTTGCAAAGAGCTCAACATTTCATTCAAAGACTAAACATATATAACTCAGGTACCATTTCATATGGCCAATTTTGGAAGATGGACAGTTGAATTTGGAAAAAATACACACTAAACAAAATCCTTCAGATATGTTAACAAAGGTTGTAACCAGGGAGAAACTGAGATACCGCTAAGTTTCAGTTGGTCTTCAAGTATTATGGTAAATATAAGAAACAACCAGGTCCAACTGGAAGCATTCTATAGCAGGTGAAGCAATGGTGGAGTTGTGTTAATCAATATCCAAGTGGGAGATTGTCGGATGTGGAGCCTGATTATCCCTCAATTTATATGCTAGAATTGTATTGCAGATGTGTATTATTACTCTGTGCATGAAGAAAAGAGGAGAGACTATGCGAGAGAAAAGAGGAAATTACAACAGATTTGTTATAGGTTTTATCTCTTCATTTTGTTGGGTAATATCAAAGGAAGGATTGGCTATTTTTCCATGGATATAGCTCAAATTGGGTGAACCACATATATATATGTCTCTCTTGTTCTATGTTGTTTTTTGATTTTTTTCTACAATCTTTTATGTGTTCCATTGCTCTGTTATTTAATTTATAACATTAATTGTGAACTAATTCACTCTTGGTTCCTAGCGCTCCTTTACCTCTATATATCTTAGTTAGTCTGAAATATTTGATTCTTCCTCAAGGCATGCTCTCGCTCACTATGTTGCTATCATGTTCTTGTATCATGTTTTGCAAGTCATCAACAGAGGGATGATTTTCTCGCCATCATTTTGACATAGTACACTTGGTCTCACACTTATGTCTACATTCGAATTCCAAGAAAAAAACACACATACAATAATAGTCGGGCCCATTTCCTGGATGGGGCTCCTATCCCAAAATGTTTAAGGTCTAGTTGAGACTTCTTACTAGGGAGACACCCTACTCTTGGTGGAGCATTCCAACACCATGAATATGACATCAACATGATGATGATGTGCCATGGCATGGAAAAGACGTGTCATGATGATTTGGCATTTTTGGGTGCCCAAGTATTCCTTTCTTAGGTGGCATGTGGCATCACTCATAGGGTGACACATGGTAGTGTGATAACAACTTGCAGTACAAATTAGCATGCCACACCAAGTTCTAAGTCAAAGAAGTTATAAAGGTTGGTGTGTTGGAAAGTACTATGAGGCTGAAGCACTCTAGAATGGTTGATGGAAGCATAAGACAAAAGGTTCTAGATGGATATTGAATTAAATTGGAAGAGAATGGAATTTGATAGGAAATGCATAACCCCAGACCATTTTTTGATAACAAAGAAAGTGGTTACAAAACATGAAAGACACGACCTCCTTTTACATTATGACACGTGACTGATGACTAATAGTGATGCAGCACATATCCAACGTGGCTCGATAATAAAGTGATTGGTGATAGAAAAGTGGAAATGACATGGAAAACACAATGATGTGCTACCTTGAGAGAGTGACACATGATATTTTTTGGACTTTCTTGGTGGCCAAGTGGGCCAAATCTGAGTGACATGTGGCACCACTAGGAGAATGCCATGTGGAAAATAATGATGTCAATAGATGATGTGGCATACCATTACGATTCATGCTAGGTGGTTGTGTCTATAGTCCTTTTCCTATGTTAACTAGTTTTTGTATTCTGGGATAGAAAACGATTAAAGGCCATTTGGGCTATTTATACAAGAATTTTCATGGAAAGTCATAGCTCTAACCTTCAGTCACATAAAGCATAAGAGCTAAAGGTTTAAAGGAATGACGACTAATCTAGCTCAATGTGAAACTAAGCTCCCTCTGTTGTCAAGCTATTGTTCCTGGCCTCCCAGTCACATGATTCCAAGAGGCCAATGTTTAAGGCAATGATGCAAGATGAAATTTGGCGCTCAAAACACCAAAACAAAGTTAAGTGACAGTTAAAATGAAGACAATAAATTTACGAAATAGATTGTTATTGCTACAATGACTGAGTCCAATCGATATTGTTAAGATAGAATTATACCAGGGGTAGAACCATAGTTCAATGCACATTATATTTTCATATATGGTGGTATAAATGTTGAGACAATGGTTTAAAATTTTTTCTATCTCATTGAAGATCAGGGGCCAAAATAGAGTGCCAAAATGAGCTTTGAGAAATTAATGAGAGAAATCTACTTGAGGATCTAATGCATTAAATCAAATATGATCACAATGGTTGAGAAGTTTCTTCTTGAGCCAAGTGAGAAAGAATGCAACTATTCCTAGAGTTGTGTATGGAGTAATGAAGTTCACCATCGAGCTATGTGAGAATGAATGAAGTTCAACTTCGTAGCATGTGTAATAGTACTGAAAAAAATGCTATTGAGCTAAGAGTGGGAGGTTGTCTGTCCCTTTAGTGTGTCCAAATCGATATGGAG
The DNA here is from genome assembly GCA_031772625.1 of Pinus tabuliformis. NCBI lineage: Eukaryota > Viridiplantae > Streptophyta > Pinopsida > Pinales > Pinaceae > Pinus > Pinus tabuliformis. Next base: position 351,829,648 of record CM062805.1, on the reverse strand, counting down.
CAATGTTGTGCATGCCCAAAGAATGTATTTAGAAGGTCAATATTTGTAGAAGTTAAGTTTATGTATGAGTTGATAATGTTAGATGCTAAAAGTGTGAGTGGGTTGAGTTAGGAGTGAGGTTGTGTAGTGGAATGATTGGCTATTGTAGGAGAGAAGGGATTTGTTGTTACAAAACTAAAACCTATGATCAAATCAGAGTGTTATGTGAGTTATAGAGTAGGGACATAGGTTGAGTATTCTAACTATATTGTGGAATATCAGGCTAAGTGATAGCTAAAGAAAGGATAACAACAAATTTAAAATGAACAAAGAAGTTGTGGATATGAGTATAGAAAATAATGAAATATAGGCCTACAAGGTTTTGCAGGTTGGTTCCTACATATCAAGGAGTTGGTGCTTCCTTTATGTGGGTTCCTGAGAAACAATTAGGGGATTCATGCCTCTTACAAGTAGTGGCTTACAAATTAGGGAGTTAGCACTTCATGCTGGTTGGTGCCAGAAAAACATATTAGGGAGTTGGTGCTTCCTGTTGTTTCGGGCCAACAAAACAACTTGGTGGTTAGTGCCTCCTGTGAGTGGGTGCTCACAAAAAATTGATATAATTAAAAGTGGTGGCTTCATATTTACATCATAAAAAAACAAGATTTTAGGTTTTCTCCGTTTACAGGTTTCCAAATATATCCAATGCCTCTATGCGTTGCATAAGTGTATGATGATTATGTTGTTGTTATATTATTTTATGATGATGTTTATATGACTAGTTTTCCAGTAAATTGAAATTATAAATTAGAAATAACTTTTAAAATTGGCCTTAATTCTATTAAAACCCCCTCCCTCGCCCCCACCCCCATGTTTAACCTAGTTTCCAATATCTAGTGCAAAATCCACTACAAAATGTAGGACTTGTTCCTCTTCCTAATATAGCATGGAAGGATCATAGATTTTTAGATTCTCTACATTCAAAGCTAAGTAAAATGTATGGGGGTGGATTGTGTCTATAGTTGTTGTCTCCTATCTTTTCTAGTATTTCAAAGGGACCATACCATAGAGCCTTGATTTTATTACTAGGACGCTATAGTCTCTCCTTGTTTAATTGTAATCATACTTTATCTCCCACCTTAAATGAATTCTATTTTCTATTATTATCATGCATAGCTATCTATTTTTTACGTGACTTATGCAATGTCTCCTATACCTATATAGGTATCTACCTAATATTCTCAACAATTTTTTCAACCAAAAGGTATCCTACATATCCCTCACTCTTCCTTTCTTTCCATATGCAATATCTAAAGATGAAGGTGGAAAATATCTAAAACAAGTTTCCAATGGGGACTTACCAATATAAGTATGGATTTCTCTATGATAAGAGTACAATATATAAACTCTATTTTCATCCTAGGTCTCAATATGCTTCTAATTGAACCCCTTAGAAGCTGCACACAAGTCCTATTGGCTAATTTATTCTTCCGATCTATCTGTGGATGGAATGTTGTAGAACTCTTTAGCTTTGTGTCCACTTTCTCCGACAATGTAGTCTAAAATTCATTGAGAAATCTTGTGTCCCAATCTGAAATGATACTCCTTGGTATCCCAAAGTGCATTGAGACATATCTAAAGAACAAGTTTGTTGCTTCTTATGCATTGATGGTCCTTTTATAGGGAATCAAAAGCACATCTTGATGAACCTATCAAATACAACAAATAGGTAGTCATATCCCTTCCTCGTTGTTGGAAAATCATCCACAAAGTCCATGGAAATTCTTTCCAAGGGACAAGCGATATAGAGTTTGATTCCTATTACTAGGATTATTGATACAAAAATGCATCCATCCTCTTATGAACCTAGCTATTTGTTCTTGCATATTTGGTGAAAACACATACCTTTGCAAGTTGGCCACTATCTTCCCTAAACCAAATTTTCTTGCAATCTTGGAGGTGGGGCCTCTTTAATTCATTGTAATTGCTCACCTTTAAGAACATGTTGTAGCGGCTATAACCGCCCTCCAAAATTTTTCCTATCCTTCGATTTTGGAACCTTCCTTCTAAACCACAAAAAATCATCTCCCATTGATCTAGATATCCATGCTTTGACTGAGAATTATATTTTCACTTTGGCTTGTGTTTGTTTACTTGGTTGATTTTCTAAATCACAAGCTAGTCTCCTTGCTTGGTCCCACAACAGTTCTCAGCTTGCCCCAGAAAACTGCACAATTCTTGAGGGCAACTAGCCTTGCTATTGGGAATTTCATAGTCTTGACTACCAGTGAGCTTTGAGCTAATAAATTTTTCACTCATAAGGGGGAAGCCCAACATTGAGCCCAGAAATTGCGCAACCCTCACTAAGCTCAAAAACCACGTAGTGCACTGAGCTAGAAAGTTACCCAATTCCCGTAGCTATGCTATATTTTTTGGTAGTGTGCATGGAAAGTTTCCCCCAAAAAAGAAAAAAGAAAAAAATCTTCCTAAAATAGGGATCTATCTTTAGTATCTCGAAGGAGGCACTTGTGTTAGTTTTAGAAACTTCTTCCAAGTGTCTCTTTTTCCTTGATTTTAGGCATGCACATCATAAACCCTAATTTATCCAAATCTATTTAACTGACACTTCTAGAGCTCATTTTCACATTCAATCTTGGAGATCTAGCATTCTCGAGGAGATCAAGGAACCTTTGGTGCAATCATCATTGCTTTTCTGGGTGAGTTTTTATTTTATCGTCTTTTGTTGTTTTTTCTGTTTCTTTTGTTATTTGGCTTGTGTGAGTGCTTTTTCACTTGTTTCTCTACATGATTTCTGGAATTTTTACTTGTTTTAACTTATAGAAGTGTTGTTTCAAGTTATAGATTTTCTTTCCCAAGTGTTGCATGAGTTTTCCTGCTTTTGCACCAATGGTCATCGTTTCCACAACTCTCCTCACATTCTTCGTTTTCCTTCTGATTGATCAATTGTTGCACTTGTTTCGCATGCATGCATCTAAAATTAGTTAGATCTTCACTCAAATTCACACTATTTTTCAGATCTTCCTATTTTCCACACTTTCCTTGGGAATATTTGGGCTTCACCTTGCCAAGATCTCGTAATTCTAGTTATTAGGCTAAAATATGAAATTCTTGAGGGCAACCAGCCTTGCTGTTGGGAATTTCATAGTCTTGATTGCTAGTGAACCTTGAGCTAATAAATTTTTCACTCATAAGGGGGAAGCCCAACACTGAGCCTAGAAATTATGCAACCCTCACTAAGCTCAAAAACCACGTAGTGCACTGAGCTAGAAAGTTACCCAATTCCCATAACTACGCTATATTTTTTGGTAGTGTGCATGCAAAGTTTCTCCAAAAAAATAAAAAATAAAAAAGTATCCCTAAAAATAGGGATCTATATTTAGTATCTCGAAGGAGGAACTTGTGTTATTTTTAGAAACTTCTTCCAAGTGTCTCTTTTTCCTTGATTTTAGTCATGCACATCATAAACCCTAATTTATCCAAATCTATTTAATTGACGCTTCTAGAGCTCATTTTCACATTCGATCTTGGAGATCTAGCATTCTCGAGGATATCAAGGAACCTTCGATGCGATCGTCATTGCTTTTCCGGGTGAGTTTTGCTTTTGTCGTCTTTTGCTGTTTTTCTGTTTCTTTTGTTATTTGGCTTGTGTGAGTGCTTTTTCACTTGTTTCTCTACATGATTTCTGGAAATTTTACTTGTTTTAACTTGTAGAAGTGTTGTTTCAAGTTATATATTTGCTTTCCCAAGTGTCGCATGAGTTTTCCTATTTTTGCACCAATGGTTGTTGTTTCCACGACTCTCCTCACATTCTTTGTTTTCCTTCCGATTAATCAATTGTTGCACTTGTTTCACATGCATGCATCTAAAATTAGTCAAATCTTCACTCAAATTCGCACTATCTTTCAGATCTGCTTATTTTCCACACTTTCCTTGGCAATATTTTGGCTTTCCCTTGCCAAGATCTCACAATTCTAGTCATTATGCTTCCACCTTGACAATTGAGACTACACAATGTGTAGTTACCATAGTCAATCAACCACCCCTATCAATAAAAACTACACAATCCCTCACATCAAGTGCCCAACTTATTTCTTGAACTTGCCTTGAAGTTGTTTTGGTTATTAACTGACATTTTCTTGCCATGAGTGCCCTCTTTAGCCCATAGGTATAGCAGTTGTTGAGCATATCTCCAATAGTGAAAGTTAACATGGCATCTGTTGGGAACGAGATCCCCCAAGGACAATTTTGGGGCTAAAAGCCCATGTTTTAGGTCAAGTTTTGTAATAATGTTCTAAAGTCTCCACATTTTGTGGTCTTGAAGCGCGAAGGTGTCATGAGCCATAAAGGGTTGTCTGCCCTTATCTTGTAAAGTATAAAGTCAGCTGTAAAGATCCACCCATAGTTCGTGGACCATGTGATTGTATAAAAAGATCTAAGTAAGCTTTTGAAGAAAAAAAAGTAAGAAGTATTGAGGGATAAGGAGGAAGTCTTTAGAGAAGTCTAAGTTTCGGGTCTTAGCATAAGTAGAGGCTCTACAGCTGAATGCATAGAGGCCTAGGGTGGAAGTTCACAGCTGAGTGCGCAGACCCCTGCAGCTGTGTGTGCAGGGTGGATAGAGTCTGTAATCATCTGAAGATATCAATAAAGAGAAGCATGCTATAAATTATGTCTCTCTATTTCAAGTTAATACATCTTGTCATATTGTGTATGAATTTCATTTACAATGCTTATGGGATGCGCGAATGTATGTAATTACATTGGTTAATTGAATGCAAGTAGGAATATCCATTTACGCAGTGCTAACCATGATTGTTTATTAAGATAAGTAAGACACCTAAAATAATTTGGGAATCTACAAAATACGTTGCCCTAGGAGTGCGAAAGCACGTGAATTGCAGGTTAGGGTTGCGTGATGGTCAATCGTACCCCTTCACGGAGGTACTGAATGGAAAAATAAAGGGCTAGACAGAGAGAGACCTAGAACTTAAGGACCTGCGTGAAAGCAGGAAAAAAATGAATAAACTGACATCAAAACCATCTCAGGGTGCGGAAACTTGGTTCTAGCATCCCCCCATACTACTTTGGGTGAGACTTTGGTCCGCTTTCTACGGGCTGATTCTAAAAGGGCCAGTAGTGTAGGGATTTGTTTGGCTAACTAACGCTGAACCTGGGTTAGGCCCTACATAGCCAGCAAATGGTTCTGTTGCCGGGAATCTGCATAAGAGATGTGTGATGTCGTATCACTGTAATCCAACTAAGAAATAGATTAGAGACTAGTTGGATAGGAAAATCCATGAATTCGTGGCGCAAGAGAATAGAAATCCACGACTGACAAAGGAACAGTGGATGGATAGTTACCTATATACAGAAATCATATGAGTGAATTGTGAAGCTAGCAGATAGCCAAGGAAGGTGAAGAACTGACAGTCCTATTTCTTTTACCTCGAAGTTAGTAGAGAGACTGGAAGCCTCTGAGGATAAGATCACCCGCGTTGTCAATCATTGGCTCAATCGCATCATACGAGGATTTGTGACTGAATTCACGGTGGATACCTTAGTTAGCTACAACAAGGTGGAGCGACGATTTTTCAAAGGTCCGTGAGGCAAGTACTTGAAGTCTTTGAATACCTAGATTAAGATGTTATTGTGTGAAAAATGGGTTATGCAGCTACCTTGTTGTTCAGGGCTACACGAAGTGGAAAGACTTACAAGAACAAAGGAAGAAAGGGTCCTAAATATAGTCCATTGATTTCACCTCCATTGGGTGATGAAGAGGGAGTAGCATAGGCTTCTCTGTGAAGTGTTATTCAGTTAATAAGACAAGGATTCCTGTGACTGCCACCTCCACCCACACCACCTCCAACTTCACCACCATCACCTACAACTTCACCCATACCACCACCACCTCCATTGCAGTTCAGCGTGGCAAATTTAGTGAAGCTACCTTTGTTTAAAGGCTTGGGAAATGAGGACCCAGAACAGTTGTGGTTCATCGTGAAAGCTGTATGGGAATCTCAGGGCGTTACAAATGATCACATGAAGAAGGCAACACTCATTAGTGCTCTGGAGGATTGTGTGCTAACTTGGTACATTAAATAATCTAATGATAACCCAAATGCTAGAGTGGCAGACATCCAGACTGCACTGAATAAAGAATTTAGTAGGCCTAAATCTGAGGCATAGTCGATTGTGGGTTTCAAGGAAATCGCGATGAAACCAGGCGAGACACCTTGGGAATTAGATCAGAGATTGAAGTGTAAAATCTACGAAGCTAATATGAACTTAACAGATGGACAACACCGCGAATGATTTGTGGCTTCGCTCCTGCCACACCTAAGGGTTGCACTGTCACAACAGAAGATTATGACTCAGGCAGAAGCCTTGGAGATTGCAATGAGACTACATGAAACACTGATGGAAGATCCAAATATTGGGGTTTAGCAGATCCATGCACAGTTGTAAAATATTTGCCTTGAAATGCAAAGTTTGAAGTAGGACAAAACAGTTCGACTGGAGATGCGCAAAGAGGTATGGTGCCTGAAATGCAAGGGTCAGGGGCATGACAAAGACCATTGCACAGTCTTTGTGAACTATATTGTGGGAGGAGGACCAATGCCCTTGAGGTCGGAATATCAAGAAAAACCAAGTGCAGGGTCTGTGTTGTGGTGCACTATATGTCAGGTAGCAAGAAAACATACGACGGATAACTGTCATTTGCTACAGAAGTTTGTACAAACACCACAACAACTGTTCTACAACTTTTGTAGGTCGGTAGGGAATGATGAGCACAACTACAGAAGTTATGAATTGATGATGGACAGAAAACCTACCTATAGGGTTTAGGCAGAAATGTGGCCCCCTCACCAGAGTGCAGGGATGGTGCGAATAGGATGTGAGGGGAATGGACGAGGCCAAGGGAGAGGAGGACCTGACAGAGGTCACGGATAGCTAATATGCTACAATTACAGAGGACCAAGAGACTATGCCCACGATTACACTAACCCAATGTGTCTGTCATGCAAATATTGCACTCTGTTTGATCATGAAATGAAGGACTGTCCTACACTGATAGCGAGGATACATGACAAAGGGGCGCTATCATCTTAGTCGACTCAAAACCTACAGATGATGAGGTATGAGCCTCATGAAGAGGATCTGATTATGAATATAGTTCCCTAAAGTGGAATTGCAATAGGGGATGATAAGGGGAAACAGTCTGAAGACAGTGCATGGGTTTGCAAAGCTCCGGTGAAGGAGGTTGAATTTGATTTGGAGAGTGCACACGAAGTGTTCATGGAAGCAAAGAAGAGCTTCACTGAGGCCTCCTCCTCAGGGAGCAAGGATAAGCTAAATCAGGAGATGGACCCTTCTATGCTTACGACCTTTTTAGAGACCTGCATGAAGTTGCTACGTGATAGCAAGGCCATGAATGGATTACAGGAGCTTATAAATATATGTGCCAAAAACACTCCGAGTGAACCACGCATGGTACCAAAGATTGGTAAGCATAAAACAATGATAGGATGAGAGATGAGGCTGACCGCACATATAGGAGAATATGAAATGGATTAGGTTATTTTGGATTTGAGGTCAGACGCAAACGTCCTACCAATGGAGAGTTGGGAATGGATGGGAAGACCCACGTTGCAGTGTTCTTCGATTCAATTAAGGATGGAAAATCAACAGACGATCATCCCCATGGGGCGGCTGCAAGGGATGATTGTAGATATTGAAGGTGCAACTGCGTTGGCTAACTTTGAGGTAATAGAAATTGTGGATGACAACAATCCCTACCCTGCACTCCTTGGCATTGATTGGGCTATTGATATGAATGGGGTAATCAACCTAAAGAAGCGAAAGGTGATATTTGAGAAGAAATTGCTCCATGTAATAGTACCCCTAGATCCTGCTAAAGGATCATGCTATACGGAACCAGTCCGTGATTATGAGAGCGATGACAATTTGGACTGTATGTATAAGATAACAGAGTGAGACCAAGATTGGGTGAATCCAACAGCAGATGGATGAATTACATGGGATTGCAAGAGTTCTTGTACCTCGAAATCTGATGAAGAATTAGAGCATTGGCAGAATCAGCTACATGAAGTAACCACGCTAAGTTGTAACATGATGACCTAGTCACTGCGCTGTGTGTTATTAGAGGTAAGAAATCTGCCCACTTATGATTGCCTGAATGATGTAGATATATTTTTGGATGCATTTGAGAGGGAGGTACCAGAGAAGCAGTGCTTCCAGGCTTTGGACTGGGCACTGCGTGCTACGCCCGCAAGGTGGTGGGGTACGCACAAGGGTAGCTTTGATGATTGGCATGAGTGTAGGAGGATGATGAGAACACGCTTTGGGAAGCCGAAGGTATGAATGATAGACAAGTATGATGGGAAGGATGATCCGCGTGTACACTTGGCCAAATGGGCTTAGGATTATGGAGCGAAGCCCCAACCTAAATGGGTGCACTTGTTCTGTCACACCCTGGATGTCATCTTGATGAACTCGTACTTAGAAACAAAGCTTCGCCATGGTACAGGTGAATGGGATATTCTGCATGAAGGATTCATAATGACATTCAGCTTTGAAGATGGGTTTGACTGTATTCATGAGGTGCTACAAGAAGTGAAAGCAACAATCTTTAGGATACTGCAGGATCCTTTAGACCTAATTCAACCCGATTGGACAACTCAGCTGAGTCATGCGCTAGAATGCTATAACATAACTGCTAAAGAAGAAGATGAGGATCCATGAAAGATTAACATCCCTGAAACAAAAGGTCACTACAAGGTTAAGGGACCGTAGAATGTGAATCTTGATATAACCGCGCCATTGAAAATGAAACAGGTAAATATTGGTATGGAGGCAGAGCCCGAATTCGCGAAGATTGGAGATTACTGGGATGACGCGACGGTGGATAAGGTCACTGAATTGCTCCGCGAATACCAGGATTTGGTCGCTATCATGTTTATGGATCTAAAAGGTATAATAGGAGAGTTGGTTGTTATGAAGATCAAGTTGAAGCCCGACGCGAAGCCGATTAACAAAAGACGTTACCATCTCAATCCAAAGTATAAGGAGAAGGTCCGCTTAGAGCTAGAAAAGATGCTCACAGCAGGCATCATTGAGCCCGTAGAAGAATTTGATTGGGTAAGCCCAATGGTTGTATAGGAAAAGAAGAAGAAGGATGAAGTAAGGATATGCGTAGATCTCAGGAAGTTGAATGACACTTGTGTACATGATCCTTTCCCGACTTCATTCACTGATGAAGAGTTGGACAATGTAGGTGGCCAGGAAGCATATTCCTTCACTGATGAGTTCTTTGGGTACCATCAGATCAAAATCGTGCTGGAGGATAGGAGCAAGACAACCTTCGCAACTGAGTGGGGGTGTTTTTAGTACACTATAATGCCTTTCAGATTGAAGAATGCGCCTGCAATTTTTTCATGCGTAGTCATTGGGCATTCAGGGAATTATTCATAAGTTCCTAGAAGTGTACTTTGATGAATGGACTGAGTTTGGGCTGATGGAACGCCATGTGGCAAGTTTGCACCTAATGCTAGATACCTATCGAAGATACCAAATTCTGCTCAATCTGAAGAAATGCTTGTTTTGTGTTCCTTTTCTGACCCTGTTGGGTCATGTGGTTTGTAGACAAGGACTAATGGTAGATCCTGTGAAGATCATGGTGAAACTTAACTTGGAAGTGCCAGGGAGTGTGAAACAGTTATGCGATACCCTAGGACATACTCGATATTAAAGAAAGTTTCTCAAAGTCTATACCCAGATCACCACGCTTATGGAGAAGTTGTTGAAAAAGGATGTCACATTCTTCTTGAATGAGGACTGTAAGAAAAACTTGGATGTATTTAAAGAAAATATGGTCACTGCATCAATTTTAGTCTTCCTAGATTGGAAGAAGTATTTTCATGTACATGTTGATGCGTCATGTATAGTGTTCGAAAGCAGAAGGTTATCCAAGGCAGAGAAGAACTATTCCACCACTGAGAATGAAGGGTTAGCCATGGTATTGCGCTCCAGAAGTTTAGACACTATTTTCTAGGTGGCCATTTGAAGATGTGTACAAATCATTCTACATTGAAATACCTGGTCAATAAGCCTGTGTTGGGGGGGGGGAATCTGCAGGTGGTTGTTCTTGTTCCAGGAGTATGATTTTGAATTTATTGTGAAGCTTGGATGACTAAACGCAAGAGCAGACCATTTGTCGCACATCGAAATAGGGGAAGAGCCCACTAATTTGGAGGAGGGATTGCCTATGCGTAGATATTTGCATTGCACATCGTGGATGGTCATTTTAAAGATATCATACACTTCCTAACTACTGGAACTGCCCCAAAATGATATACCATCCAACATAAGAAGGAGTTAATGGTGCATGTGATAGAATTTTTTGTCATTGCTGGGCATCTGTACAAAATGGGGTATGATGAAATATTGCGACGATATGTACCAGAGTTTGAAAGGAGAAGTATCCTTGCGGATGCTCATGGGGGTTTCACGGGAGGAAATTATGCAGGAAGAGCGACTGCATAGAAGATTATACACGTAGGGTTTTGGTGGCTAACCCTCCATCAGGACTCAAAAATTTACTCCAAGCCATGCGATGTGTGTTAAAGGACTGGCAGGCCATCGCGGAGGGATGAGCTGCCTTTGAATCCACAGATGACATTACAACCCTTTCAAAAATGGGTGATAGATGTTTTGGTACCCATTTAGCCCCAAGGAAAGAAGACAGGAGCATGGTACATTATCACTACAACGAATTATTTGAATCAATGGGTAGAGGCATAGCCTGCAAAGGATTGTACAGGCGTGACTGCTGCAAAGTTCTTCTTTGAGTATGTACTGATGTGATTTGAGTGCCCAAAGATTTTGATGAGTGATTGCGGTACACACTTTCTGAATGAGACGATCAATGTGCTGACGAAGAAATTTCAGGTATATCACCAGAAAAGAATGCCTTATCACCTGCAAGCTAATGGGACGGTGGAAGAATTCAATAAAGTTCTCTAAAATGCAATGACCAAGGTTTGAAATGCTCAACGAAGTGATTGGGACCTATGCATACTCACAGTAATATGGGCCTATTGAACGACATGTAAGAAGTTGACTAGACAAACACCCTTTAGGCTTGTATATGGCATTGAAGTGGTGATGCCCATGGAATACATTGTCCCTAGTCTGCGAATAGTGGCACTCACAGGTATGACGGATCCCAGAGCCCTAGAGGAGAGCCTCGCGCAGTTGGATGAGCTTGAGCAAGAAAGATTTCTAGCTGGATTTCACCAATAGGTTCAAAAGTGTCGTGAAAAAGCATGGCATAGTTGGCACATTAAGCTGTGCACCTTTAAGGTAAATGACCTGGTTTTGTTATATGATAGTAAGTTTGATAATTTTCTAGGGAAATTTAGAATGCACTGGTTAGGGCCCTATGTCATTGAGGAGATTACTGACAAATGAGCATTCATTTGGTCAAATTGAATGGAGATCCCTTCCTAGGAAAGGTGAATGGTAGCCGATTGATGCAACACAATAGTGATTCGACCATGTGACTATATGAAGGTAGCACAATCTTAGCACTCTAGGGAACTGAAATGAGGTTTGGGTCTATAAACTACACTTCCTGGGTTGGTGAGCTGCATGATTAGAGGGTTATCCGAAACAAGGAAGTGTCACAGGGTTCGCACTAGTGCAACGGGGACTACACTACCCAGGGAGAAATCGCATAGGTCGGCCAGAAAGTGACTGTTAAAATCAATGTTCATGATTTGATGGTAGAAATGCAGCCAAAGGGAGTTGGCAGCCGACATTTAAGAAGGAATGTATGGATCAAATCCTTGAAAATCTGCTGCCAATTCGGCATTAATGAACTAAATGTGGGGGGAACGGTCAGTTTTGAATTCAAAATGCCCAATAAATTATAGATGGCTGCCCAATGAAAAGCACTTGACATTCTGAGAATTGAGTTGTTAAGCTCTTAGGCGCACATGAACCAAGATTTCTTCAAGGCTCTGATAGCTAGTTCGACATTTGAGAAGTTACCAAAGATGACACAAGCATTGTTGAATAGCATCATGTCGGCACCCGCAGAAGCTGTAGATACAAAAGTAGTGATAGCAGACGAGTCAGTGCTAGAAATTGTTATGGAGGTAGAAGAAGTTGCTCCAGAGGTTGCCGAAGTATTAGCGGAAGTCCCCAAATCACCAAGGATGCCGAGACCAAAGCCCACCCCAACCAAGGAGAGCATGAACGATAGGAAGGGCAAGCAGCCTGCAATACAAGTGCGCGTATAACTGAGAAGAAACCCACCGAAGGACAAGCCCACTGCACAGGAAAAGGGAAAAGCCATTAATCTAGATCCAGAGGAGGAATAAATCGAGGACATCCCAATGGATGATGAGGATGTGGGGACAGACATGGAGGAAGTTGAAGCCCAGGGTGCTAACCCTATCACTCGATTGCCTGAGTACATCCCTTCACGCAAAGGCAAGACCAAGGTATCGAAAGATATCGGGGTTATCCAGACAGGTCTGTAGGAGATGCAGACCCATGTGTCACAAGCTAGCATGGTGTCCACTAGCCTTGCTATCAGCACTTCAGAAGCTACCGAGATGTTCTGCACGAAGGTCCCCAATGTGATAGTGCTACCCGATGGATCATTGACCATGAAGAATGAAGTTGACAGGCCCACTGTTAGCACCCTTAAGGGAGTAGGGTTGAATCTGGCAGTGCTCCCTAGCGAGGCACTCCACCTATTTCAGGATGGAGTATTTGTGGAGCTGAGTGCTTGTGAGTACCATGCTCTACAGGTGATCAATGAGCAGCGATTAACAATGAGCAGATGGAACTACGACGAGACTCTGCCATCGCCACCATGACTGAGGCAACCAACCAAAATGAGCGTATACTTCAGGTCGTGGAGGAGGCATGTCGAATGGTCCTATATTTGGCAGTTCCTGAGGAAGAAAAAGTCGAGGTGCACGTCTACAAGCTGGCTATAGGGGTGCGTGACACTCATATAGAAATGGCGATGGTTGAGTTGGAGTTGAACCTACAGATCACCAAATTACAGTTGAAGGTCGAGTATTCAACTTCGCCAGAAGTAAAGGAGCAGCGTGAAACTGCTATCACATAGGCAATAATGATGGTTGACAGTGTAGTAGTGGACTACACACAACTCTTTTAACAGTTGTTCGAGGTCCCGATGAGCTTGCAAGAGGACCCTAATGTACAACGACTGGAGATAGAAGCGTGTGAGCTACAACAGCGGTATGATGAAGTCAAAGGCACAATGTGAACCATCGCGCTCACATAGAGACTAGAAAAGCTGCAGGAGGCCAAGTAGTTGAAAGAGCAGGTAGATGCAATGCATCACAAGGAGGTAATATTGAAGGTGCGATTGAAGCCCTGGCTAGATGAGGTTTACACAGTCATAGTCTCTATTGAAGGAAAGCTTGCGACTCTCTAAGCAACTCACCAGAAGCTTATGGTCAACAATTCAGGAGAAATGACCGAGCAGATGGTTGAAGACGTGAGGCAGGTGGCTGCACAGTGCACTGCCTAGGTTGCAGTCATACAGGTCAAGCTAGGAGGTATTCGCACTAAGATCTCCATGTCGACAGAGTGACTTAAGGCTGAGTCATGATGTTTGTGCTGGGGGCCTATTGGGAATGAGATCCCCCAAGGATAGTTTTGGGGCTAAAAGGCCATGTTTTAGGTCAAGTTTTGTAATAAAGTTGTAAAGTCTCCACATTTTATGGTCATGGAGCACGAAGTTGTCATGAGTCATAAAGGGTTGTCCACCCTTATTTTGTAAAGTATAAAGTTAGCTGTAAAGATCCACCCATGGTCTACGGACTATGGGATTGTGTAAAAACAATGTTATAGACATTTTTGGGCACTACAACTCCGAACATGAAATGTCCATAAACCAAGGGCTCCTAAGTCCCTAAAAGTGTTGTTCTAACCCCTAAAAGAACAAGGTCAACAGATTACAGCTTCTCCCAGAAGTTCTCCATGAAAAACTGCTCAGAATTGGTCAAAACAGGATCATTTCAGCTGCTCCACTGGCCAGGTGCGTTGCATCTCACCTAAATACACTGTGTGGGTGCATTGCATTTCAAAAAGCCCTTCTATGGGGTGCGATGGGTGAGAAATGACAAATGGCAGTGTCATTCCGCGAGGTGGAGAGGCAATGGAAGCTTCCAGAATCTTCTCCTGTGACACTTGCCTCTCTAAATTCGACCAAGGATGAGTAAGAGATCATCAATCTCCAAGTGGAAGCAAGAACTATCAGAGAGAAGACACTAATCAAATCACAAGCTGACTCATCCCCCTTACAGATATCTATATATGGATCCCTCATCCCAGAGATCCAGAGGCTGGAATTTTGCATATTGTAAGGAATTGTTGTTGGTTTCTTGAGAAAAACATCAGATTGTTGGGTGATCTAAGCTTTGTATGAGGTGAAGAGGGGCTTCTTTGCTGAGAGGTTGATGCTGGGTCAGAAGAATTGGTTGTAACTCCTCTTGGCTCTTTCTTGTTTATCAATAAAAGCTATTCAAGTTTTCCTCCATGCTCTTGTATCATTGATGTTTGCTGCATTTGTATGGTCAATTTACATCTGATCCTAGATTGTTTATGATTATAGATCCATGTCTTTGTATAGTGCTATGCTACTGTGATCTTACAGGTACTTTGTGAAGCTGGGCGTGCAAGGGAGTAGGTAGCGAAAGACTATCAAAGAAGAGAGGAATCAAATCAGGAGATTAGCGCAAGACAGAGGTTGGTCTTCTTGTTCTTCTCTATTTATAATTCATAAAGGAAAAATGAAAGTAGCTTTTCTCTGTTTGTTTCTAAGGCAGCTGTCACACCTTAGTGGGATAGAGCAGTTCTATATAGACACTTTTCCTTGTAACAAAAAGCTAAGTAAGCTTTTGAAGAAAAATAAGTAAGAAGTCTTGAGTGATAAGGAGGAAATATTTAGAGAAGTCTATGTTTTGGGACTTAGCATAGGTAGAGGCTCTGTAGCTGAGTGCGCAGAGGCCTAGGGTGGAAGTTCGTAGTTGAGTCCACAGACCCTTGCAGTGATGTGCATAGGGTGGATAGAGTCTGTAATCATCTGAATATATCAATAAAGAGAAGCATTCTATAAATTTTCTGTTTTTGTTTCCTGTTAATACATCTTGCCATATTGTGTATGAATTAAATTTACAATGCTTATGGGATGTGTGAATGTATGTAATTACATTGGTTAATTGAACGCAAGTAGGAATATATGTTTACACAATGCTAACCATGATTGTTTATTAAGATAAGTAAGACACCTAAGATAATTTGGGAATCTGCACAATATGCTACCCTAGCAGTGCGAAAGTACCTGAACCATGGGTTAGGGTTACACGAAGGTCAATCGTACCCCTTCGTAGAGGTACCGAAGGGCGGAATAAAGGGCTAGATAGAAAGAGCCCTAGAACTTAACAACTTGTGTGAAAGAAGGAATAGAACGAATAAACCTACATCATGACCATCTCAGTTTGCAGAAACTTGGTTCCATCATCCCTCCATACTGCTTCAGGTGAGACTTTGGTTTGCACTTCGCGAGCTGATGCCGAAAGGGCCAGTAGTGTAGGGATTTGTTTGGCTAACTAATGTTGAACTTGGGTCAGGCCCCACACAGCTAACAACATCCAAGAGAGTTGCATCAAAGGAAACCACCAAGAGTAGTACTGGGGGAAGTAGTTGAGCATATATTAGTTGATTTACCAGTGTATGTAGATACTCAGCTATTGATTGAGAAGGGAAAAATGCTAACAAGGAAAAAAATCAAAGATATTTTTGCAAAAAACTTGGGGGTAGATTCATAGGACCGACATATCTATCTTAGCATCCCAAAGTTAGGGTTGTACAAGCTTGCATGCATGTACCCTTCCTTCCCATGTGCAGACATCATCAACTAGATTGTCTCACATATAAATGAATAGACTATGACATTGAGCAGTGCTAGTGGGAGGAATCTTGCCACCTTCAAGCTAGAATGCATTTAGCAGATGTATCACTTACTCAAGCGGGTGAAGCGCATGGAATCACTCTTCTATGCCACCCATAACTATGTGAATACAAGAGACATTTTCAAGCGTTGGGTGAAAGGGTCGTCGAAGTTTAGACATACACCCACCTATGCTTATAAGACAAAGTGCCTTACCAGTTCTTGATCATATTTTCCTACAAAGTGTATGGTCAAGAGAGCTGAGAGACCCTCCCTGAAGGTTGGGCAATCTAATTTGATTAGTTCATAGGTGATGGGAGGCCATTCAACAAGTTGGATCTTTTGGCTCAACAATTGAAGCCCCATGTAGCTAAGGCTCAAAATACACCTAAGAATAAGCAAGCAAGGTTCTATATGTTCGCATACTTACTGGGTGTAATTTGTGCACAACAATAGTTTCTTGGCATAAGCTAGACATGGAAACCATAAGAGAGTGTCGTGAACATCTATCGCAAGTTTCTTTTTGATTGCAACCATCAAGGAGTGATGGCAAGGCTAACTGAACACTTTATCATCCCACTATACAAGCTTATATTTGAGCAAGATCCACCTTGCATGTATCCGAGAAGAAATGGAGGTTATAGTAGACATTGCATATTGGTATGCCTCACTAGGTGACACCTTCATTAGAGTGTTTGGCTGAGAGAAGATTCATCATGTCTTACGAAGGTATGCCACATATAAAATAATCATGTAATAAGTATCATACCACCCCGCTACAGGGTTGTTAGCAGGACTACATAGGAAGAAGAAAGCGCCATAGCCCACTCTTCCTTTGCGGATCATATTATATGAGATTAAGAGCTTGAAATATGTAGATGTAGAGGCTAAGGACATAGTGAAATTCGAGTTTAGCACTAAATACTTTAATCCATATGATCCCCATAGTATTTGCAAGGCCCATTGTATAGGAGTTTAGTTTTTGTTGATCAATGGGGCATTTTCATTGGCCATAGGAGGATGCTTGGAGGTACTGCTACAATGCCTATAGACTCAATGAGTTGGTTAGTATAGAAAGGGTTTGGAAGGATCCTCCATGGAATGCGACTGCTCTGGAAGCAACAACAATAATAACAAAAGGCAACATTCGAGTGCAGGACAAAGGAAAGAGGAAGATTGCTGACAATCTAGAGGGAGAGAAAAGCTGCAAAATGATGGAAGATCCTGTTATTGCAAAGGTAGCTTTGGAAGCAGAAGTAAAGAGGGAGAAAAGAATTAAGAGAGAAAAGTAGAGGAAGAAAGAGAATAAGAAGTAGGAAGAAGAAAAAAGGCAAGGCACAATGATAGAGGAAACAATGTCGATACAGGTTGATGAGCTGGAACAACCAGTAGCTAAGGATGAAGGTGAACAAATGTAGGATTGAGAGCTTGCTAAACAGATTGAGAAATTTATTGAAGTGATAGACATGGATTTGAAACAAGAGTTCCATCCGAAAGACACTAACTTGATGCTGAAAGCACCATAGGTCATCCCTTAGTCTCCACCACCTCCAGTAGTAGAGAAAGCCCTAGGTGAGCAAGGAGATGTTGTTCTCCTTGATGATGATCTAGTCATGGATGTGTACAATTTATCATTCGATGAGTTCCAGAAGAAGATTGTGCAAGCATGGAGGAAGCACTTCCCGGATGATCACACATCACCTGCATTCATCAAAGAAAGGGTGATATTGTCAGACACCAGAAAGTACCCAACTTCCATTGCTGAATCTAGCTTGGCCTATGTGGGAGAAACAAGATCAAATATTTAGTATATGACAACCGAGAATGAGCAACTGGAAAAAAACTTGCAGGCTTCCATGAAAGAGGCAGAACAACTTCAAGCATCAACAAAAAATGCATTTTCCACATTGCTGTTAAAGATAACAACAAGAAAATCCTAATTTAATTTGTCCTTGAATTAAATTAGGAATTAAATTGTAATTCTATTCTTATAGAAACTTGTAGCAGTTAACTAAGTTAATTTGACTGAGTTGGCTAAGTAAATCCAAGTTGGAAGTCTATCTAGACTGTTTCCTAAATTTTAGGGGCCCAGGTTGAGTTATTATTGAATTGTAATTATTTAATTCAATTTAACTGAGTTAAATTGAGTTAAACTAGTTCTAATTGTTGGACGAACTAGTGAGTGGTCAAGTGAATTAAATTGGCTTTAATTCACATGCATTAATAAATCAGATAACTAAAAATTCACTCAAAAATAACTCATGCATGTCCATTCGGAGGAAGACCTAGTTGAGATTAGAGTTTAGGGACAATGTACTATCAGTTGTAAAATCATCTAAATTAAACGAGTGATGCATGTAATTAGAGGAAGGCCTATGGATGGATTGCATAGTTATTAGTGAGGAATTTCCCAATTAAACGTGGGCTAATTCCCAAGGGAACAACACAAGGAAGGAGGGGATTGGTAGGTAGAATATTTAGCTAAGTATTGGCTTGAGTTGGTTTGTAAAGCAGTGAGATAGATTGTACTTATGCAAAGATTGCTTTGGTTGTTCAAGCATTGTATTTTATTCTCAGATAGTTTGGTTAATGCAATATAAAGATAGAAAGGTTCTTTTTTAGCTGAGGCTTTCCCTAGAAAATTATTGTACTATGTGTGATTGAAATTATTCCTTTCTTGATTTGTGATGTATCGATCAATTTTTGTTTCCACTAATGAGTAGAGTAGGTTCAAGTTAATTGTTTTAGCATATCACAAGCTGTAGTTTGAATCTACTATAAAAATCTACAGGGAGATGAGAACAATGATACTTGCTGAAGTATCGACACTTGGAGAAACCATGCGGAAGCTCTATGATGAGTTTTTCACTATGCATAAAGTAGTTTTCTGTTTGCATGGTCTACAACACTGGAGCAAAGAGTTTGTTTAAACTCTCAAAAACATACATGCTTCCATCGCCCATGTACAAGAGTGGAAAATGTGGTACAAAGGGCTACCATTTGACTTAGTAGAGAAGATGAAGCCACAAAGAGAGTTGGCAAAAGAAAAGGTCTGAATGTTGATTAAGAGCAATGAGCATCTCGCTATTAAAAAACTATATAGTATAGAGAAATGAAACACATAAAATATTGCAGAAACATAAACACAAAAAAATACAGAAAACAATAGAGACATAGATATATGTGGTTCACCCAATTTGGGATACGTCCATAGAGAAACAACCAATCCTTTATATTATCCAGCAAAATGAAGAGATACAACCTACAATAGATCTACCATAATTTCCTCTTCGCTCTCACACAATCTCCTCTCTTTCTCGCTCATAATACATACATATCCAATTGCAATACAATTCCCTAATATATAGAGAGGGGTTGCCTTCTAGGGAAAAAAACCCTAAATTAAACATAAATTATACTATCGGATCATCTGCCTAATGAAAAACTTAGTTTGACTACAAAATTACAATATTTTACAAGGAAATTTTACATCTAATTTTAGCTTCAGGGGCACTTCCCCCGAACCCCTGCCACGGTGGGTGGGGGGTGGGGGACGTAGAGGGGGTCTCATAAAATCGTCGTTGCCCTTCCCTGGACCGCCCTAACATTGATTAAACAATGGGCGGTGTTGTTGTCCCCTTACAAACTGGGGTCCAACATTATGATACCTACAAATAAAGAAGATAATCAGGCTCCACACCCAACACTCACCTCATTTATTGACAACAAACATGCCTCATATGTGCAGTTGTATAGTAGTTTCGATTTCTTTGTGAGAAAACACTAGATACGATCAATTGGTTCCTTGAACAATGCTAAACCCAAGAACCAAGTCTGACAGGAGATCGATGTGTAATTGGAGTAGCTATGACAATAAGCCACTAGGGGAGACTTGGAGCTGAATGCACACAACATGCATAAGTACATCGATGGTCTTGTCAAGATCAAGACAATGCCACTCATGCTTCAGAAGGATTTGGATACATGCTCTAAGATAATATACCCAGATGCCATGGTGGCTGGAGTCTGCTTCTAGAAAGACATCGTTAGGCAGTTTGGGGACACCATCACATAACACCAAGCTTGGCACCAATATGTGATCAAGAAGCAACAAGTGGAGGTGGCTTGCTGGGCTTCCCTTAAACTCCAAAATCATAGTGTTGTGTCTTGTCTGTCTCTACCCTACTTTATCTTATACGGGTACATGTGGAAAATGTAATATTATTTGTATTTATGTTGTAAGTGAAATTCCAAGTTTCAATATTGGAATATGAAAAGTCATCATGTAATGTAATGTGTTACTTTGTGAATAAGTTAAAGATCCAGGACATTAGTCCAAAGGTCACAAAGGGGAGTTGAAGAGTCACCCCTATTGTTATAAATAAAACCTCATAACTCATGTAACAAGATTTTGGGAGCCAAGCTTTTGGCTAGGCTTAGGCTTAGAAATAACTTGGGAGTATTGTGAAAAGCCTTGGCTTCTCCATAGCATAGAGAAAGTATACTTCTTTGGAGCAGTAAGTGTTTTTGATTGTAATGTTCCACTATTGGGGCTAGTGGTCATCAATGGTGTATGTATGGATGGAACTTTCACTTATAATAATAAAATCAGAGACAACACACTTTCATGCATATGTTGTTAATATAGTAGGAATATTCTTATTGTGTTGGAAATGTATGTTATTTAACTTATGCATATGCTTATGAAATACCTTATTTGTATTTGTATGAATCCTATTGAATGCATGTTGTTATATTAACTCATCACTTTAACTTGTGGACTATTCTGCATTTTAGCTTGTGATGTCATTTTTCTCATGTGTTCCTTTCAAGTTGTTTACTATTACAGGATTCCAAGGGGCACACTTCCATTTCCCCTTTGTATGTAAGAACCTTCATGCATCGCACTTGACTCTTCGCAGGGTCACACACTTGCTCTCACCCAAATTTATCATACTTTCCTCTATGTGTTCCCATGGTCAAGGCATTAAACCACCACACACTATTGGGAATCCTACTCCAAATAGTGTGAGGTCTAGTTGGGGTTTCATATTGGGGAAATCCCATGAATGTTGGTGGGTCTAGCACTGTCAATAGAACACATAAATTGTCCATCTTGTAAAACAACCCTTCCTAAATATGGTAGTTAATGGTTTTGTTTTAATCGTGCACATGACTCTGACTCTACAATTGCTGAGACACCTCCTTGAATTCCTCATCCTTCGAATACACCTCTTTGTATGCATCATTGGTGAATACCTCTTTGTTTCCCTTTTTATACTTGATCACTAAACAAAATTGTTGTAGAAACCCTATCCACTTGTAATGTCTAGCCCACTGAAGGTTACTTTGGGCATGCATGTACTATAGTGAGTAGCTATATGTGTGGGTTATAGTGCTTCCAATTCTTCATAACATACACTGGGGCATAGATCTCCTTGTCATGGGTAGGGTCCTTAAGTACTATCCCATGAAATGCTTCAGAATGGTAGCATACATGCCTTCCTCTCTACATCAAGATTGTTACCATAACATGCCCACTCACGTCTATCTCCACTTTGAAGAGTTGTTGTAACTTCAATAATGCCAAATTTGGTGCTTGATTCATATTATTATTTAACTCCTCAAAGGCCCTTTTCTAACCCTTTCCTTGATGGAAACTCGTGCCACTTGTTGTTATGGTATACAGTGGTACTATTAGCATTGAAAGCAAGCCTATCAATTTCCTTAAGTATTGTGCCACCCCAAATAAACTCGTAACTTCAAAAAAAATTCTAGGGTGCACCAACCATTTCATGATGACATCCATCTTGGTAGAATCTATATTCAATGCTCATCCACTATCAAATACCCTAGATACACCAAATACTGTTATGAAAACTCACACTTCTTGATATTTTCCACTAGCTAGTTCTTATTTAATGTCTCCAACACCTACATCAAATGGGATATGTTCTCCTCCTAGGTAGCACTGTGTAGCCATATATCATCCAACTACACAATAATAAATGAATCTATAAAAGGGCACAATATATCATTCATTATACCCATAAACATGACTAGTGCATTGCATAGGCCAAATGGAATGATTAACGCCTCATATAAACCTTGCTCTCTTTTGAACGTAGTATTTTAGGTATGTTGTTCCCTAAATTGAGCTTGGTGATATATGACTAACCACTCATACAAACCTTGCTCACTTTTGAAGGTGGTATTTTAGGTATGTTCTTCTGTAAATTGAGCTTGGTGATATATAGACATTCTGTCCACCTTGGTGAAGTATTTCCCCTTTTGCAACTTGGTGAGCACCAGTATTGCAGCAATAATGCTGCAACTCCTGGGCTTCCTACTTTACTTTTATCAACCTGGTAGTTCATAACAAACTTGGAAGCGACGGTGTTATATGCACAAGTACTAGTTCTTACTGCAGGCTGTCACTTGGTCAGCTGGTGCAAGATCACTAGGAGCTCAAGACAACTTCTATGAATTCCAAAAGAATCTTTATGTGTGATGAAAGAAAGGAAAACTTACTCTACGGAGGCCACTCTACTTGCAGAAAGGAGAAAAAGACTGAAATGTAAGGTAAACCTAGCAAACCCTAATTAACCAACTAATCTTACTTTTGTAGAAAGAGAGATGAAAAACCATAAAATGAGTGCCATTACCTACTTAGGAAGTAAACAACATCTACTCAAGCTATTTCTAGAAGAAAATGAAAAAAAAAAACTTTTTGGTTTTTTATGTATTTTTAGGTGAAATTGTCATGCATGTAATTTATTTGTTTGTGAATTTGGCAGCGATTAGGTGGAAATGGAGGGTGACTTGGGAGTTTACAGAGGTGTAGGAAGGTGTTGATGGGTCCTAGGACATCCCAGGTGGTATTTTGGGGGCCTTTCCTACAATCGGACTTCAAAAAGACACCTCCAGGAAAATCTACAAGAGGCTGTAGGGGATCTACAGGAGGTCTATAGGAGGTCTACAGGAGGATGCTGAGAGCAGTTTTGGAAGTTTTGAAGGTAGGAAAGCAGGTGGAAAAGGTAGCTGAAGGCTAGGGTGATGTGTTAAGGTGTCTAGGGTTCATCAGAAAGGATCAGGGAAGAGAAATATGGCTGGACTTGTTCAAGGGAAGAAAGGAAATTTCATGAGAAAAGTGCAGCAGGGTAGGGTAGATTTGTGAGGGACTTTGGGTGACCTATGGAACATAAATAAAAAATAAATGGTGATGGCTGGTGGGCTAGCTTATTGTGAGAAGAGTATTGCTACAAGAGCACTGAAAATCAAACAATGAAGTTAAGCAAGAAAAGAAGCTAGATATATCAAGAAAATAGAATTTTCATCAAGCTAAGCTAAACTTTGATCTAGGAAAGTAAATGCTGGAAAAAATTCTACATGGAAATATTTTATGGAAGGAAATTTATTGCAAAGGCAGAAATGAGCATGGTGAAATAGATCTACAACAAAGCATTAACCTTCTAAGAAACTGTAACACTAGAAATCCTATGGAAAAGGAAAATCTGTATTTTTGTGACAACAAGAGGGTCTTGGCCTCAGTTCATGGTCCCAGAGGGAGGAAAGGAGGCCAAGGCTCTGTTGATGGCCTTTTTGTATCTTTTTCCTATCACTGTTCAACCTGCTACAGCAAACTAAAATGGAAACAACCTTTTAAATTACCAAAAGAAACCTATTCTTAACTAAGACAAAAATCTATCTCATAGCAACTAATTCATAAACTGAAGAAAAACATATAAATACAAAATAAGAGGTGCTTGGCTACTTGGATTGGGCCCTAACCCAAGAGCTTTAGCTCTCTGAGGTGACTCAGTGCTAGCTTGAACAAGATCTCATCTTCATTATCAAAATGATAATAGGATTACATGAAACTCTCAACAAAAGTAAGCTCGAAGTTGAGCAGAGAAAAACTGCAACAAGAGTTCGAAAATTTGACTAATACTCAACAACCTAATGAGGCCCTAGGCCTCTCTACTTATACAACTAGAGCTCCCTTAAAATTAGGGAGGCTTACCTCCCAAAACTTGAGATAGATAGTAGTTATCCTCCACTTGCTCAGTTGCCTCTTTGGTGCATTGATGTGGCTGCTTGTGCTCCGAGCTTTCTGAAGGAGAATTCAAAGTAGGGAGTCATAAATGAGGGGGACACCCTCCTATAAATCCTCTCCCTTGTCTTCTTCAAATATTTTCTTCCAAATGTTCATTAAATCCTTGACTTTGTCTCCAAAATTGACCAGAAATCTACATTAAGCACACATTAGATTTCAAGGCATAATGACCAACCCAACTCACTCTATTAGCATAAATATAATAAAAAAAATGCAATAAACTAATGAGAATGGTGGATTAAGCTAAGTTAGGAGGCAGAATGAGCCAATATAATTACCCATTTATGGGGCTCATCATCACTCCCCCACTGAATGTGTTGCTCATCCTCTGAGCAACTAATCCATTTCCTCATCTTTGATGGCCCTGATGGCCTCCCTGACATCCCATGCTTCTAATGTGAGGTCCTCTTCTTTATCATGGAATCATGCCTTTCATTCCACCTCTTCCCACTGTTGTTATTCTTCTTCCTATTTTCTACCTTCTAGTAGGCCTAGCAGCAATGGGGGACTCAATTTGAGGCCAATCCAATTGGCCTTCAAACTGTGCATAGAGCACTTGTGTAGTGGCACTCTCCTTAATGCTTCTTTCATCCTTGTTGGGGAGTGATACTACCTAATTTGCAAACCATGTGGGAGAGTGTTCGACCTCCTCATATAAGCATGAATACAGTCTTCCCCAAGTAATATTTCCATGTCCTCAAAATGTGCAATGGCTTGAGCCTGACCAATGATATACTTAGGGGAACTTTGAGGATTATTTGCAAGTAGCTAGTGGGTGCTGATGAGAGCCATGGGGTCTGATGGCTTAGCTTTGATCATTAAGGGTTCATTTTGCTCTTTTTCCATCAACTTTTTGATTTCTGTTGCCCTTTTCTCCTCATGATTCATCCATGATGCCATGGCCATTAGTTGCAAGTCCCCTAGCCTAGCATTGGGGTCCCATAGGTTCATATCGGTGAGGGCCATGTTATGCAAATAGAACTCTGCCATCTTTGCCTTGTCTTCTGCTGAACTTTGGTCACATAGGTCTACAAACTGTTTATAATCTTGGAAAGGCATGGTGCCTCTCTATGCCAAAGTCTTGATCTGAAACTACAGCAATTGGTCTTCGAGGTATACTCCATATGATTTTACTGGTGTTCTACACTGTAGTGCCTCCATAGACTAGCTGACGATGCATGCCAATTGTGTTTCCTTTTCTTGCAGCTGTCTTCTTAGCAACTCATTTTCTGTTTCCAAGTGAGTTCTTCTGATTGCCTTTCTATGCCTTACAACACTTAATTCTCTACCCATCTCTATAAGATAGTTCTCCATGTGGCCAATATCCTCTACACCCTTGTATTTGGCGATTTGCATCCATCTATGGCTCCTTATTCTTTCTTTTTCCCGCTAAAAGAAAAGTGGGACTGCAAATTTCTGTGGAATGATTTTTGCCCCCTCAAGAAGATTGTAGTAAGATCCCAAACTAGGCTGGGGGTTAGGTTCTTGAGTCTCTGTTGTTTCCTCCTTCCCTTTTGGCTATTCTTCCACCCTTTTCCCAATTTTTTCGGTCTCCTGTAGCTTAGTTAGGGTCTCCTATAGAACAGTTTGTGCCTCCTGTCAAGCTATTTTTGAGTCTTGTAGTTGCACTCTTTCCTTTGAGGTGGAAGATTTGGGACTTCCTCTTTCATATGTGATGGGGGTTTTAGAGGGAGATTCTTCGCCTTTGTCAATGGGTGAATCTTCAATTACAATAGGCACTTTTGAATATGGCTGTGCTTTTCCTGTTTTTATCCTTGTGCTTTTCTGAGCCTTGAAGTACATTGATGTTTGCCTCTTCCTCTTTCGTTTTTTTTTTTATTAGGGTGCTGAGGGCAGCTGCTGCCTCTCTTTCTAGGGTCTTAGGAGACACTTATGTCTTTTCTGCCCCTTTTTCCTCTCCTTTTGTCTTCCTTTCCTCTGCCGGTTTTGTTTCCTCTTGATTTGATTTGGTGTCTTCCTCCTCTGTTTGTTCTTCAGTTTCCTCCCCTTCGTCCCCTTGCTGCCCTTCCCCCTCACTTTCAGAAGGACTGTGGTCATATTTGAGGGCCTTTATATCATCTTCTCTTGTCATATTTCTGAAGATTTCCCATGATATGGGGATTGTGAAGGTGTGGAGGTCTTCTTCCACTAATAGTTTAATTAGCCTATGGTGAGCCAATTGATCTGAACCTCCTGCCTTCAACTTAATGTTGGAGTCTATGAGGGACTACAGTAGAAAATAGGGGATGCTCAGTTTCTGTGGTGGGGAGTGTCCATGCCATATCTAAGCTGATGGAGAAGTCTAAAATGGTAGCCATAAACTATGCTATACCTCCTTTCACAAGAAATATACTTGATGATTTGATAACTAACCTCATCCCAAGTGTAAGGTATCCTTGTTCTTCTAATGCCATTTTTGTCTTCTACAGGATGTTCATTTGGTTGGAAGAAGGGTTTCTTGGCAACTTGTCCCATTATCTTTTCATCTTTGCTCCAAGGTAATCCAAGGGGAAGGTTGGTAACCCTACTGATAAATTTTGGGGTGATTTCCATGGTGAGACTTCTGAAAGTAACAGTGGCACGAGTCTTCGAGTGAGGTACTAAAGAAAGGGAAAACTCCTGAGCCACTTCTTCATCAAACCCTTAAATTTTTCGAAAAATGGCATCCAATTTGGTCTGGTGAAAATGGCTACCACCTCGGGATGTTCATGGAGCCTAACTGAATTTGTGGGTTCCTTCCTTGTGAATCCCCCTGTAATTTTTCTTATACCCCTTTGGAACAACCTAGGTAGAGATGGAGACAATCTTTTTTTGAAGAAACATGAAACATAGAAAAACTGTGTTTTTTTTTAAGAAAACAGGTAGAAATATTTTTATGGAATTCCTCTCCTTATACAGGCTTAATTCCTCCTTAAAATTGTATCATTTCTTACACATATTAATATTCAAGGTGGGTATGTACAGAACCTACCTCTTCAAGCCAGAATTAGAGCAAAAGCCCCATGTTTCCTCCTTAAAAACTGCTTGCTACCCCTTCTGTAGAACTGGCTGTAGGTGCTCCTGTAGAACTTGTTACTGCTCTTGTAGAACTCCGATAGCAGAAGGATGGCTAAAATTGATAGAGAACAATGTTTTTGAGGCTATGGAGGTGGTATAGAGCTTGTTGCAGCTAAGTTGATGAGGATGAAATGGAAGAAAATGTGGTGAAGGAGTTTCGAGGATGAATACTTATGTCTTCTTTAAGATATTTCTGGTGATGGGGTGAGCTGGAAAAAAGGTACGTTGCCAGATTCAGACCATTGGCCCCCACTGCTCTATCATCAAGGCTCTTCATGACTCTTTCCTGCAATCACTTCGCATAATTGCCTCGAAGTTCATCGGAGTTTGTATAACCTCTACTACCCATCCTTTCGATTTTCTGTGAGTTGACTAGGCACACGTGTGGTGGTGGCATCTCCAGATGGGCACAATCAACTGGATGAGGGTGGCCAGTTAACTGGCCACCTTTTCTCATTCAACCATAACCATCTCATTCGCTTATGCATATTTTTGAATTACATAGATGCAACAGAGGAGAGGGTTAGACACTTACCTGCAAGTCGAATGTTCATGTTGTGGTGCATCTTGGCTCCTTTGCTGTTGCATGCTCATATTTCAGTTGTTGCTTCCCTGTATCTCCTTTGCTATATGCTTTCTACTCCTTGATGTGTGGCTTGTTTGCTTTGTGCAGGTATCCTCTGGCTGGATTTGCTTCAGACATCCTCTTCAATCCTATGGCTGCACTTATTTTGCTGTTGTGGCTTGATTTTAAGGGGATCAGCTGCTACAAGAAATGCCACAGCAGTTGTTGTGGCTACTTCTCCCTTTGAAATTTTTAGCTGATTCTTGTCTTGGGAGATGTGAGGATGCTACCAAAGATGCTGATGCTGATGGAGAGGTATTTGGTAAGCTGCAGGTGAGATTTGGAGGTGCTATTCCTTTTTTTGTTTGTTTTTTTTTCTAAAAACTCGTTTCTGTGTTTTTTTAGCAGGAAGGAAAGAAATCCATGATAATTAGGTGGTGCAGGTGTGGGATGGATGGCCAGGAGGGTGGATAGCTATAGGAGGGCCTCCATGCTCTTCATGAAACTTCCCAACTCCTCAAACTACTTTTAAAATCCATTTCGAGCTCTCTATGATTTCTATAGGAGTTTCCTGTAGAACACACAGGGCCTCCTGTAAGATACACAGTGTTCAGAAAAAAACATAGTGAGGTGAAAGAAAGGTCAGAAATGATTGAGAAGAGTGTGGAGGAGGTGAAATAGGGTTTGTGGCATCTTCTTTTGCTTCCTGTGGCCCACTTATAACCTGCGATGCATTTTAAAAGTCAATTTTCTCTTCTTTTTTTTCTGTTTTTTTTTGAAAGACAACTAGGGCACCTCAAGGAGGTTTTCACCCTAATTGCCTGCCCTGGGCACCTCCAAAGGAGGTTTTCACCTAGGGATCTTATTCTCTTTTTTCTTTTTTTATCACTGGGCCACCTCAAAAGAGGTTTTCAACCCAATGATGGGACTCAAGTGCCTCATGGAGGTTTTCACTTGAGTCCTTATTATTATTATTATTTTCTGCTTCTTCAGTGAGTGGGTGGAGTAGAGGCCAAGACCCGCTCCACTACCAACACTATATTATTCAGATCTTCAATGAACTCTCGCTTGGAGAGGGGATTTTTGTAAACTTTCAACCTATGTCCATTGACAAGCATGGGGATGGCTTCCTCATCAATGGTTATAATCAAAACTAAACCATTGTCATTGCATTGTTCCACGGATTAGGGTCCCAGCCATCTGGTCCTCAGCCTGTCTTTGAAGTCTTTATATCTTACGTCATAGAGCAGTGTCCAATCTCACTTTTGGAATTGATTCTCCTTGATATTTTTATCATGCCATATTTTCCTTTGAAATTGGACTACCTCTATGTGGAGAAGGGCCTACAATCTTTGTTCATCCAATCCATTGAGCTGGAGTAGCCTTTCCCTCTGTGCATGGTTGAGGTCTAGGTCCAGTTGAACTGCCATCCCTAGTGTATTGTACTCAAATTATATTGACAGCAAAGCCTTCTTCCCATAGATCAGTTCATAGGGTGTAAACCCTGTGGTGGTCTTCCATGTTATGTTGTAGGCCCAGGTGGCCTCAACTAGTCTATCTACCCCATCTGTTCTACTACTGCTCACTACCTTGGTGAGAATTCATTCCAAAGCTCTATTAGTGACTTCCACCTGTCCATTGGCTTGTGGATGGTAAGGAGTGGAAGTCCCGTGCTTGATTTTATGATGTGTGAGCAGGTCTTCAATCATATTGGAAGTGAACTGACTCCCTTGATCTATAACCAATTCTCTTGGATACCCAAACTTATAGAATATGTTTTCTCTTAAAAACTCAGCTACTTTTTCCTCTGTTTCTGCCTCAATTGCTTTTGTCTCTACCCATTTTGTCAAGTAATCAGTGCACAAAATGATGTATTGCCTCTGTTTTTAAGGAGGTTTGATAGGACCCACAAAGTCCATGCCCCACTTATCAAATGGCTCAAAAGTCACTTGAGGTTGCATGGGCATCTCCTCCTTTAGAGTAGGTCTCCCCATCCTTTGGCACCAATTGCATTAGCTGGTATATCTCTTCACATCTTGATGAAGAGTGGTCCAATAGTATCCTGCTTGCAAGATTTTGAAGGCAGTCCTATTTTTTGCAAAATGACCTCCAAAAGGCTCGTCATGATAGGTCAGGAGAATGTCAAAAAATTCCTCCTCACTGACACATATTCTCAAGATCTGATCTGGGCCAAGTTTGAAGAGATTTCCTCCAATCCAAGTGAAAGGGGCACTTTTCCTCACTATCTTTCTCTTTTATTTTGAGGACAGGTGTGGTGGGAACTGTGTTGAAACCAAGTAATTTGATATATCAGAAAACCATGGAGAGAGTACTGAGATAGCAAATAGGTGTTCATCTGGCATTTGATCATCCACCATTTTTTCTTTACTTGTAGGCAAATTTACTCTAGACAAAATGTCAGTAACAAAATTTTCTTTACCAAGCTTATCAACAATGGTTAAATCAAACTGCTACAATAAAAGCAACCATCTAATAATGCAAGCATTTACATCTATTTTATTCATTAAATACCTAATTGCAGCATGATCAGTGTGTGCAAAGGTTTGATATCCTGTGATGTAATGTCTGAATTTATTTAAGGAATGCACTACAGCTAGGAGTTCCTTCTCAGTTACTGTATAGTTTAACTTTGCCTTTGACAAGTTTTTACTTATAAAGTGTATGGCATAAGGTAAATTTTCATTAATTTGTCCCAAGGCTACTCCTATTGCTTTGTTAGGGGCATTTGTGTGAATGTGGAAAGGTAGGGCCCAGTTTGGGCCTCTCAAAACTGGGGAAGTCACAAGTTTTCCTTTCAAGGTATCTAGGGCTTCTTGATAGTTTTCAGTCCATATGAACTTGACATCTAATCCGAAAAGACCAAACAACAGAGAGGCTAACTTACTAAAATCTTTAATGAATCTTCTATAATATCCCACTAGGCCTAGGAAACTTTGGACATCTCTCACCTTTTGAGGAGGTGAGGCCCTTTGGATGATGGCAATTTTGTTGGGGTCCACCTGAAATCCTTGTTGAGAGATTGCATGACCTAGCACAATCCCTTCAGTCATAAAAAATTCACATTTTTCCAAACTGATGGATAGCTTCATTTCAATACACTTGTCCAAAACTTTTCCTAGGTTAGATAAATCTTCCCGAAAGTTAGAACCATAAGGAGTAAAATCATTCATATATATTTCCACTGCATCATGAACTTGTTCGGAAAATATACTCAATACTGATCTCTGGAAAGTGGTTGGAGCATTGTACAAACCAAAAGGAAGGACCTGATATGCAAAGGTACCCCAAGGACAAGTAAAAGTGATCTTATCTTGGTCTTCCAGGCTGATTTGAATCTGGTTGTACTCGCTAAACCCATCTAGGAAGGAGAAATTTTTTTTCCTCGCCAGACCATCTAACACTTGATCTATGAAAGGAAAAGGAAAATGCTTTAGTGGCCTTGTTCAGTTCCCGATAATCGACATAGATTCTCCACTTACTATTTTTCTTTAGCACTAGCACCAAAGGAGGGACCCATTCACTGTCAGAGATGGGGTAGATGAATCCTGCATCAAGTAATTTTTGCAATTCTTCCTTAACAATGTCTTTAAGGGCTAGATTCATCCTTGATTGAGGCTGTCTAACTGGTTTGCAATCTTCCTTAATGTATATGTGATGAGTACAAACTGAATGGTGCATTCCCTTCATCTCCTTATAACTCCAGGCGAAGGCATATAGATGTTTTCTCAATAAGATGCATAGTTCCTTCTCCTAGGAAGTGTATAGGGATGAGTTGATTTTCAAGGTTCTTTCTGGGCTGAACTCTATATTCTTAACATGGAGAGAGGTTGGGTTGGCCACATAGAGGTCAGTCAAGGGATTGTCTTGCATTTTTTTTCACTAGATCTTCTAATGGAAAAATATTGGGGGGGGGGGGGGGGGATTTTGAATTAAATTTTCAATGATATCATCCTCATTTTGCAGTTTTCCCCCAGGACAGTTTCTACTACACACAGTGGTGCAGAATAGACTTCATCCTTATCCTCCTCCTCCAACCAGAGAGGTAGATCATGTTCTAGCAAGGGTTGGGCAGGAGGGTATAGGATTAGCTGCTTGGACATATGCTCATTCATGATGGTCATGTTCCCAGCCCAACAACTGATGTAAGCATAAGTAGTGGCCAACCAGGGCCTTCCCAAGATGAGAGGATACCGAGTGAGCTTTGCCTTCAGCTGGAGAACTAAGAAATCAACAAGGTACTCCCAAGAATCAATGGAGACCGTCACATCCTCCACAATCCCTTCAGTGTTCATGGTGGAGTGGTCTGCTAGCTGCAGTACTGTCGCGGTCTTTCTTAAGGAGCCTTGGAGTTTGAGTTTGATCATGGTGTCCTTTTTCATCACATTAATGGGAGCTCCCAGATCAATCAAGGTATGTGGGATCATGGTGCCATTGATGTGGACATCAACTACTATGCTTCCAGGGTCTAGATATTTCGGACAGATTACTTGCCCCAACATCAGGTTGGACAATTGTCCTATGACATTGATGGTTGGGGCATCTCTCTTGTGCCTGCCTGGATGCCTGAATCATTTCTCTTTGATCATCTTATTGTATATAGGCACATCCTTTATGACTTGGAGAAGTTGTATCTTTACACATAATTGTTTCAATTCTACCAGAAGTTCAGTTTCTTCTGGGGTGGGCTGTGTTGTCTTGGATAGTCTCTCAAGAAAGGGTAGAATTTCCTTCGGTTCACTTTCCTCTTTATCTCCCTCAATGTCTTGATGGAGAGGCTAGTTATCTATGAGAACCTTCCTGGATCGTAGGTTAATCTCCTGAATCTCCATAGCATAAGTTGGGCATGATGGTTCCCCACTATATACTTGCTGGGCCTGTCTGTTGTTCGGGTTCGGGTTTGGTTGAGCAGGCATTTGGGATTTGCTTGGTGGAGTAGGAGGAAATGGTTGTGGTTGAACAGGTGGTGGAGGAAAAAGAGCTGGAGGAGAGTTGTACTGGGGCCTCCACCCTTGATGAGATGCAGTCCACTGAGGTTGTGGCTGAGCATAGGATTGAAATGCATGAGCAGCTGGTTGGGCATGATATTGAGATGGATAGGACCAAGGAGGAGGTGTGGATCAGGAAAAGAAGGTATGGAAGTGGCTTGGTTGGGGTTGTAGTATGCCTGAGATGCCCCCTGCATCCCCTGCTGGTATGGTCTAGGTCCATGGGGTCTCCTTTGGTTCATGAAATATAGTGGTTCAGTGGCTTCTTCAGCCCCTTTGTATACAACTTTAAATCCAGGCAAGGAAGGGCACTTATCTGTAGAATGATCTTCTTCACAGACTAAACAAACCTCTATAGAGTTCAATGGACATTCGTTCCTAGGATGCCTTCTAGTGCACCTAGGACAAAAAATGGCCAAAGCCTTCTCGGCTTCCTCTTGTTTCCTTTTGATATGCAAGGTATCCATTTACATGGCAAGAGTCTACAACATCTCACTCTTGAAGTCTTCTAGCATGTTTTCGAGTTCATCTTTGAGGGATGAAATGGATGAGGAGGTACTGGCTATGTGTTGACCCCCTCTACCTCTCTTTCTGGCTGCCCTAGAATGGCTTCTAAAAATAGTCTTTATGTCTAAATAAAGTAGTTGGTAGATGTCTCCTCTAGCTAGTAGATGGAGGGTGTCTAGAAGGTCTTCCAAAATTCCCTTGAGTAGGACAAACTTTAGAGATTCAGGGTCAAGTGTGCACTTGACCCTTTTATAACTGAGCTGGAACCTCTTTTCATAATCTTCCAATGATTCATCACTTCCCATGGTCATTCGGAAGATTTCTTCCTTGGTATCTTTTGACATACAGTAGTCTCGATATTTGTTAGTAAAGGCCTGCTAGGCAACCCCATGAACCAGCGCAATGCTGCATCCTTGAGATTAGAAGGAAATATTTTCAACTTTTTCTCATCTTCTGCATAGTCATATGTTCGACAGATAATAACAAACTCAAACAAAATGGTGTCAGGATATTCTGTAGTCAATCCATGAAAGTGAGGTAGGGCTGAATGGCTTATGTTCTTCAATTTAGTGTCCCCATTGGTCTCTCGGATGGGAAATGTACCCTCTACTCTTTCTCCATTCCCCCTAGCATTTTTGTTTTCAGCCATTGTCTTAGGAGGGATGTTTTCTTCTTCTTCTTCCCCTATAGGTTCTTTAAATATCTCTGGTTTTTCACCTAAAGGTTCCTCTTGATCATTACCACCGAAGAAGAGAGAAGGGTGGCTATGTGATGTGGTGGGGGTGTTAGGCAAGAATTTTCCTAAATTATCTCTATTCCTACGAGGCATGAAAAGAAATCTTTTGGTTGATTTTTTTTGTTTTTGTTTTTTTTTGTTTTTTGTTTTGCTTGTACCTGCAAAACTAAAATTGATTGAACAAACAAATTGCAACGAACTAAAATGAACTTTGTTGAAATGAAATTTCAAAACTAAAAGGAAAGCAAATGAAATGCAGAACTGAAAGCGAGGAAATGAATAATCTACTTTTGTTAAAATGGAAATTTCATAATTGAAAGGAAAGCAAATGAAATGAAAAACTGAAAGCAAGGAAATGACTAATCTAATTTTGCTGAAATGGAAATTTCAGAATTGAAAGGAATGCAGGGAAATGACTAATCTAATTTTGCTGAAATAAACTACTTAGCAAAATGTTGCAGTAGAAAACAAAAGAAAGCAGTGATCACAAAATACTCTGATGCTTCCCTGGAAACGGAGCCAAAATGTGGTGAGCACTAGTATTGCAGCAATAATGCTATAGCTCATGGGCTTCCTACTTTACTTTTATCAACCCGGTAGTTTGTAACAAACTTGGAAGTGACGGTGTTGTTTGTACAAGTACTAGTTCTTACTGTAGGCTGTCACTTGGTTAGATAGCACAAGATCACTAGGAGCTCAAGTCAACTTCTATGAATTCCAAAAGAAGCTTTCTGTGTGATGAAAGAAAGGAAATTTTACTCTACAGAGGCTACTCTACTTGCAGAAAAGAGAAAAAGACTGAAATTTAAGGTAAACTTGGCAAACCCTAATTAACCAACTAATCTTACTTTTGTAGAAAGAGAGATGAAAAACCATAAAATGAGTGCCATTACCTACTTAGGAAGTAAACAACACCTACTCAAGCTATTTCTAGAAGAAAATGAAAAAAAAAACATCTTTTTGGTTTTTATGTATTTTTAGGTGAAATTGTCATGCATGTAATTTATTTGTTTGTGAATGTGTCAGTGATTAGGTGGCAATGGAGGGTGACTTGGGAGTTTGTAGAGGTGTAGGAAGGTGTGGATGGGTCCCAGGAGGTCCCAAGTGGCCTTTTGGAGGCTTTTCCTACAATTGGACTTCAAAAAGACAGCTACAGGAAAATCTACAGGAGATTGGAGGGGATCTACAGGAGGTCTACAGGAGGATGCCGAGAGCAGTTTTGGAGGTTTTGTGATCCAGGTGGATATTGGTGGCCACCTGCCAAGTCCACCTGGACCCCCACCATTGTCTTTCTCAGCATTTTTAGTTTCCTTAATTGTAGCACAACTTACTATTTTTAGCAGTTTTTCGGGTCCTGAACTTCCGGAGCTGTTTTGAGGCCCTAAACGACGTTTTTTGGGGAATCCGGGGGCAACACGAGTCCATGGAATGGACTGGACTGGTGTTGCCCGTTCCAACAATGATAGTGCTCGGATAGATCTTTCTAATGAGCTATTGTACGCATCAAACGGAGATCATATGCCAAAGTTACGACCGCGGGAAGTTGATGTACCAACTTACCCCCAAACGGGGCCCACAGTTTGGCGTTTCATCTCCTAGGGTTAGGTTTTGGAATGATAAGGGTTTTTTTCCATTGTTTCTCAAGAATAAATAGGCCTTCGAGCCTCATTGTAATACAGTTTAGAGGCATGTAGCCATCACATCTCTTCTCAAAGATAACCTACCATCGCCCTAGCTAGTTTATTTCCATTTCTGTTTGTAAGCATATTTCAGTATTTTCCATTAATGAAATGAAGTATTATTTCCGCTGCATCTTTGTGTATATGGTTATCTCTGTAATTTGTTGCGTTCCTGTTTAAATCTGGATCAGTGGTATCAGAGCGGTCTGCTTTTTCTCTGTTTTTCTTTGCATGTCCCCAACAAGGTCGGGATATAAGGAGTTAGGGCTTGAACTGGTTGAACCTTTGCAAGACCAGCCTCGCAAATCCCGACGGCCTCCCATGGCGGACGAGAAGAAAGATGAGGGGGCAGGAGATCCCATCAAAATTTTGCTCGAAGAAGCGCTCGAGCGACAACGGAACGCGATGATGGACAACTTTGCGCAGATCCTTCAGTGGCTACCCAGAAGCGGCGCATCGGCTTCCAACAGCTCCTCTGGAAACGCCACACCCTTTAAGGTACAAGTTAATTTTGAAATCCCCATATTCGAGGGTCAGATAGACGTCGATGCCGTAGATAAATGGTTAAATCTGCTAGAGGGTTACTTTTCTGTTCATGAATTTTCGAGTCGGGAAAAGAATGTTTTTGCTCTTCTCAAAGCAGCCCCCCACGTCAAGGACTGGTGGGAAACCTACTGCGAGCAGAAGGATGAAAGTATTGGCTCACTATTTTCAGCCGCACCCACCTGGGATTCGTTTCGGGATGCCATCAAGGAACAGTACTACCCTGTCGGAAGCTATGAGGATGAATACATAAAGTGGACCACGCTGCGGCAGGGAAGGGACCAAGACGTGCCGGAGTTCACCAATCTTTTCCATATCCTTCGCACAAAGTTGGGTATCAAGGATTCGGAGCAACATTTGATACTCAAATACCGTGGCTGCCTGCACAAGTACATCCAGGAAGAAATACAGTTCCTAAACATCCCCTCGCTCGGCGCAGCATACCGGTATGCCGTCAAGGTCGAGCAGAAGTTTAAACAAAAGAAGCGAGACTTTGGATCTGCGAATCCAAAGCAGGGGAAAGGTGCCCCTAAACCACAGAACAAAGGACAAAGCCAAGGCGGGACAGCCCAAGACAACCAGCCGAAGCTGCAAGCAAAGAGCAACATCGCGAAGCCGAGAAAGGACACTGGAAAATGGTGCGAGTTCCATAAGAGCTCCACTCACAACACAAGTGAGTGTCGGGCCAAGCAGTCACTGGTGGTTGAGCTAAAGGTTTCAGAATCAGATGCATGTTCCGACTCTGAGTCAGAACCCGATAAGGGGTATGAAAAAGGGAAGCAGATCATTGATGCGGATCCCAGCGCCACTGTTGCTACCGCAAAGATCCAGAAAAATGAACCCGAAGATCCAGAGGAGGAGGAGCGTCTCTTCCACTCCCAGATGTGGGTAAAGGGCTCCCCGATACAGTTCATTGTTGATAGCGGGAGTCAAAAGAACCTCATTTCGGCAGAGGTCGTGAAGCGGTTGGGCTTACCGACCACAGCACATCCACAACCATACACCATTGGGTGGCTTCACCAAGGGCGAGATCTTCGCGTGAGCCAGCAGTGTCGCCTTCCATACAACATCAAGCCCTTCACGGATGAGGTATTGTGTGACATTGCTCCCCTTGAAGTTTGTGATGTATTACTAGGACAACCATACTTGTGGAAGCGACATGCTGTGTATGAATCAAGGCCCCGTGCTGTTATTATTACATTGGGAAATAAGTTGTTCAGGATACCAGAGGTAGCACCACCTGCCGCCATCTCTTTGATTACTGCAAAACAATGCAGTAAGATCATTTCCAAAACCAGGAAATTTGTTTTCCTGATGATACGCCCTCAAGGGAAGAAGAAGACAGTGGCCGCGGCCTCCAAACGGGGTCCCTCTGCACGGCAGCTACAGATGGACAAGATTGTGGAGGAGTACGAAGACATCTTCACCTCCCCGGCAGGGGTTCCTCTGCACTGTCAAGTCAAGCACTCCATCGATCTGACCCCAGGTGCGCCGCTACCCAATGGACCAATTTATCGGCGCTCCGTTCTGGAGAACAATGAAATCAAGAGGCAGATTCAGGAGCTCCTGCAGAAAGGTCACATCCATCCGAGTTCTTCGCCCTGTGGGAGCCCGATCGTGTTGGTACAGAAGAAGGATGGGACGTGGAGACTCTGTATTGACTATCGGGCGCTGAACAAGATCACTGTCCGTAATAGGTACCCGATCCCGCGGATTGATGACCTCCTAGACCAACTAAAGGGGGCGAAATATTTCAGCAAGATCGATCTGAAGTCAGGATATCACCAGGTACCAATTGAACCCTCAGATGTGTGGAAGACTGCCTTCAAATCCAAGGAGGGCCTCTTCGAATGGTTGGTCATGCCTTTCGGATTGACGAATGCTCCTGCAACCTTTATGAGGCTAATGGATGACATCTTGCGGCCATTCACCAACTCCTTTGTAGTAGTATACTTGGATGACATTCTGATCTTCAGCCAGAGTTGGGAAGAGCACCTCCACCACATCCGACAGGTTCTCCAAACACTGCGGCAACACAAGCTATGTGCCAATTTGGAGAAATGCACTTTTGGCATGACCGAGGTTCAGTATCTGGGATACATCATTGATGAACAGGGGGTGCATGTCGATCCAGCCAAGGTCCAAGTCATTCGGGATTGGCCCTCTCCAACCACTCTAACAGAGTTCCGCAGCTTTCTAGGTCTTGCCAACTTCTACCACAGGTTTGTGTTGGGATTTTCTCATATTTCTTGGCCCTTGAGTCAAGTCACCAAGGGCGGGGCGAAAGCAAAATTCTTTTGGTCTGAATCTCAATAGAAGGCATTCAGGGAGTTGAAGGATCGCCTCTGCACGGCACCAGTGCTCACGTTACCAGATTTACAACAACCATTTGAGGTCGAGACAGATGCCTCTGACTATGCTATTGGGGCAGTCCTTACTCAACATGGACATCCAGTGGCATATCACAGTGAAACACTTTCAGACACAGTTCGGAAGTACCCCACTTATGATAAAGAGATGTATTCCATTGTACAGGCCTGCCGACAATGGAAGCATTACATTTTGGGGAAGGAAACGGTCATCCACACAAACCACCGACCTCTGCAGTTCATACAGACCCAAGGGAAATTGCAGAATGATCACCATCAGAAGTGGTCTACATACCTGCAACAGTTTCACTTGAATATCAAGTATAAAAAGGGCAGCACCAATAATGTTGCAGATTGCCTCAGTCGACCACCGATCATGGCGCTAACCACCGTGCTCAACTCTTGTGGGCACGAGACTTCTGATTGGCCACTTCTCTACAAAAGCGACCCAAAATTCGGCCACACATACCAGACACTCTTGGAGGGTCGGCAGGTTGCAGATTTTCACCTCCAGGATGCCCTATTATGCCACCTCGGTCACCTTTGTGTTCCTTCAAGCGAGCGTGCCAAGATGATTTGGGAAGCACACTACAGTCGGGCTGCTGGGCATTTCGGGGTCGAGAAAACAGTGGCAGTACTGCAAAACTATTTCTATTGGCTGAATCTTCGACAGGATGTTGGGAAGTACATTCGATCATGTACTGCCTGTGCCATTGCCAAACCGACCATTAAGAAGCAAGGCCTCTATACCCCGTTGCCTACCCCTAGTCGACCTTGGGAATCCATCTCCATGGATTACATGTCAGGCCTTCCTTCCACTAAGCATGGAAATGACTGTGTTTTTGTGGTCGTCGACAGGTTCTCAAAGATGGCCATTATGATGGCCTGCAAGAAGAATATCACAGCAGAAGCCACTGCTAAACTCTTCTTTGAACGAGTGTGGGTGCACTTTGGGATCCCACAGTCTATCATCTCAGATCGGGACAGTCGGTTTCTCAGCACCTTTTGGTCCAGTCTCTGGTCAATGCTGGACACCAAACTCACGAAGTCCACAGCCTTCCATCCTCAAACTGATGGCCAGACAGAGGTTGTCAATAGGATGATTGTGCACATTCTGCGCATGTATAACTCAAAGCATCCACGCACATGGGACGAGAGCCTCCCCTACGTTCAGCACAGCTACAACCGAGCTCTTCACAGCTCCACTGGCCATAGCCCTTTTCAGGTGGGTTTGGGATTCCAGCCACTATGCCCCATTGATGTGGCCATGCCACTTGCAGCTACTCACATGAATTCAGCTCATGTCCAGTCCGAAACAGATAAGGCCACTAGCTTCATTGAGCGCATCCAACATATTCGCCAGCAGGTCCATGACATTCTTGAGAAATCAAATGCCAAGTACAAGCAGCGACATGATCAACATCGGGTGCCACACAAGTTTCAGGTGGGCGACAAAGTCTGGTTGCATTTGCAAAAGGAACGCCTTACTGGAGCCTATTGGAAATTGAGACCACTCCGATATGGTCCTTACACCATTACTAAGGCTATGGGAGATAATGCATTTGAGCTCAGCATTCCCCCATTCCTTGGCCTGCACCCAGTATTCAATTTGGACTGCCTTCGGCCATACTTTCCACCATTGCTAGACACATCCGACATTGCAGAACAGCTCAAACCCACAGAATTAAATCCAGATTGCATGGAACAAGCTGCAACTGATCGGATCATGGACACACAGATCAAGAACACTCGCCAACAGAATATCTAACTGTATCGAGTTGTCAAAGCGGGCCAACTCCTTTAGCAGGGCAAGTGGCTCACCAGGGAACAAGTTCAGCAGAAGTTTCCTCATCTCATGGAGGAGCTCAACGCAATGGGGACCATTGCTTCCTAAGGGGGGAGGAATGATCCAGGTGGATATTGGTGGCCACCTGCCAAGTCCACCTGGACCCCCACCATTGTCTTTCTCAGCATTTTCAGTTTCCTTAATTGTAGCACAACTTACTATTTTTAGCAGTTTTTCGGGTCCTGAACTTCCGGAGCCCTTTTGAGGCCCTAAACAACATTTTTTGGGGAATCCAGGGGCAACACGAGTCCATAGAATGGACTGGTGTTGCCCGTTCCAACAATGATAGTGCTCGGATAGATCTTTCTAATGAGCTATTGTACGCGTCAAACGAAGATCATATGCCAAAGTTACGACCCCGGGAAGTTGATGTACCAACTTACCCCCAAACGGGGCCCACAGTTTGGCGTTTCATCTCCTAGGGTTAGGTTTTGGAATGATAAGGGTTTTTTTCCATTGTTTCTCAACAATAAATAGGCCTTCGAGCCTCATTGTAATACAGTTTAGAGGCATGTAGCCATCACATCTCTTCTCAGAGATAAGCTACCATCGCCCTAGCTAGTTTATTTCCATTTCTGTTTGTAAGCATATTTCAGTATTTTCCATTAATGAAATGAAGTATTATTTCCGCTGCATCTTTGTGTATATGGTTATCTCTGTAATTTGTTGCGTTCTTGTTTAAATCTGGATCATTTTGAAGGTAGGAAAGCGGGTGGAAAGGGTAGCTGAAGGCTAGGGTGATGTGTTAAGGTGTCTAGGGTTCATAAGAAAGGATCAGGGAAGAGAAATATGGTTGGACTTGTTTAATGGAAGAAAGGAAAGTTCATGAGAAAAGTGTAGAAAGCTAGGGTAGATTTGGGAGGGACTTTGGGTGACCTATGGAACATAAAACAAAGAGAAATGGTGATGGTTGGTGGGCTGGCTTATTGTGAGAATATTATTGCTGCAAGAGCACTGAAAATCAAACAATGAAGTTAAGCAAGCAAAGAAGCTAGATATATAAAAAAAAACAGAATTTTCATCAAGCTAAGCTAAACTTTGATCTAGGAAAGTAAATGCTAGAAAAAATGCTACATGGAAAGAAAGCATGCAATGAAATTTATTGCAAAGGCAGAAATGAGCATTGTGAAATAGATCTACAGCAAAGCATTAACCTTCTAACAAACTGTAACACTAGAAATCCTATGGAAAAGGCAAATCTGTGATTTTTGTGATAACAAGAGGGTCTTAGCCTCAGTTGATGGTCCCAGAGGGAGGAAAGGAGGCCAAGGCTCTGTTGATGGCCTTTTCATATCTTTTTCCTATCACTATTCAAAATACTACAACGAACTGACATGGAAACAACCTTTTAAATCACAAAAAGCAACCTATTCTTAACTAAGATAGAAATCCATCTAACAACAACTAATTCATAAACTGAAGCAAAACATATAAATACAAAACAAGAGGTTCTTGGCTTCTTGGATTGGCCCCTAACCCAAGATCTTCAGCCCTCTGAGGTGACTTAGTGCTAGCTTGAACAAGATCTCATCTTCATTATTAAAATAATAATAGGATTACATGAAGCTGTTAACAAAAGTAAGCTCGAAGTTGAGCAGAGCAAAACTACAACAAAAGTTCAAAAATTTAACTAATACTCAACAACCTAATAAGGCCCTAGGCCTCTCTACTTATACAACTGGAGCTCGCAAAAGATCACTTAAAATCAGGGAGGCTTGGCTCCCAAAACTTGAGATAGACAGTAGTTATCCTCCACTTGCTTGGTTGCCTCTTTGGTGCATTGATGTTGCTGCTTGTGCTCCGAGCTTTCTGAAGGATAATTTGAAGTAGGGAGTCATAAATGAGGGGGAAACCCTATTATAAATCCTTTCCCTTGTCTTCTTCAAATATTTGCTGCCAAATGTTCATTAAATCCTTGACTTTGTCTCCAAAATTGACCAAAAATCTGCATTAAGCACACATTAGACCTCAAGGCATAATGACCAACCCAACCCCCTCTATTAGCATAAATATAATAAAAAAAATGCAATAAACTAATGAGAATGGTGGATTAAGCTAAGTTAGGAGGAAAAATGAGCCCATATAATTACCCATTTATGGGGCTCATCACAATTGATCAAAAAAATCATCAATTCTAGGCACATGGTACCTATTCTTGAGCAATTTTTTTTTCAACACCCTGTAATCAATACATATCCACCAAGTCCCATATTTTTTGGCACTATGATGATGAGTGACCCTCATGGTGATGTATTGGGTAAAATTAAACCCTATTCCAATAACTACTACAACATGTTCATCACCTCACTTTCTCCTATAATAGAGTTCCTGTAAAACCTAATGTTTGGCAATGGTGAGCTTGGAAATAAATTGACCCCGTGTTCCATTTCCCTAATTTGTGGGGACCATTTAGAATATCAGAACACATCCTTGTATGCCTATAAAAACTCTTCCAATTGTTGTCTCTATTTCTTGGTACACCCCTCCAAGGATGCCTTTTCCTTGATTAACTCTTCTATGGACTAAAGATGTAAAACAAAACTTATTTCTCGAACTAATCAATTTCTTAGCCTAGTTGGCACTTAACAAAACATTTCCTAACTTGCTTTTATCCATATTGATAGTGAACGGTTTTTTGTCCTTGGCGAGATGGTACTAGTTGGATCCTTGCATGAATATTGCATCTTTGATGTACATGTAGGTACTTCTAAGAACCACTCGACATACATTAAGGGAAACCACATCTAGTTCTACGTCATCAATAAAATATATAACATCCCATATGTTGATTATTATACTTGTAAGCATTTAATATAATTGTGCATTCCAACATGATAATTATTGTTAACAATAATTTTTATTATACATAATAAAACTATTAATGTTGAAATTCACTAATTCCCTAATTGAAGTGTTGG
Organism: Pinus tabuliformis; assembly: GCA_031772625.1. Lineage (NCBI taxonomy): Eukaryota > Viridiplantae > Streptophyta > Pinopsida > Pinales > Pinaceae > Pinus > Pinus tabuliformis. The sequence continues at coordinate 351,786,291 of CM062805.1, read as the reverse complement.
AATGTATTAATGCTTATTTATATTTGAAAATGACTAATTATATATTAATGTTTTATTTAATAATGAGAATGATTGATTATAATTTTTATTTTATTTATTTTTAATTGAATTTAAAACATGTGGGAGAAGGGTGAGGGGTAGGGGTTTGAGAGTGGTCTTTAGTTTCACCCACTTTATGTCAACCACCATACCTATACCATTTAATTTAACATCGAATCCTATATGGCTGGGAAAAATCATCATGATCTAAATTTTGATTTTAATGTGCCTGGGAAGATTTTCTTCAGAGTCAGTAGACTTCCAACTACTGGGAAGGTGAAAGGACAAGTTCATTGGGAAGTTCCCATCGTGAGTATCCCTTGCCACACTGAAGATATAAAACTTGGGAGAAGAAATGATGGGAGGGGGAAATTGGTGCCCTCTCAGCCATACCATCGATGTAACTGTACAACCATAAATATCCTATCGTAGAGTCAAATGAGGGTTCAACTTGATTTTCGAGAACTTCATAAAGAGTCGTTATGGGTTTGAATGTCAAGGATAGCAATGGACCTACTGTCACACGGAATAAGTCGATCTTCTGGACAAGATAGACCTTCCTAGAATCTAAAGAAGACCTAATGACAAGCAAACCAACCAGACACTATCTTTCTCTAAATATGCTTTAATAAACAATGGCAAACAAGTGTTTTTAGGGCCTACCTTAGGTCCAACGCAAGTTTGTGGATGCCCTCGCTCCTTTGATCCAAATGAGCTCCTTCGCCGCGAATCTGCAAACACAAACAAGGCAAACAAATTAAATAGCACCTGAAAAACCAATATCATAAAACATATTTAACATGAAAGTCAAGGAGTCCATGAAACAAATAACATGAGATACTTGTTGAGAAAAATGAGTTTGATTGTATTAATTCAAAAGAAGAAGAACTTTACAACCTTTGCCTTGACGCTATACAAGCTCCTCCCAGGGTCCAGCAAGAAGTCTCCTCTACTTTGACAAGTTTCACTCACTCCCCAATGAAGCCAAAAAGGTATGTGATCTCTCCTCTTAAGCTCAACTAGGAAGTCTTGATTTCACCAGCATTTACCCTAAAAAATGTTCAGCTTATGACCTCCTTAGCAACTAGCCCAATGCCTGTATTTATAGTGCAATGGAGGGAGGTTACTAAGTCCTCCCTCAAAGGGATAAAGCCCTCCTTCAAAGGGATAGCTCCTCTCATCAAGGGATTAGCTCATTCTCTTTTGGGATGCATGAACCACCTCAGAGTGAACAATCGACGTCAAAATTCCTTCTAGAAACTTCTAGAATTAACCCAAAGTGAGTTTTTTAAGATAAAACTTGCGCCTTTTGACTTTCACAGGGGTCCGCACCGACACCGTTAGGGACAGAGCGGGCAGGTCCGCAGTTTTTGTAAACAGAAGGTGCGAGACCACAGGTGACAGTGAGAGAAAGTGCAGAACTAGAGTTAAATTGATTTTTAATGTCTTTCTCTCATTTCCAAAGCTTGACTTGAAGAGCTGAGGTCTGAGACTTGCTCAGGAGGACAGTACAAGTGATGATAGACCCATACTGACTGCAAATAATCATGGTGATGATATTTTTGTGTAACAGATTGCCCCCTAAAGTGCGAAGTCTGTAGTAGATGAGGATTTCATTGATCATTTAGGAAGAGTGAAGTACTTTATCATTTCGAGGATCATCTTGTGGAGAGCCCAGTTGGAACCTGTAAAAACATTCAATGCAAGATATATATATATGAGATCATATCATCGCTGAGGTAGGCATTCCCATACTCAGATCAAAACTGACTAGAAAACTAACTACTGCTCTGATACAGGAATGATCTTGTAAAACATCACAAGTATAGACTCATGTGGACACAATATGGACGCAGCCATCTGTTTATGAATAGTCCATTATATAATGAATACAAAATTCCTCGCAGCCTGGATCGTGGAAACTAAATCTAGGGTCTTCATTTCTACTTCCCGAAACAGTACGATTCTATCCATGCGAATGAATGTGTTGATGTCGAACATGGTAGAAACCACTTGATTACCAGTCAATGATGTAAATTGTTAACAAGTGTGAGAGAAACCACCAGTGATGTCAATGGTTCTCAAAGTACCCAGTACAATCCATGAGATGCGAATAAATGTGTTGATGTCGAACATGTCACGGAATCCTTTGATCGAAATTCAATGATGCAAACTGTCGTCAAAGGCGAGAAACCTGTCATTAAGGCATGCAGATTTCAAGGTACTGACGATTTCTAGATCATCTTTCTAGATAATGAGCTGAAGTTGATAGAAAGCGATCCGTCGTAGGCAAGCCCACAACACGAAATCATAGATCAAGCTGAAGAAATTTAGTTGCAAGGACTGACTCAGGGATGGTCAAGATGGATGCCAGATATTTTGCAGATGAATGGCTTATTGGCAGTGACCTCTTGAACACATAATGACACGACAGATGGTTTGGTGACAATTGACCCAAAGTTAATACCCAGAAACTGGCTGAAGACTTTCAATGTGGTTTGATCAACTGTTAGGCAAAGGATTTCCCAACCCAGATGAATAAAAGTGTCGTGTTCAAGAGTGGTTACAAAGTATGACAAACAGGCTCATTTTTCACTCTTTCCCCCACCATTTCTGGCAAGTACCTCTTTATTTTTGACAAGCTTGAGGAGGATAACATTTGCTTGATTATAAGCTCATCCTTCGGATGAGTCCAACTTAGTTTAAATTCGAACCCTAAGAAGGAGTGGTTCGTTCTTGTTTGTAATTGAATAGGTCCTTTACTGTGAAATTTTAATGAGTCCAATATAGGAGAAACTCGGCGTTTTTCAATTTTAGAGAGTCTAAAAAAACTTAAGAAGACTCCAAGGTTGACCTTTTTCGTAAATTTGTGTCTCTGAAGCCCGAAAAAGTATAAAATAATACTTGAGAGAACCGCTTGATCTTTTACGACCAAGGAGTACTTTTCGTTATTAGTGCACTTGACCCGAAAAAGTAAAAAAGTGATCAATGACACGTCGTTTTATAACCAATATCGAATTTGAAACGACAAAAATCCGGCAATCTTTTCATGTTCTTATGGTCAGAAAAGAGCTATAAGTGGTCCATCTTTTAATTCTGTTTTAACGAGTTTAAAAGAAACACTCGAAGATATTTTCATGTTTTAGGAGTCAGAAAAGAGATTAAAGGTGACTCTAATTTTTTTTTTTTTTTCGTCAAAAATGATAGATTTCGCGTGAATAATCTGTTATCCTGCACAAAAACACAAACATTACTCATACCTGTTTGAAATGGATAAAAATGTCGCAAAAATACCTTTTGAAAGTGCAACATAAACAAATTTGCAATTTATTTACTCAAAAAGCGTATAAAAAGGGCCTTCGTCAATTCATTTTCATCGTTTGAGTTTTGGGTGAGAAAATAGTGCTTTTGCTCAGAAAACTTCCCGTGAAGATTGCGGAAAATTCTTCTCCAGGTAATCCACATCATCCTACTCTTCATTTTTAACTGTTTCAATTTTTGTTTTAGTCTTTTATTTCATTTTTGGGAGGGTTTTTAGGAATAAAACCCGCGCGTGTGGGCCCGCAGGTTTACCACTGCTGGCCTGCGGACCCCGACTTTTTCTCCATTGGGAAAAAGCTCGAGGTCCGCACCTTCCATGTAGACAAAGTGCGGTCCCACACACTGTGTCTAACTCGGAGGGTGCGGTCCCCGTCGCAAGGGTTTTTAACCCAAAAATTCTCAAAAATGGACCAATCAAAATAATTTCTAGCAATTTAATTTATCCTTATGCTTGATGCAGAGAGTACATCATGCTAGATTGGCATGAACGAGAGCATGAGGACATGGATGCTGCCGCATGGAATCATCATCATTCACTTGATGCTTTGAGGGTGTGCGGATTGTACAAATTCTGGGCCATTCTTGGCATGAGGGCTCAGGTGGATTTCTTACAGTGGTTGGTTGACAGATGGAGTATACAGGACCAGTGCTTCTTCATTGGCAGCCACCAGCTCAAAATCGAGCCGGCGGACATATATTTCTTGACTGGTTTGCCTAAGAGAGGCAAAGACTTGACTCTGTTCGGGGCTAGGGCAGGTGGCCAGTTTGTCGATAGCCTCCTGCTAGAGTTCTGCAACAGCCAGGCTAGAGACAAAGGGATAGACATAAAAACCATATCCCATCCTGAACTCATGGTGATTGCGTTTACTGTCACCAGACTTTTTGGGGCTGCTACATTACATATTGCCACCGGATCCCAGATGCGTATGGCAGTTGATTGCTTTCGAGGCACCATCTTCAACTGGTGCGATGCTGTGTTGGCCAATGTGAAAGGCCAACTGACCAGGGCCAAGAACGAACAAATAAAGACCTTTGGTTATGGGGCTTTGGTTGTGAGTTTTGGCCTCGAGAGGGTTCCTATGTTGATCCCGCAGCACCTTACTATTGGAGCTGGGCTTCCTCGAGAGCCCAAACTGATGCGATGGGTCGCAGTTATGGCCCGTCACCCAGACGAGAGGACAGAGGTTGCTCGATTCAAACCTGAGTATTTCCAATGGCTGGAAAACCAGGTCTTTTCTATTCAGGATTTTCCTTACGCTGGGATAGATTTTCGTGGTGACCCAGACATGGCTCTTTCACCAGGAGAGCAGTGGGATGACTCAGGTAAAATCATTTTCAACATTTTTCCTATTTTAATTTTTTTTATCATTTTTCCATCGTCTCAAAACTGATAGCAAAAGTTTCAAATGCAGATGTGGGTCCACAACAACCAGTTGGTCTCTGGCCTTACGAGAGGAAACAACTAGTTGCACCCACGCCAGCCCCACAGGACGAATCAGCAGAGGTTTTGGCCGAGTTGGAGGGTCATCTCGAGCGCTTGATAGGAGATATTCTAGAGACCACTATAGATGACATTCCTCGTCGACTTCAGCGCTATGTGATTGGGGTCCCGGGACCTTTTAGGAGGTTCCTTTGCAAGGTGGCCCATGCAGTGGTTTCTTATAGAGATCATCACCAGTGATAGGATGATCGCCTATTGTGGGCACATATGACATTTTTGTTTTTTGTACTTATCATTTTTGCCGATCATAAGGTGTTTTTCAACCTATGATCGAGGACGATGTATTTTTTTTTATACACTCCTATATATATATCACTATTACTGGCTTATCTTGTAAATCATGTTATGGAATGGTTTTAAATTTACATGTATGATTATTGCAAATGTCTATTTAACATTCGAGAAGCAATTGCATCTACTAATGTATTTAAAGATCTTGGAATATGCTGATATTCAATATAATCAAATTCATGTTCCAAGAGACCCACTCTCAAAAATAATCTTAATAACACTGGATTTCTAATGGCATACACTCTATTAAGTTGTAGTACAATGAGTTCAGAATCTAACCTCACTATCAAACTCCGAATCCCAAATGAAATAGATTCAGATAATAACTCAATCACCGCACTATACTCGGCAATGTTGTTCGTTGTTTGACCGAGGCTTACCCCATGCATAGATACTAACTCGTCAGAGGGCGAATAGATAACCCAAGCTGCGGAAGAAATGTTCCGTGTATTATGACAAGCACCATCAGCGAAACCAATGTATGTTTGGAGAGGCATCGACATCTGCAATATCAAGAGTAAAACCAAGATAAGCAGGAATAATGACGAAAAAACACTCTCTAAGCTAAGCACACTGTTTAAACTAAAACACACCAGCTAGAAAGAAAAACTATCCTAACTAAAAATCTCCATACCCATTCTTTAAGCATAATACCTCTTCAAGTAAAGACCATTTCTGGGTTTACCCAAAGAGTCCCCATCAAAGTCTACCAATTCATAGGCCCCTTTTGCTAGCTTTTGCTTGACAACATAGGGACCATGCCACATAGGAACGAATTTTCCAGTGCCTAATTTATCATTAGCTTGATCGTAAACTAAGACTAGATCTCTTTCCGAAAAATTTCGAGGGGTCATATTTCGATCATATTGAGCTTTCATGCGTTTTGTGTGAGTCTCGATCGCCAATGCAGCATCACGTCGATTCTCATCTAATTGAGCCAAGTATAACAAACGCTTTTCCTCTTCGGAAGTGGCTGGAAGTAACTCGATGGCCATTTGCAGTGACGGGATTTCGCATTCAATGGGTAACACAGCTTCCAGACCATAGACTAGTTGGAAAGGAGTGAACCCTGTTGATGTTTTTACTGAAGTTCGGTACGCCCAAAGTGCTGAAAATGGCATGTTATGCCAATTCGACCAATGAATCCCAATGATTCGTTGGATCATGATAACTAAAACTTTTTTGATGGATTCAACCAGACCATTAGCTTGTGGATAATAAGGGGTTGAACTATCGTGATGTAAACCAAGTTGGTCTGTAAGTTCGGTCATCATAACGTTTCGAAAATGACACCCATGATCAGTGATTATCGCTTGCGGGACACCAAACCTAGCAATTATATGATTGAACACGCAAATTGCAGTTGTCTTGCTGTCTGCCTCAAATGTAGGCATCGCCTCGGCCCACTTGGTAAAATAATCTACCGCAAGGATGATATACACATGCCCCCCGGCTGAGTGAGGGTTACATGTAATAAAATCGATACCCCATTTGGGAAAAGGACCAACGACAATTATAGGGTGGAGAGAAGCAGGTGGAGTGCGCATCTTTCGATAAAAAATTTGGCAGTTGTGGCATTTTCGGACCGCTGTATTACAATCTTTAAATAAAGACGGCTAGAAGTAGCTAGTGCGCAATATCTTTTGGGCTGTGGCATACCCAGACATATGACCACCACACGCTCCAGAGTGACAGTCATTTAGAACCCTTTTAGCTTCTTCGTGAGTTAAGCAACGTCGAAACATAGAGTCCGCCCCATGGCGATAAAGAGTATCTCCAATAATCCTGAATTGTTGGGACTGGAATCGAATTTTTCGACGTTATGAACTCGAAATTTCTGGCTGAAAGGATTGGGTCTGGAGATAAACGATGATATCCCCATACCATGGATCTAAAGTGCTGATTAGAAATAAGGATTTTTCCGCAACGGGCTCCTCCGCCACAGTTTCCGTGTCAGCACGTGGGAAGTCACACATTAACTCCGCAAAAACTAAAGATTTCTTAGACTTGGATTTCTCGAATTCCAAGTAGAACTCCTGCAGGATAACAATCCATTTAGAGTACTTGCCCCCTAGCAATTGCTTGGTCAAAATGTAGATCATATGGTTGCAATCCGAAATTACTGTAGTTTTACGTAGTAAAATGTAGTGACGAAAACGCTGGACAGCTTGAACAGCTGCCAATGCCAATTTCTCCACATGTGAGTATTTTAGCTCAGTTGGTTTTAAAGTTCGACTAAGGTAATATATCACATGTTCAGTTCCGAATTCATCTTCCTGAACTAAGACCATTCCAATTGTGGAATGAGAGGCGGTGAGATACAAGAAGTAATCCTGGTTGTAGTTGGGAGGATGCAATAACGGTGCATGGGTCAACGCGTGTTTGAGTGCATCAAAAGATTTCTGAGCTATCTCATCCCAATAGAATGGAGTATTCTGTTTCAACAACTGGGTAAAACCCTTTGTAATCTCGGCGTAGTTAGGAATGAATCGTCGTAAAAAGTTTGCTTTCCCTTGGAAACTTTGGAGTTGGCAAAGACTTGAACGAGGAGGTAATTTGATGATAGCTTCGACCTTCGAGGGATCGACGCAAATGCCGGCTTTTGAAAATACAAACCCTAGCAATCGACCCGTTTCTATACAGAAGACACATTTGTGTGGGTTCAACCGAATCCGATAATGCCTACACCTCATAAAGATTGCGCGTAAATGGATGAGGTGATCAGCTTGATGTAATGAATGAGCAGGCAAGTCATCGAGATACGGTTGAACAATGTGCTTGATGTCATGAAACGGATAAGACATCGCCCTTTGAAAAGTTGCTCTGGCATTCTTGAGCCCAAAAGGTAATTTGAAATAAGCAAATGTCCCCCATGGACAAATGAAAGCCTTTTTTGGTTGATCGGTAGGTAGAATATTGATTTGATTGTATCAGGAAAAACCGTCCATAAAGGAGAATATTTCGCTGTCAGCACAATCATCAATAATTTGATCGATATAGGGAGTTGGGTAATTGTCCTTTGGACAGGCTCGATTAATGCTCCTATAATCGATGCATATTCTTATTGTTCCCTGCTTTTTGTTAACCGAAACAATATTCGATACCCAATTTGTTAACGGGATCAGATAAATGAAACCTGCTTTCAATAATTTTTCAACTTCTGCTTTAATTACAGCAGCTTTTCGTGGGTGAGTCTAACGCAAACGTTGCCGGACGGGTTTAGTGTCCGGGTAAGTCTTGATCTCATGAACAACAATTGTGAGATCAATTCCTGGCATTTCCTCATAGGACTAGGCAAACACGTCATGGAATTCTTGAAATAGGGCCTTATATAGTTGAATTTCGTCATCTGTACACGAGGCACCTATATGAATGTTCTCAACAATTCCGGGCTTAACCGAAATGTCAATAGGAATAGTTCGAGAGATGTTTCCCAAATTTAACTCTGAATCGGGATGTTTCATTGGATTCTGAGGTTCCTTGACATATTCAGTTGTAAAAATTGATGAGAAATCATTTTCAAAACAATCATTCTCGGGTAAAAACGAAGATCTGTGATGGAGATCTTCCCATGGTAAATCATCTACACATAGGATTTCACGAATTTTCTCGTCAGAGTGAACAAGTTCAGAAAACGTGATTAAATCCGAGTTTGATGTGAAAAGTGATTCCTCACGGACCACATTCATGAAGTCATTTTTGGTTGAATATGGGTCGGAAAATGACTGCACAGCTTCATAGGCAATTTCATATGGACTCAAAGGCATGGCATTACCAAATGAGTCTATCTCAGATTCAGAAGGAACGATCCAAGGATCATCATAAACAATGGTGTCTGATGTAATCATATGAATCGTTGCAAATGAAAATGATGCATTGATCGGAGGAAAAGGAAAAGTTCCCAATAAACCAGCATCTTTAACTAGTCCTACTCCAACATCCTTATATGGGATAGTCATTTTACTGACATGCTGAATACTCTCAGAAGAGGCTGGGTTGGATGAAAAGTAAGCCAGCTGGTCTATTGTTACAATATTTCCATTATGTGGAAACTTTATTACTCGAAATACTGATGAAATGACCGCTGTCATAGCGTAAGACCAACTTCAACCCAAGAGAAGGTTGTAATCTAGAGGGGCATCAACCACCTCCACATCTAGACTAACGGTTTTTCCTTCAACCCCTATAGGCAAATCCTATAGAATGCCAAAAGGATGAAACCCACGGCCATCAAAGGCCTTTAGAATCGTCGGGGATTGATTTAGCGAAGGAGAACCAAGCGATCTCCCACACTGTATTGACATAATACACGTTGAGGCTCCCTCATCAATTACAGTTCGTTGAATAGGCCTGTTTTTGACTATCACTAGAATCTAGAAAGCCATTTGATGAGGCAAACGTGGTGTACTATTTTCTAGATCGAAAATTATTAGGTTCGGGTCTTGAACATCAACAGCTCCTATAGCTGACAAAAGTAATTTACGTTGTGCTGGACATGATTGCAGCACTTCCAAAGTCGACATTGCTGAGGGTGAAACAGCTAAATCCTCAACAATGTTATAATTCTGAACCGCTCTCGCATGTGGATTGAAAGCTGACTTTCGAAGTATACCCTTGGCAGGCGGTTTGATTACCAAGTCTGGATTAGGTTTCTCGATCTATAGTGGATCGGAACCGGGAGCTGAGGTTGATGGATTAGAATGAGAAGATTCTGCTTCTTTACCATCAACAGGACTTTTACTACCATAATCTTGTGATCGAGTCACAATCCTAACATGGGACATCATCAGTATGGGTTCTTCATTGGCACTTGAGGACGAACCTATCATCTTACTATCTTGAGCTGGAAAAGGATCCTTCAAAACAGCACGAGTTTGGGAACCTTTGACAATCTTCGCAACCTCTGCACGATGAGGGCAGTCTCTTGTAAAATGTTCATCGTCACAAATGAGACAAGGATAACGAGGTTTGCGTTTTTCATCATTGGATTCCGATTTTTTAGGTTTCTCCTTTGAATTTTTGTCCGTTTTATTCTTCTTCTTTCCTTTCTTCTTCCCACCGGATTTTGATTTGGCTGTAGATGACTCTACAACGTGAATATCGGTGGAGATCTCTGTAGAAGAATCTCTTGTTGGGCAATCAGGCAAGGTTATGATAGGAGAAGAATTCTTGGAAGATTTCTTCTTACTTTTAGTGTTAACTGTACCAATCATACCATCGGTGGCATGAGATCCCGAAGGAGCTGCAACGATTTGATTTTGCTTGGGAAGATCGAGGATTTTCTCGTGTAACGTACCTGACTGAGTATGGACCAAGTCAAGGTACTGTGCTTGAGCAATTACTTGCTCCTTAGTAACAACTCCGGCTTTAGCAACATCTTCAGTGATCTTTGGCAACAAAGATTTTACAAACCACTTGGCCAATATCTGATCTGGAATAAACACCTTCACTAAACGCCGTCGATGTCTCCACTCATGAATATGATCTGAAATGTAAGTGGATGTCGATTGTTTTAACGAAGTTAGCAATTCCGTTCCATTGTCATATCGGACCGACAACTGAAAATGAGTTAAAAATGAGGTAGCTAACTAACTAAAATTATAAAAAGTGCCTCGCGGTAACTCAATGTACCACTTGGCCGCGAGACTAATTAGAGTGCGCTGGAAAAGTCTAAGACGGATTGAATCATCTGAAATGGAGTTAGACGCACACCAGAGGTGGTAAGTCATCACATGGTTCGACGGGTCCTCTCCTGATTTACCTTCGAACTTAGGAATGTCACTAGGCAACTTATTCGGCATTGGCGGTCAAAACAGAAGATAATTAATGGGATCGTTCGTTAGGCGCGACAAGTTAGGTAAGTCCAAAGTTGCGATAAATGGTAAATGCCGATTAGGATCCCTAAAACTCTGGGTCATAAGACCAGCCCCTGGAGGAGGATATCCAGGATAACTAGGAATAGGAATTGCGTTTGGGATATTATATCCTCCCGGAAAACCAGGATTAACCGGACCGTACTGGGGTTGTTGAGGTTGTTGATAAGTGTACCCAGGGTATGGTTGATACTGATAGACTGGCTTCTGCACAGTAGGACCGAATTGGTATTGTCCCTAGTACAGTTGATAAGTGAATTGTGGTTGACTTGTGACAACCGTACTTAAACCAGGTTGTCCTACAGGCATCTAAACCGAAGTTTGAATCGTAGATCCAGATGGTGGTAAAGATGTCTGAGGAGTAGATACAGGAACAATAGAAACCAGAGCTGTCGATACTCCATAAGTAGGTGGGGTAGATTGAACAGATGTTGCAGCAGTTGTAGCAGTCGTTTGAGGCGGAGTATGAGGTGTACTAGGCCCAGGCTGAGAAACTACCGAAGGTACAGAAGTTTGAATATTAGACTGGACTGGTTGCTGGGGTGTACCAGAAACTAAGGGTTGTCCAGTTTGAGATGACAACTATACATTTGGCTGCAACAACTATTGAGTTTGCGATGGATCCCACACTATATTCATTCCGAGGTACTGACCCATAACTGGTTGAGAATACTGAGGACCATAACCGGGTTGAGGGTAGGATTGATAATTGAAAGGTACATTTCCCGTTCCTTGAACATACATTTGACCGGAGGGTGGTTGGAAACCTTGGTTCGAGTACTGACCTTGGGGTTGATACCCTTGAGGCACGTACTAATACTGGGGTTGACCATGAGGTATAAATTGATACTGGGGTTGACCTTGGGGTACATATTGAGTCTGGGGTTGACCTTGAGGAACGTACTGTCCCGTAGGTATGTACTATCCTTGAGGTTGCCCCCCAGTTGCAAATTGTGTACCTTGAGGTTGCCCCCTAGGCGAGAATTGAGGCTGCCCCCCAGGCGGTAACTGGCCACCTTGAGGTTGAGGATTGGGAATAGAAATTGACACAATAAGAATGTCTTCTACACTCAACGGCTTAGTACCATTGCTTCCAGTTAATAACCCTTGCTCAATGGGTTGAGGAGATGCTCCCAAAAAGGTACCAGAAAGTGACTGATACCCAGAGGGAACAGAAGGACCGCTGTACAAAAAGGATTTGGGCGATTGAGTAAACATGGATGACTGATTCGACATATTTAACGAAGGATAATAACCTCTAGGTTTTGGGTGATAAGGAGCACGAGGTGGTGAAAAACATAACCCTGAGTTTTCTAAAAAATTAGTCAAAGAAAGATACCAAGAACTGCTCCTAGGTGGACTGTAAAAAATTGATTCACACTCCCTTAGCTCAATAACAAGTTGATTTTCAGGGATAGGGATGCCTACTTCTTCTTCCAGAGCAAGTTCTTCAATAGCAATAAGTCCAGAAGGAAGATCTTGGGTGATTAATGTTTCTACCCTAGGTGAACCAGGACCACTAGAAGTTGGAGAAACAAACCCCGATGTTGGAGTAGCAGCAAATTCACTTTCAGGCTCGGATATTTCAGGTTCCTCACCTATATCACTAGTAGATGAAAAGCTACCAGTAACTTCAGAAACAGACACTGAATATGGATTATAATCTGCCACTAACGGTTGAAAATCAGGATGTACTATCAAAGAAGATTCTCCTTCTTCAGGTGACCCAACTCTACTGTCTCTAGGAGTTACGAGGACTTTCAAGCCTTCAAGCTAGCTCGGTACTTCCTCATGAGGTTGGCCCCGAAGTCTACGGGACTTCCTCAGTAACTCAGCCACGTTTACAAACTCAGGAGATTGGCCCCGAAGTCTACAAGATTGCCTTGGTAATTCAGCCACAGTTAAAAACTTTTAACTACCTCACACGCAAACAAAGTAAAATCTCAATGAAAAGCACCTAAAGTCTCTAAAGAACCAAACAAATTTGAATCACACACCTAAAGAATCTAGGAGATCAAACACACACAAATAGTAACTTTCCGTACTGAAAACACTAGTTGGTGATGAAATCCAACGTCGCAGAGATCAATACAGAAATGGCGGTTGGAATAGTTACCACGGCAACCTGCTTAATGAATAGACTGGCACAAGTTCCTCCACTTAATTGTCTCGAGTGAAGAGAACCCCCCAGAAAATCCAAGTGAGTCTATCCGACGTCTGCTCGAGGTACAGTGGGATCTTCCCACCACTGTCACCTCAGGAAGAATCCTAAAGAATATGGCCACTAAGGTTACCAACTGAGACAAATATACCTGGGGGAATATTCTACGATCCGATACGCACGCAAGGGCAGAGTAGCAAGCTCAATCCCCTTAAAGGCTCCTTGACATGATCCAAGGTTTACCAAAAAGTGACCCCAGGCTCCTCAACAATGGTTAATCCGAGGTTTACCGTTTTTAATACGTGAATATCTGGCATCGTTCCCAATGAGGAAGGATTGATTCCCACACTGGTTCGGACACGATCTCGTGCTTCTCCTTTAAGAGGAGCTTTCCCAGAGCATAAATGCAACAATTGGATTTCTTCCCTACCACAAGATACATCTACTTGTTTGTTTTTACCATCTTTGAGAGTTAATTACTCTCCTACTCCAAGACACTAGCCTAAGCTAAGTTGGTGTTTCAGAGCCCTAGAAATAAAAAATGTTACTAGATGAATTTTACTTTAAGCGTTATTTTTTATTGGTTTTTATTTAAGTCAAAAGGTGTGGAAATGAAACTCGTGGTATGAAGACTCGACTCAAAATCACTAAAAATGCACCTAAGATGATCTAAACAATCTTTTTCTCTTCGATGAACTTCTAACTAAGAAAGAGTTTGAGAATGCAAATATTTTGTAAACATAAATCTTTCTCAATCAAATAAATTAAAAGAAGAGCTTTTGCCTTTTCCAATGCACTCAAAATGAGACAACTAGTTATTTCACAAAAATTTCCCTTTTTCGTTTCAAAGCACTCAATCACTACAAAAACAAACCCTTTTTCCAAAAGAGATTTTTTATATTTTTTATAAAACACTCAAAACTAATAAAAATGGCTAATTTTGAGATCTATAAATTATAAAAACCTATTTGAAGTCAAAGCCTACTAGATGTCTTTTTTAAGGATGTTTTACTTAGCTAGATGTAAGCTAAGGACTAATTTATGCAGAATCACAAATAAGTCACGAACAACCAATTTTGTTTTCTTTTTGAAAATGAAAATCCAAACTTTTAAGCACAAGCTTTTCGAAGTTTTGTAAAGAGAAAACTCAAAGCGGATTCCTCAACAAGGGGAGATTTCATAAATGGTCAGATTCATAAGAAGGTTGGTAGACACTAAGGTGATCTGAAGTCCCTACAGCTTCTAAGCTTAGAGCCACTACACAACCAAAATGAAAAACAAACCCAACAAGCAAAACTCCTAGGAATTTCACCTAAAACCCTAACACTAATGAGATCAATCTAAGGAAAGCTTCTGACAAGTTATATGCAGGTCTGGGCAGTGGATAACAATTTCTAAACAAAAACTAAGCTGACTAACAAAGGAAATCTTAGGTTTTTCAAAATTTTGACAGGGTCCGCAGGCCCACAATTGACACAGGTGCGGTCCCGCTCTGTGCTAAAAGCAAAGGTGCGGATAGGTATGCACCGTGTCAAACGGCTAGGGTGCGGTCCTCTCCCAAAGCTATGAAAAACAAAAAATAACCCTGGATCTACAAACTCTACCCAATTTTACACACAACAAGCCAAAAATAGAAACAAAAACACAGTTTCTCAGGTCAAAGTAAAAACAAGGAAAAAAATCAAGTCCCCGGTATGGTCGCCATTTTGTCACATGGAATAAGTCGATCTTGCGGACAAGATAGACCTTCCTAGAATCTAAAGAAGACCTAATGACAAGCAAACCAACCAGACACTATCTTTCTCTAAATATGCTTTAATAAACAATGGCAAACAAGTGTTTTTAGGGCCTACCTTAGGTCCAATGCAATTTTGTGGATGCCCTCGCTCCTTTGATCCAAATGAGCTCCTTCGTCGCGAATCTGCAAACACAAACAAGGCAAACAAATTAAATAGCACCTGAAAAACCAATATCATAAAACATATTTAACATGAAAGTCAAGGAGTCCATGAAACAAATAACATGAGATACTTGTTGAGAAAAATGAGTTTGATTGTATTAATTCAAAAGAAGAAGAACTTTACAACCTTTGCCTTGACGCTGTACAAGCTCCTCCCAGGGTCCAGCAAGAAGTCTCCTCTACTTTGACAAGTTTCACTCACTCCCCAATGAAGCCAAAAAGGTATGTGATCTCTCCTCTTAAGCTCAACTAGGAAGTTTTGATTTCACCAGCATTTACCCTCAAAAATGTTCATCTTCTGACCTCCTTAGCAACCAGCCAAATGCCTGTATTTATAGTGCAATGGAGGGAGGTTACTAAGTCCTCCCTCAAAGGGATAAAGCCCTCCTTCAAAGGGATAGCTCCTCTGATCAAGGGATTAGCTCCTTCTCTTTTGGGATGCATGAACCACCTCAGAGCGAACAATCCATGTCAAAATTCCTTCTAGAAACTTCTAGAATTAACCCAAAGTGAGTTTTTTAAGATAAAACTTGCACCTTTTGACTTTCGCAGGGGTCTGCACCCACACCGTTAGGGACAGAGTGGGCAAGTCCGCAGTTTTTGTAAACAGAAGGTGCGGGACCGTAGGTGACAGTGAGAGAAAGTGCGAAACCAGAGTTACATTGATTTTTAATGTCTTTCTCTCATTTCCAAAGTTTGACTTGAAGAGCTGAGGTGTGAGACTTGCTTAGGAGGACAATACAAGTGATGATAGACCCATACTAACTGCAAATAATCATGGTGACGATATTTTTGTGTAACACCTAGACTAGACCACTTATCCATCTTTGGTTTTTACTTATTGTTTCTAGTTTAGAAAGAGGGTGATTGACTTGGAAATGACTAGTACTTATTGAGACTATGTAACCACTAGTGGTTGTTGCAGCTATGAAACCACAAGTGCTTTCCAAGGTTGATGATAAACCACCTACAAGTTAGATCAATCTCATAGCTCAATTGGTGTATCACACATGTGAATTTAGTTCTCAAACTTTGGACCTAGTGTAGGGATGCCATAGTTACAAGGAATATCTTAGTGTAACTGGGATATGGTTGGGAGGATACCAAGAGTCACTTGTCTAATTTCCAATGGAATACAACTAAACCAAATAAGTATAATGATCTACACCTTTGTTTTATGAACTATGCATTATGTTAACTGATAATTGCCAATTAATATTTATGTGTTTGTCTGTGTTCTGATTGAGTGCTTTTTTGACACATAATCATGACTATTATTGATCTAGGATGTCCTAGCCGTGTAGATTTTTGGTCCTATCAATTTGTAGTAATGATTTAGAATTTACAACCTATTGTATACACTATATGATAATAGAATTGTTTTGTGTGCCCTATGTGCCTTAAATATTGAATTGGTATTGTAATTATGAGATACATGATGTCTTAGAGTCTACAAACGTTTACTCGTACATATTGTATGTTTAGGAAATGATATGAATTACGAATTATACTTGTATTGAAAAATGGTATTATGAATGATGCTCATAGTTATGAAATTATAGATATTGGTTTGATGCAAATGATACACATTCTACAATTGTATATAAAATAACAACTCACTTATCTATTGAATGAGGGGTATTTGGGGGTTGTAATCCCCTTTTGACTTCCTCAATACTATATTGGAAATTATTATCACACACATATTAACATACTAGCGAGTAGTTAACATTGAACAAGCCGTGAATTTGAACTTACCAATACTTTTGGGTAATTTAATCAAGATTGTTTGTCATCCTTAATTTGTTCGATCCATAATCACTCAACCTATGGGCACCAAGGTGTTAAAACATAGTTAGTCACAAACGAGATGATATATGTATACACACACACACACTTACATATACACACACATAGTTGCATGTTCTTATGATAATAGCTCAAATTTAAATATTAGTTAAAACATAAAACGACTCATATTTATTGTAACCAAGCATACTAGATCACTATGACAATATATATATATATATATATATATATATATATATATATATATATATATATATATATATATATATATATATATATATATATATATATATATATATATATACATTCAAACATGTATTCATGGACTAATGAGTTAATAAACATGTCATTTTTCACTGTTGGATTAGCAATTATATATTCTTGCACTAATGATTTAATAAACGTACATTTGTGCACTATTGATTTTAACAAATGTAGAAAGACCATGAGCCAACCTTACAAATAATCTATATATATGAATGAGTTAAACTCATCAAACCATAACTACCTTCGACGAATCACAAATAATTTAAGAGCCCTTGAGGTGTGTTATCATCCTTTCCAAATATCAATCAATGGACACAGTCCGTGGTGATAAGAATTCAAGCCCCTAGGGGGCACTTTGTTAACATTTATTTTTTATTATGTTATTGATGACACAATTACAGATCTGGTTTTTCATCCTTGTCTTGAGGATGAACCACAATAGATGGTTCAAAATGTTGACTCACAAAAAACGATGTGATTATTCCAAAATACATTTTGATAATGATATGGATCACAAAAGTCTGAAATCAATGAATACATAACTGATCTTTTGACCTTGGTTAGAAACAATATTGGTATTTTTATCATTAAGCGACCAAATATTACTAGCCCCACTATAACATAGTTTGGGGAATGGTCGCCCAGTCTCAGGGTCTCAACCATTAGGAAAATTCTAACTATGCAATTGTGTTTGAATGCTCAGCTTGGCATGACGTAATTTAGGTAGGCCCCAAATCTCTTTTTGTATATTGGAATTGGGGTGCACTTTCATATGTTGAACCATGTCACAACCATTGGTCTCAAGGTGATGTGATGTGGCTGGGGTAGACCTGACTGGAGCTGCGGTTATTCGGTCCATAACATATCTCATCACTAAGTGGGAACACCATTATAATAGAAGCTTGAGGTAGGCCCCACTAGGGCCTTGTCCTATGGGTGTTAGGTTCATGGGCGGTTAATTCATTTTAGAGGGAGGAAAATCTCAACCTGAGGAAGAGTGTATTGGAGTGGACATGATGTGTACATGGCATGTGGCCACTGGGATAATTTAATGGGGCAGTGTGAGATTTGGGATAAGGTGGGATTGATCTGGAAAATTCTTGGATATGGGGTAAGATCCACCACACATAGGATCAACAACAATGCATTCATACCCTCATTGAATGGGTAGGTCAACCCATCACTTCTTAACACTATGGTTTGTCAATTGAAGTGGAACCACCACTAAGACCTGAATTGGTATTATTAGGATGCCACTCATCACTTTAGTGATTCCATGGATTACATTAATGGGAAAAAAATTCTATTATGCATAAATGTTGATACGAAACTCAAATCGTGAAGAAAATTATACCACCAGAAATTTCTAGCCAAGTTGGATGCAATGGAAATGGTAGTTTTTTAATTATGAAAAATTTTAAAACAACTATTTTTTGTAATCCCATTTTCATGATAGGTTATGAAGGTTGTGCTAATACATCTATAAAACCTTGAAAAATCTAAAATAGTATAAGGGGGTGGGATGGAATACTACAAAGTGGTATCAAAGCCAAATTTCAACACTTAGAATGAATGGATCTTTAAAATTGAAATTTAGAGTCGTGATGTAAATATATATGATCTAAGGTACAATAGCAAACCTAAATAAATTCATGTATAGAATTTCAATATATCTTAGCAATTGCATTAAATTATGGTTGATATGAATGATTAATCTTGTTAGCATCTTACATGTTTTGTGAAATTTTGGTTAGCCTAATATCTAAATAACTTCAAGATTAAAATAATGCATTAATTCACATATGCCATATTTAACTGATAGTTATCTCTGTAACAAAACATAAGGCAACATAAGTTCCACAAAAAAGTAAAGGATGAGTAGTAGGATGGTGCAGTGTAGCACGGAAGAGTCCAATATGACCAGGAGGAAGAATTAGTTGGGAAGAGAGTGGAGGAGAATTCCCCTAACTTGATCCACACCCTCAGAAGTCTGAAGGTTGAGATAAGAAGCTATAAATTAGGAACTTAAATAACTATTAGAGAAAAAGAGAAATAAGTAAAAGTGAATGCAATGATCTTGCAGATTCTATCACACTCGCAAAGGAATAATAAACATGAGCCTAGTGTCGAAAACCTTTGTTGAAAATAGCAACAAGAAATGTTAAAAATAGAATCTAGAAATTCCAGTTTAATTTGTCCTTGAATTAAATTATGAATTAAAATTGTAATTATTTTCTCGTAGCAACTCGTAATAGTTAATTAACTTAATTAGCTTAAAAATTTAGAGTTGTAAGTATTTATGTAGTCATGTATATGTTTTCCCTAAGTTTTATGTTTCTAGATTGAGTTTATTTCAGTTGTAATTAGATAACTTAGTTTGACTGAGTTATAGATAGTTAAACTAGTTCTAACTATTGGTGGAACTCGTAGAAGTCTAGTAGTTAGCTGGTGCACTCGTGCATCCTGAGTGCTACTCTAGATAACTAGAGATTCACTCAAGAATAAATCACGCATGTCAGTTCAGAGGAAGAACCAGTTGAGACTAGAGTCCAGGGATAACATACTATCATTTGTATGATTTATTGAGTTTCAAATCTCCTGCATGCAATCAGAGAAGGAACTATGTTTGGATTGCGATGTTTTGGAAGAATGAATTCCCTTTAAATATGTGCTATTCATCCTAGAAATTGCACAAGGAAATAGGGGTTTGGTAGGCAATGGAAATTGGCTAAGTGTTGGCTAATAAAGGGCTTGTGAGGTAGAGATTAGATCATACTTGTGCGGAATTGTTCTTGTGAGAACAAGCTTCGTAAGTTCACTCATATTTATGATTTAATGCAATATAGATAATCAAGGTTTTGAGTTGTGGCTTTCCCCAAGAAAAGTTATTGTGTTATGTGCCATTGATTTGTCTTGTTCTTGTTCATATTTTTTTCATCGACCTATTGGCTTCCCCTGGTTGAAAGTAGAAGTAGATTCTTGTCTTGTGCTTTAGTAAATTGCATGAGCTTGTGAATCTACGGGAAATTCTACAACCTTGGGAAACAAAAATCCAAGTAAATCTCTTATGAGGTAGAGAGGCATGGATTTGAAGCTAACAGACAGGAATGAAGTAAATTAAAAAAAGGCACATTCAAGCTAGTCTAGATACTGTCATATGACAAACTCCATTGAGCACCCTAAAGCGAAGGGTAGACAACCCTAATTAGTGATTAAGGGATGTAACTAGAAGATATCATTGGAAAGTGTTATTATGAAAAATGGTACACTCACCTATACACAATAGAAGAAATTCAAAGTTAGTAAGAACCATGTATATTGGACATCCGAATTTAAACAGGAATGCAACAAATTATAGATATAACCATAAATACAAAGATGCAGCAGAAATAACACTTCATTTCATTAATATCAAATACTAAAATATGCTTACAAACAGAATGGAAATAAGACTAGTTCAGGTGATGGCAGGTTATCTTTGAGAAGAGATGTCATGGCTACATGCCTCTAAACAATGTTACAATGAGGCTCAAGGGCCTATTTATTATTCAAAAACATGAGAAAACCATAAACAACCAAAACCCTAACCACATGAGATGTAATGCCAAGAGTTTGTGGGCCATGTTGGGGTTAGCTGGGCAGCTAACTTCCTAGGGTCATAAATTGGTCATATTTTCTCTGTTTGGTGCGTAAGATACCTTGTTGGAAAGGTATCTTCAAGTACTACAATGTTTGCTATAGGTCCCTGCCTTTGGCTATTGACCTTTAGTAGACGTAAACAAAATGTCATTTAGGGGGTCAAAATTGCTCCAGAAGTTCAAGGCTCAAAAAATTGCTAAAAATAGTAAATGTTGAAATAAATAAGGAAACAAATGAAAATCATAGGAGGTATATGTAGGAGAGGTGGGTGGCCACCAATATTCACTTGGATCATTCCTCCCCCCTTAGGAAGCAATGGTCCCCATTGCGTGCAGAGCCTCCATGAGGTGAGGAAATTTCTGCTGAACCTAGTCCCCAAAGAGCCACTTGCCTTGGTGCAGGAGTTGGATAGCTTTGACAACCCGATATAGTTGGATCTTTTGCCGGCGATTGTTCTTGACCTATGTGTCCATAATCCAATCAGTTGTGGCTTGTTCCATGTAGTTTGAGTTTAACTTTGTTGGTGTGAGCTGTTCTACAATGTATGATGTGTCTGACAATGGTGGGAAGTATGGTCGAAGGATGTCCACATTGAACATTGGGTGCAGGCCAAGGAATGTGGGAATGTCCCACAACCTTGGTAATAGTGTAAGGACCATATCAGAGTGTTCTGAGCTTTTAGTGGGCTTCAGTAAGGCATTCTTTCTATAAATGCAACCATCCTTTGTCGCCCACTTGAAACTTGTGTGGCACCCAATGTTGATCATGTCGCTGCTTGTACTTCGCAATTGACTTCTCTAGGATGTCATGAACTTGCTGACGGATTTGTTGGATGTGTTCAATAAATTTGGTCGCTTTATTAGCCTTAGAAACTACATGTGTGGATTCTGTCTACATAGTCACATGAGGCATGGTAACATCAATTAGACACAATGGTTGAAATCCTAGACCCACTTGAAAGGGACTGTGACCAGTAGAACTATGGAGAGCTCTATTATAACTGTGTTGGACATATGGAAGACTCTCATCCCAGGTTTGAGGATTCTTGGAGTTGTACAAGTGGATTATGTGCACTATCATCCTATTGAAGACCTTCGCCTAGCCATCATTCTAGGGATGGAAGGCAGTCGATTTGGTGAGCTTGGTGTCCAATAGTGTCTAGAGGATTTACCAGAATGTGCTTAGGAATATGCTATCCTTATATGATATAATGGTCTACGAGATCCCACAATGTACCCATACTCGTTCAAAGAAGAGTTTGGCAGTTTCCTCTATTGTGATACTCTTCTTGTAGGCCGCCAATATAGCCATCTTAGAAAATATGTCCATGACCACAAATACAAAACCATTACCATGCTTGGTAGAAGGGAGGCCAAACATATATTCCATGGAGATGGATTCCCACGGCTAGATGGGAGTATGCAAAGGAGCGTATAGGTATTACTTCTTGATGGTTGGCTTGGCAATGCCACATGCAGTGCGGGATCTGATATATTTCCCAACATCTAGTCGGAGTTTGCGCTAATAAAAGTAATTTTGTAGTACAACCACAGTTTTCTCCACACCAAAGTGTCCTGGGACCCACCGTTAGTGCACCTCCCAAATCAGCTTGGCCCGCTCTCTTGAAGGAACATAAAGGTGGCACGGGTACCATAATAATGTGTCCTAGAGGTGGAAATTAGGAAGTTTCTCACCAGCTACTAGCATCTGGTATGTCGAGGTGAAACCTTGATCATTTTTGTATAGTTGCAGCCATCCAGAGGTCTCATGACCAGAAGGGTTGAGAACAGTGGTTAGTGCTACAACTTGGGGCCGACTGAGGTAGTCTACAACATGATTGGTGCCACGATTTTGTATTTAATTTTCATGTGGAATTGTTGTAGATATGTAGACCACTTATGATGGAAATCTTTCTGCAACTTCCATTATGTCTGTATAAATAAAGAGGTTGGTGATTGGTGTGGATGATAGTCTCCTTCCCCAGAATGTAGTGCTTCCATTGTTGGCAAGCCTGCATGATGGAATACATCCTTTTATCATAGGTGGGGTACTTCCGAATTTTAAGGGAATGTGTCTCACTATTATAGGCCACTGGATACCTATGCTGCGTGAGCACTACACCAATAGCATAGTCTAAGGCATCTGTCTTGATTTCAAATGGTTGTTGCAGGTTTGGCATTGTGAGTACTGGTGCAGAGAAGAGGCAGTGCTTCAACTCAGCAAACGTCTTCTGTTGGGACTCGGACCAGGAAAACTTTTCTTTCACCCCACCCTTAGTAATATGATTTAAAGGCCAGGTGATATGGTAGAATCCCAACATGAACCTCTGATAGAAATTTTCAAGGCCCAAAAAGTTGTGAAGCCCTGTTAGAGTGGTTGAAGCTGGCCAATCCTGAATGACTTGGATATTGGTCAGGTCCACATGCATGCCATGCTCATCTACAATGTAACCCAAGTATTGGACTTGGTTCATGCCAAAGGTGCATTTCCTGAAGTTGGCACACAATTTGTGCTGCCGAAGGGTTTGAAAGACCTGTCAAATGTGTTGCAATTGTTCTTCCGAAGTCTTGCTAAAGGTGAGGATGTTGTCCAGATAAACCACCACAAACGCGTTGGTGAAGTGCCGCAATATGTCATCCATTAGCCTCATAAAAGTAGTAGGGGAATTCGTCAACCCGAAGGGCATAACCAACCATTCAAAATGACCTTCCTTGGATTTAAAGGGGGTCTTCCGTACATTTGTGGGCTCTATTGGAACCTGGTGATAACCAGGCTTCAGATCGATATTGCTAAAATACTTGGTCCCCTTGAGTTGCTCCAGCAAGACCTCAATCTGTGGGATTGGATACATGTTCCTGAAAGTGATTTTGTTTAGTTCCCATTAATCAATGTAGAGGCTCGAGGTCCCATCCTTTTTCTGTACAAGTACAATTACGTTCCCACAAGATGAGGAACTTGGTTGGATGTGGCCTTTTTGCATCAACTCTTGTATTTTTCACTCGATTTCTTCGTTTTCCATAATGGAGCAATGATATATCAGGCCGTTGGGTAGAGGTACTTCTAGAGTCAGATCGATTGAATGCTTGGAAAGACAATGTAAGGGTACCCCTTTGGGTCAGGAGAAGATGTCCCTTTTTTCTTCCACGATCATATGCACCTTCTTCTGTTGCTTAGAGGAACCCTTCCCGAGGGCCATGGATGTGGTTGTGACCCTCCCCTTACTTTGAGAGAAAATTAGAAAGAAAAAAAAATTCCCAGTCTGGGAGATGATCTTACTGCATTGCTTAGCAGAGACTAAAGAGATGGTGGTAGGTGGGACTACCTCCAGTATCCTATATAACTTAGTACCCAAAGAAATAATAATAGAATGAGGTATAGACTCATATAAAACATGCCGCTTCCATAAGTATGGCTGTCCTAATAATACATCACAAACTTCAAGAGGAGAAACATCACACAGTGCGTCCTCTGTGAAGGTATTGATGTTGTAGGGAAGGCGACACTTCTGGCTGATGGAGAGATCTGATCCTTGGTGAAGCCACCTGATGGTATATTGCCATGGATTTGGTACAATCAGTAGGTCTAGCTACTTCATGACCTCTACTCAAATGAGGTTATTTTGGATCCCTTATTGAAAATGAACTGCAGTAGAGAACCGTTCACCCACATTTGTGAGTGGAATAGATGTCCCCCCTCTTCTAGATCTTCATGCACAATCCTATGGACCTTGGTGGTGGACGCAGTGGCACTGGGATCCACATCAATGATCTGATTCCCTTTTTCATTCCCCTTGTTTGGTTCTAACTCAGAGTTGGAACATGCGTTGGAATCAGAAGCCTTCATCTCAACCATGAATGACTACTTGGCCCGACACTCACTTGTGTTTTCACTGGAGCTCTTATGGAACTCACACCACTTTCCCATGTCCTTCTTTATGTTCATGGTGTTATTCTTTGTTTATGGCCTCAATGGGTTATTTGGAGTCACCCTGCCTTGGTTCCTCCCTTTTCTCTATAGTTTGGAGGTACCTTTCCCTTGCTTCAGATTTGTAGATCCAAAGTCTCTCTTTTTATGTTTAAGCTTTGCTCAATCTTGATAGCGTATTGGTACATTGTGCGGAGCAAGGAGTTGTCTAGGAACTTCATATCACTCTGGATGTACCTGTTTAGGGAGCCACAGTACTTGAGTACAAAATGCTTCTCAGAATCCTTTATACCCAACTTCGTGAGAAGGGTATGAAAAACATTGGTAAACTCCAACATGTCTTAGTCCCTTCCCTGTCGTAGTGTGGTCCAATTTATGTATTTATCCTCATAGCTTATGACAAGATAGTACTACTCCTTGATGGAATCTTGTAATGAATCCCAAGTGGGTGTGGCCAAAACTAGTGAGGGCATACTTTCATCCTTCTTCTCACAGTAGGTTTTCCACCAGTCCTTTACATGGGGGGTGGCTTTAAGAAGAGAAAAAATAATATTTTCCTGGATGGAAAAATCATGAATAGAAAAATATCCTTCTAGCATATTTATAATTTATCTATGACACTTGCATCTATCTGACCCTAAAATATGGGAATGTCAAAGTTAACTTGTACCTGAAAGGGTGTGGCGCTTCCAGAGTAGCTGCTAGAAGTAGTTGTGTCATCCTTGGGTAGCCGCTAAAGGATTAGGGAAAAGTTGTCCATCATTGTGTTCCTATGTCACTCAAGGGATTCTTCAGGCAAGATTTTGAAAGGATCTCCTGCCCCCTCATCTTTATTTTCTTCCCCCATGGGAGGCTGTCAGGATTTTTGAGGCTGGTCTTGCAAAGGTTCGACGAGTTCAAGCTCGAATTCCTTATATCTCGACCTCGTTGGGGGCATGCAAAGAAAAAAGAGAAAGAGTAGATGGCTATGATACCATTGATTCAAATTTAAACAAGAATGCAACAAATTGCAGATATAACCATAAATAAATAAGAAGATGCAACAGAAATAACACTTCATTTCATTAATATCAAATAATGAAATATGCTTACAAACAAAATGGAAATAAGACTAGCTCGGACGATGGTAGCTTATCTTTGAGAAGAGATGTGGTGGCCACATGCTTTTGAACTATTTTACAATGAGGCTCAAGAGCATATTTATTATTGAAAAACATGAGAAAACCCTAAACAGTCAAAACCCAACCCTAGGAGATGTAACACCAAGAGTTTGTGGGCGCCGTTGGGGCTAGTTAGGCAGCCAACTTCTTTGGGTCATAACTTGGTCATGTTATCTTTGTTTGGCATGTACAATACCTTGTTGGAAAGGTCTCTTTGAGTACTACAATATTTTCCGCAAGCACTAGCCCTTGGCTATGGGATTGGAGCAAACCTCAAAAAATGCCATTTAGGTGTTCAAAACTGCTCCGGAAGTTTAGGGCCCAAGAAAATGCTAAAAATAGTAAATATTGAAATAAACAAGGAAACAAATGAAACTGACTAGAGGTCTAGGTGGGATAGGTGGGTGGCCACCAATATCAATATAGATCAATTTAACAAATTTTTAGCTGAAAACATTATGGAGTGCTAAAGTTAAAAGATTTTTAAGTTGGTATAAAAAATCAACCCTCGCCAGTGCTCCAAAGATATTTTAATGTACCCTCGCAACTTTTTAAGATCCCATCTACCAAATCCATTTTAATTAGAAGATTACACATAGCTTATGTAACAACCCTGGTCAAAAGTTCATGTAATAAAAGTTAATAAATGCAAAGTAAGACCATGGGTAACAGGTACTTACTCCAAGCTGAATGTTGCGCAAATATATCCTAGTGGGCATCACTGGATGTGTGTTTTGGAAAAGGAAAATTGGCAAAGTCTAATTTCCATTAGAAGGAAAAAAGGCAATTTGGCACATTTACTTATGAAAATAAAGGCAATTAGGAGAAGAGTAAGGTGAAAGGTCACAGGTTGCATGTGAGGAGGAAATTGAAGGAAAATAATAGAAAATGAAGAAAATAGAGGTGTCATGCATTAAAAGGCTTCTTAGGGTCAGTTCATGGATTTTTTCAGTTTGAGTTTGGAGATCTCCCAATATTTTCTCTATGTCACTCTCTCAGTCACATAGAGTTTTCTTGGAACACTCTAGTTTGCAGTAAGGAGACGAAAAGAAAGCAAGGATCAAGGAAAGGAAAGTAGGATCAAGCATCTTCAGCAAGAATACTTGCAGGTAACATTTTGCATGTGTGATTTCCTAGCTAGTTGGACATGCATGGATTTTCATGCTGGTGTATGGTTCTCTTACTATCAGTGGCATGTTTTTGTTGGGTTATGACAATGGATTTTAGCTTAGCCTATCCTTTTTCCAGATGCCATTGTGTTGGGATGTTTATTTTTGTTTTTGCACTTTGGTTTTCCATATGCATTTTAGAATTGAGGGTGGAGGTCGTCTCAAGTTTCATTCGCAAAGGCCTAGGAATCCCTTAACCGATTTTGGTGGGATACACATAAATATTGAGGGAGAAGTCTCAGTTTAGTGCCTAGGGATTTGCATTTGGATTGTGGTAAAGCCAAAGAGACAAGGAGACATAAAAGTCCTCAAGGATAATGATGGATTTTGGATAGAATTCCAAGTTTTGTTCGGTTGTGATCAGAGCATTGATTTGGTGAGGGTGGAGGTGCTTTAACCTTTGGATTCCCTTGGTTGTTATTGGAATGGTTGTTCTATGAGATCCCACATTCATGCTTGGAATATGGAACAGGGGTGACTGGCTGAAAGAGAGATTTGGTTCAAACATGTCTATGGTCGGTTGGTATGTGGAAGTCCCGAACCTATCTAGGATTTCCTATGATTAATAAAAGTTAACTTCTTTTACTTTTGCACTGATTTATATGTGGATTTAATGGCTCTCACATTTCTGATATTTATATGGTTTTATGCTAGTTATAAGCATGGTTGAATGATTGGTTTATGTCATGGTTGTTTCATATATTTACTTGTAACTGTTAAATGGATGGATGGAAGACCTAATTGATAATGTAGTAGATCGATGGAAAAGGAGGTGATCCTTCTAGTTAGGTTTCATAATTTATTTCAGTCATTTATGCTCTGTCCTGTATCCTAGACCTGTAGGTTGCATTGATGCCATGTGTTTGACAAAATTTTAGTGTTGGTTAGGGATGCTCAGGCCTAGTCCTGAAGGTGATTTTTTATTGATCAACATTGTTATTATGTTTTTAATGAATTATGGAAGTTACAACAAGTTTTGGGCAGAGGCCAGGATTCTTGGATAGAAAAGTGGCTTAAATCCGAGGATCGCTGGTGTAAAATTGTAAATTTTGGTCCACAGCCGCTGGCAAGCAGTCCTGTGAGAGTGACTTTAGGTTTCTGGCCTTTCCCTTGCCCATAACATGAGAGTGACTATGGACTAAGAGCTATAGAATAGTAGTGGGACCTAGGGACATGCTGTCTGAGTGGCTGACTTGTCTCCTGAGTGTTTTGTTGATAATGTTGGATGACTGCATGTGATGTTTCATCGATTCCACTTCCTTAAGGTGACATAGGAGGTCCAATCTAATTGTAGTAGCATCTCTACTCATGTTTACCCCACTTGGCATGGTTACTTTGGGTAGAGCTGGGAGAGGTTATTACAAAGTGGTATCAAAACATGGTTATGCTCTCTTCAGGTCATATCTGGGGCTACAGATATGGGTGCATGTGTTGGTCATGCATGCATGTAACTTGTGTGTGTGGCTCTTACCCTTGCATTCCATGTTCTTGTTGCACTAGATCATATTGATCATGGTCGTAGTAAAGTTATCATGAGGAACTTGATTTTGATTTTATGGAATGCATCGTCATGAGTATATGACTAGTTATACAATTATATGTAGCTTGAATACATCCTTGTACGTTGGGTTACATTCTTGGTTATTTGATTACATGCATCCATCTTATATGTTGATTACAAGAATTGATCGATTATGCTCGACTACATGTGGTCATGCAAATGTGTAGTTGATTAGGCATTTCTTATGCGGGTGGATAGTTGCACGAGGTAATGTATATATTGGAGTGATGGTTGTTGTCATGCATGAGATCATATCATGCATTATTGATATGGTCTTGCATTGATGAATGGATCCTAGTTAGTATCATGGTTATGTGTTTATGCACTTATTGATATATGTCTATATGTTATTATGGTTACGTTGTACATGCATCATGCTGACTTGATGATCTTCCAAACAAGGTATCCTCTACGAGTTATGCTAAGGTACATTGATTTATGGTGATTTGGTTTAGATGACACAGTATGCCTTGCAGGAAAGAGATCAAATGGCTAGAAATGTGGTAGACTACATAGAATCTCCCTATGCATCAAATGAGAAACATGGTGTGGGCCACTCTTTTGACTTGAAAGGAAGAAATAAGGAGTTGCAAAGCAAACAATGACAAAATCTTGTAGGCACAAGAGAAACAAGTAGAGGTGAATGTGATATTAATTCAAAGTTCTTCAGATTTGTAGAGACAGGGACCTCTTCAAATCATCCATGGACATGAGCATAGAACTAATGGGGAATATGGCAGCAGGTCTCATAGTAGACATAAGTCAGATAGATCTGACACTATCATAGATAGCAGGATGTTGGACACTTCGGATAGGAAGGTTGACAGACACAGGTAATACTCTAGTTTTGGTTCTGATAGACATCATGATCGTCATCATTATCATCTGATATAGGAGGAATTACAGGGATAATTTTTAGATGAGTTCAAGAAATCACAAGATGTGGAGGCTTGGTTACTTGGCATGAGGAAATCCTTTAGATTGCATGATTACTTAGAAAACATGAAAGCGAGGATAGCCCTCTTCAGTCTCAAAGGTAAAGCAAATATTTGGATGGAAGGCATGAAGAATGTTAAGGAAATACACGATGATAATTTGACTTGGCCTGTGTTTGAAAGGATATTCAAGAAGAAGTACTTGTCTCAGAGGTATTATGATGAAAGAGCTAAGGATTTTTATGAGTTGTGGATGGGTTCTATGATAGACGAGGAGTATATTAGCATATTTTTGGAGTTGTTGAGATATATGCCTTATCTCAGAGAGGAGAAGGCCAAGGTTCAAAGATTCATTAGTGGATTTCCACTTGCATGCAAAGATCAGATTGAGTTTGATGATCCTAGGTCATTGGAGGAGGCCATCCAAAATTTGAAGCATTGTTATGACCAATCGAAGTGCAGTGTTGAGCCAAAGCATGACTTGAAAAGAAATGAGAAAGCTAAAGGAAAATGGCCAGCAAAGTGAGGAAGACCTCAAGATGCCAGTGAGAAAGATAATGCAGTTCCTTACAAGAGAATCAATACAACTTAGAAAGGACATGGAGAGTAGTAGGCTAGAGGTGGTGGTAGGGAATGATTGCAATTTTGGATATGTGGTAAGGATTATCGTAAGAGGGACTGTTCGCAGTATCAGAGTGGTGGTCGACCCCAGATCTATAGTGCTCAAGAGGCGCATACAGTTGGTGATGTTGGTCATAGAATTCCTCATATTTATTCAACCATGGACAATAGGTAGGCAGATCGTAAGGAATCAATCATTGATATGGATGGTAAGTTTTGTAATCATGTTGTTTCTATTTTGATTGATCCAGGATCTAACTATAGTTATATTAATTCTTACCTAGTTGATAATTATGGTTTGAGAAAAGAAGTGCATACAAAATCTTGGTTGGTACAGTTGGCTACAGGTACAAAGAAGCTAGTTCACCATTGGGCAAGAGCTTGTGCATTTGAGCTAGATGGTATGCCTATGGTAGTGCATTGGATGTATTTCCATTTGGTTTGTATAGTATGCTTTTGGGTATGGATTGGCTATACCTTCACAAAACCAAAGTGGATTGCTTCGAAAATGCCATTGAGTGTGTGGATGATAGTGGGGAAAAGAGGACTTTGCAAGGAAAGAAGAAGCCTACATCAGTGAGGATGGTTACCGCTATGCAGCCTAAATGTATTTGCAAAAAATTTTGTGTGATGTTTGTAGTACACATTTCCAGTGAAAAGGGTAAGGAGGTTGAGGATGCTGATGTGTTGAGAAGGTACCTAGTATTGCAGCAATTCCAAGATGTATATCCCAAGGATATTTTAGAGTTGCCAACTCAAAAGGAGGTATAATTTTCTATTGAGTTAGTGCTAGGGGCATCTCTAACATCAAAGGCACCTTACAGGATGAGAACACCTGAGTTGGTAGAGTTGTAGTTTCTGCTAAAGGAAATGTTGGACAAAGAATACATGAAACCTAGTGTATGAACTTAAGGCGCACCGATGTTTTCCATAAAGAAGAAATATGGTACTCTTAGATTGTGCATTGATTATAGGTAGTTGAATAAGGTAATGATTAAGAAAGGGTACCCTATTCCGAGGATTGATGATTTATTTGATTAGCTAAAAAGAGCAACAATGTTCTATAAGATCAACTTGAGATTGGGATACCATCAGGTACACATCAAGGAAGAGGATATCTTCAAGACTGTGTTCAAGACTAGGTATGTGGATTATGAGTTTGTTGTTGTTCCATTTGGTTTGACTAATGTTCCAGCTACATTCATGTGTTTGATGAATAGTGTGTTGCATCCTTATTTATACAATTTTGTTATTGTATTCATTTATGACATACTAGTATATTATAATAATGAGGAAGAACATGCCAAACATTTAGCAGGAGTGTTGAGATTGCTGAGAGCATTAGTTGTATGCTAATGTTAGCAAGTGTAGCTTATTTCAGACTGAGGTACACTACTTGGGACATGTTGTCTCCAAGGAAGGCATAACAGTACATCCAAAAAATATAAGGGCAGTGATGGAATGGGAAAATCCTAAGAATGTGGGTGCAGTGAGATCATTCGTGGGATTCAAAGGTTACTACATGAGGTTCATTAGGAACATCTCACACATTTCATATCCTATCACGTCATTGCAGTGGAAAGGTAAGAAGTTTGAATGGATGACAGAATATGAAGATAGTTTTGAGAAGCTTAAGCAGTTTTTGACACATGCACCAGTGCTAAAGATCATGGATAAAGATAAGGATTTTGTAATGAGTACATATTCTTGCAAGAAGGGACTTGGTGGAGTTTTCATGTAGGAAGGAAATGTAGTGCTATGAGTCACGGAAATTGAATGAGCATGAGCAGAACTATCTGACACACAATATTGAGCTAGCAGTGATTGTAAATGCATTGAAGATGTGGAGACATTATCTTCTGGGCATAAGCTTTACATTTATGAGTGATCATAGTGGGTTAAGGTATTTGCTTGATCAGCTGAATCTAAATGCTAGGCAAGTTAGAGGGTTGGCTACCCTCAGTAAGTTTTACTTCAAGATCAAATACATCAAAGGGAAGGAGAATCAGGTTACAGATTCTCTTAGTAGGAAGGTACAGGTAAATCACATAGTAGCTATAAATTCCTATTGGACAGAGTTACAGGATATGATCTTGTAGTAGGAAAGCGGGATGAAAAATACATGGAAATCATGCACAAGTAAACTACCTTTACCTCTGTTGTCTATGTCTTTTTTGTTGGGTCCTTATCTTGGTCTCAGAATGGTACTTGAAATGGAACTAGAGGCTCCGTCTTTACTCTAGGTGACTATGCTACTGTATTATTTTCCTCTACCTCCACTACCGGTCCTTCTTCAATTGATGGTTCTTATCCAACTAGCTCTGGAATGGGAACAAAATATTTGCCTATCGCTGCTTCTTTGACGAGTGCTTCCTTATCTCCTACCACGTGTGGGGTTATAATAGAGTACAAACACATGTACAGGTTTAGGTGCAGGTACAGGTATAGAGGATCAAGATGTAGACTATCGTCTCACAGCAGATGGCTTGGTGACATTTTGAGATAGGATC